>JAYDZK010000032.1:2034727-2048818 GCA_034509185.1 Euphonia xanthogaster | reverse complement strand
GGGAGCTGCTGCTTCCCCATTTGGGGCAGACACAGCAATTCCTCTCCAGGCCTGGCAGTCAGGGACACCTCACTGCCCCAGGACCCTGAGATGGGAACAAAAGTGAGTTGGGGGAGCAAACTTGGGGTCAATGACTTCATTACCTGAAGCTGGAATTGGCAGATGAACCCCCAATATGCAAATGGACCAAACTTATAAAAGAGTGAAAACCTGTGACCCATGGTCCATTTTTGGGTGCAGCCCCTGGGGGCCTTTGTCTGCTCTAAATGTACCTGAAGCCCTTCAATAAATAGAACAGCTTTTTACTGCCTCGATTCTGCCTGGCCTCTGTTTTCAGGTAGCCTCAGAAGAAGGCATCAGAGAAGGGAGATGCCCCACACTCGTGCTTGCTCAAGGCCACTTCATTGGCATTTGGGGCTCTCTGATGTGAAGATCTGGGAGGATATTTGGGATTCTGAGTAGCACCAAGGAGCTCTCCTGGGATAGGCCCTGTCTCCTGTTGGGCTGGGGTCTGGGTTAGGAGGGGCTTTGCTTTGCTTCAGCTGAGACCCCGAGTTTAAGAGGATTTTCTCTCTGATCTAACAAGAGATTTTCACTGCTCATTGCTGCATTGTGAGCCCCCAGGCACGGCACTGCCGGGTTTGTGCAGGAACTGATGCCATGGGATCATCTCCTTGGAGCTGAGGGAGCAGCTCTGGGAGCTCTCCTGTCCCACCCGAGCCACCAGTGGGAATCAAAGCCACATTTCCACTCATTTTCTTCCTGGTGGAGCATTTCCCTGTGCCAGCATTCCCAGCCAGGTGCTGTGGGGTGTTGATGGTGCAGCTGGGCAGGGCTGGGGGTGCTGACACCCACCTGGGGCAGGGGAGGAGCTGCAGGAGCTCCTTATAGAAGGTGCTGGTGGCCATCCCTAAACTCTGCTGGGCTGAGCCCTGGGTGGAGCAGAAAGAGTTCCCAGGACCTGTCCCAAAGTTGGTGAGTCAGGGGGAGCTCTCAGGATGTGCTGGGGGGCTTTAGGGAGTGGAGGGAGGTGGTGGAGGGAGAATCTTGTCTGAAGGGAGCATTTTTCTGAGGATTAGGGCTGGGTAATTGTTCAGAGGGTCAGGCTCTGTGTTTATTTGTGCCTCTGGTGAGCTCAGTTTCACAGAACTTTATTTTCCCTACCCTGGTGCCTCCTGTACTTTACTTCCCTTGGTAAAACTGCTGTTATTATGTAGAACATACTTTGGTTTCTTGACAGTGAGGTTCCTGTGGAACATCTTTGCTGTTGGTCTCAGAAAGGTGACTCTAATATCTGCTGGCTTTCACGTGGCTGGAAATAAAAAGGATTCTTTTGTATTGAGAACCATCTTGGAGCTGGGTGTGGCGAAGTGGGAACTGCTTTAGGATTTATTTGCAAACCATGAGCAGCCCATCATGGTCAGCTGAGTTTCAAAGCTGGTCAGAGCCTTGGGGGACATTTTAGTGAGCTCCTCAAACCACTCACACTACAGAAGCCCAATGAGGTGTTTTCCATGGCTGGGCTGCAGAAGCTGTTCATAAAGAAGATTTACCCTGGGCTATGCAGTTTCACTGGAACTTTTGCTTTGAGTGTTGTTCCTGTATCTCCCTTCTGCAGCATTTACTGGTTAATTCCTTCTATTCTATTCCATATGTTGATGCATTTATATTTATTTGCATTTTATTAAGCCTATGAAAAGAGCACTGAAAAGAAAAAGGACCAGTCTATCTTTTGTAAATAGCAACTTCTTTTAGACACTGGGGCCATTTCCCTGTGACTTGATCCATTGCTCAGAGCTCTGGGGATGATGAGCCAGGAGCTTTTCCCAAAAGAATTCCCTCACCCTCCTACTTGGAGATGGCCCAACCTAAATCATGAGCTGCTCTGCCTTTGGGGACTGAGCAGCATCCTGAACTCGGTGCAGAAGTGATCAAATGGGAGTTACCAGTGCTTTTCCACAGATGTGTAAATACTCTGTGGGGGCAGATTTGGGGTTTGCTCATCAGAACAGGCCCAAAATGGTCACAAATTGAGGTTGGTGGCTCTGGCTCCAAGCAGAGCCCGAGTGTGGCTGAATCCCTGGACAGCCTCATCCCAGGTTGTGCTGGCTCAGGCTGAGCTTCCTGCCTGTTGGGGACTTCATGACCTGTACAGAGACCTCAAGTCAAACAGCTGCCTGCTAAATAATTCAGCATATTGGCAGAATGATGCCTTTGGAGAGGGGATGTTGGGTTTAACCCTTTCAGTGCACCTGCTGCACTTGGCTGCAGCTGGGGCCTGGCAGGAGCCCTGCTATTCCAGGCACCTATGGGCAGGAGCTTCAGGTAGAACTAAAAGAGATAAAACAGATCTGACACTGATGGGAATTTTAAATTAAATGTATTTTTTAGTAGAACTGGCTAAAAGACCCTGAAACCCTAGGGGGGGGGGGGAAGGGTTTGCTTGCCAAATCCTCTAACTTTCTAGTTTTGAAAAGAAAAAAACAACTTTTCAGGAAAAGAAAAACACTTGTAAAAATCAAAACTTTTATCACTCTTCTTTCTCCTTTAAGACATTTGTAGAAATATATTGAGCTGCCCTCTTTGGTTTTTTTCTCTTGAACACTTTTTAGCCAGCTTTGTTACTGTAATAGAGACTTCAGACCTAAAGCCAGTCTAATTTATTTAGACGTAACAAAACTGTTGGATGACTTTCTGCTCTACCTCTACGTTTGAATTGACCCCAGGCTTGAGTTAAATATGTTATTTAAAAGATAAAAGGCACAAAAGGGAAAAAAACCCTTCAATTTTTGAAAGTTTCCAGTGTCTGGGTGTTTGTCTTGATAGAGCTGAATGTCTCAGCTTGTTTCATGTGGGATATTTATAAAGATACACACAAAATATTTATACTTGTGAAATGTAAAAAATAGATTTATATCATCTCACAGAGCCCTCATTGCTTCATGAAACAACTTATTTGCCTAAAGGCATTCTTGGATAAGGCTATACTTTCTGTAGCCCCCTTGAACAGCAACATTCCTATTTCTTAGTGAGAAATAAATTGCAACTTCGTGCTAAAACAGGAGTAGCTTTGAAGTTTGGTTGGTTTAATTTGGATTTTTTTTTTTAATTGGTTTCCTTTATTTTGAGATCCCTGATGTTTTGCCAGCTCTGTAAGGGGATTCCTGCAGCCAGCTCAGATCCCCTGGATATCAGTGGGATCAGGATGGGGCTCTGGGACCCCTGATCCGTGGCAGGGGTTGCAGTGACCTGATCCTGAAGGTCCCAGCCTGTTTTGTGCTCCTGTGCTCAGGTTTCTCCTGGAGGAGCTGCTGCCCACACAATGAGCTTGCCTGAGTCTTTTATCCTCATTTTTGGATCTCAGTTGCCAAGTTCCCATTCTGACCTCCATGAGCAGGATTTTGGCTGCTCTTGAGGGGTTTTCTTGTGATCCTCAAACAAGTCTGTGTGTGATTCCCAGCCCTGCTCCTTCCCTGTGATCTCAGGGAAGCTGCAGAGAGCATCACCCCAGCAAAACGAAGCTGCTGAGAGCCTTGGCAGAGTCTGGCACCCTCCTTGAGTTCTTCCTGCTGGAATTGTGGAGTTTCAGCACTGGGCACCAAAGGATCAAGGCAGGAGTGCCAGGCACTGGGAGCAGAAAAGAGCTGAGCAGCTAAACCCTCAAAAACCCCTGGGCTTCTACAATGGCTTTGAATGGTGCTGGTACAAAAACAGTCTGAGAACTTGGAATTGTGGAAATCCCGAGGTGGAGGGGACCATGAGGATCCTCAAGTCCAACTCCTGGGCCTGGAGAACCCCAGGAATGTCCCAGCCTGATCCCTCTGCAGCAGCTTTAGCCCCAGGGGAGGTGCAAACACACCTGGGCCCCTGCAGAACCCAAATTTTCTCTGTCCCTGTGGCCAAACCCAAGGGGAAATTGTTGATCTGATCTCTCTGCAGCTGTGGAACACAATGACGGGGGAAAAATGCAATTTATACATATATTAAATAAAAAAAAAAGGGGGGGATTTTGGCAAATTGTACTCTTATTGTATTCCCCTTTATTTTTCTGTAATTTTCCCTGAAAATAATCCTGCTTATTCGTGATGCTGCTGCAATAACTGAACTCCTGAAGGGAGAGGAGGGAAGAAAAAGCTCCCCATACAAATGACTGCTGGAGGCCTGGTCTGTTTTGACAGATGGCAGGGCTGGGAGCTGAGCTTGGTCTGGGAAGGGCTCAGCATCACTGGGGTGCAGGCTGATGCCTTGCTGTGCCTCTCAGTGTGGACAGATTACATCCCAGCCCAGATTTCTCTTATTTTTATTTTCCTTTCCCCATTCATAACCTACTGACTCTGGGGGCATAAATAGAGAAAATAGTCCCTGGTTCTTTTTGCAGGAGAGGGAACTGAAGGGAGGGAACTTCCTGCAGGACAAAAAATCCTCGTGGTATTTCAGTGTTTCTGTGGAAATTCAGGAGGACAATGTGAGTTAAAGCAGGAGAACTGTGAAGGGAGCAATTGAAGCTCCTCTGATTTTACAGTTTATAATATTTAATACAGTTAATATTAATTTACACTTAGTATTTAGAGTTGGCTGCCTGTGGGTGATAAATACATGTGGCCTTCACTAAAATCTCTTGGCTCTAGTCAGTGTTTTGAAAGTATTTTAGACTCATTGTTCAGGATTTGTCTGGTTTTTTGTAAAATTATGTGATTTGTGCATTAAATAGATGGTGCTAAATGAAATAAATTGATTTCTTTTTTTTGTATTGATGTGCTACTTACACTTGTCAGACATGGAGGACAGTCCCATCTTCCACCTTTCATGGTTTATTTCAGATGGGCTGGTGGAAAGAACAGAGAAAAAAATCTTCTTTTCTGGGTTTGTGCCTCCTTGTAGGGCTTGAACTCACCTTTAGTTGCTGTCTGTTGCTCCTAAATAATGAGATTTTTGCATGTATCAATGACTTCATTTAGAAACCATAATTCAGAAGGAACTTACCTTAGAAAAGGTGGAATTTTATCACCAGTTTTTCAATATTTTGGGGTGTTTTATGAATCCTCTGGAAGAAATATTTGACTGAGACACAATTTCCTAGCATGGACTGCTGATGAGTGATGGAATTGCTGTGTCCAAGAAATCCTGGATGCTTTTTGCAGGGGAGGGAGGTTTATTGTACCCCAGTCACTATTGACATTCTCCTGGGGTTTGGGAGGCTTTTGCTGATGCCATGTCAGTTTTATTACACTTACTTGCTTTCCTTTGTGCTCACTGCTCAAGCAGCTGAATAAGGGGAAAATATTGCTATTTTTGGTGGTTCATGTATGATTTTCCTGCTCTCAAAATCCTGGATTTTATCACCTTTTCCAGCTGGCTCTTGATGCCAAAGTGTCTTTTTTCCAGGTTTCCTTAGTGGCATCCAGGACTTGCTGAATAATTGTCTTAAAAATTGATAATGCAACAGTTCTGTTTGGTTGCAGTTCAGAATTTTTAAAAGTAAGAGTTGTTCTCAAGTTGGAGTAGAGGTTTTCTTGGCTCTCCACTGCCTTTCCTGTGACATTTCCTCTCCTGGCTGTAGCCAGGGCTCTTGGTGAGGCCCCAAGAGCAGGAGCAGAGCTCATGTGGCTCTGCTGATTTTCAGGGCATTAATAAATAGGAATAGAACAGTGAAACTTCAGCTCCACCCCTTTGTTCCCCGAGATGATGGGTTAAAAAAAGATAAAACTTACATAAAGGAAAATGCTGCTTGTGCTGAGGCACTGTTGGGGTGAGCAGGCTCAGCTGGCCCTGTGCCTCCCACCCCAAACACCCCCAGGTTACTCTGAGTACCTGCAAATCTTTGGGACTTTCTCCCCAGCATTTCAAGCTTTGATTTTCAATTTTTTGGTGTTTTCATTGTCACACCTCTGCTCATCCAGCTTTGATCCCTGCTGGTGGAACAGAGCAACATAAACTCACATCTCTCACCCATCCTGTTGCTTTTTCCACATGAAAGAATGGGGGTGAGCACCTGGAAATGTCATTTTTTTGTGGCTGATGTGGCCACATGAAACTCCAAACCCCTCTGCAGCCTCCCTGTGCCTCTGCACTGCCTGACCTACTTGTGCATCTTCTTAGCAGTTCTTCAAAGGAAGCAGCTTGGAAGGCAGTAGACCTTGTTTTTCTGGAGAACGTGGTGCTGAGGGAGGATGTGGGCGATCTGAAATGTCTTGGGCTTTGCAAGGACGAGGAACAAATTAAGAAGGAGCAAAACAAACAATTTAATGGTGATGGAGCTGTAGCTCCGGCGAGGAGAGGCTGTGGGCGTGCATCCATTCCATCTCCCTGCACAAGATGATTCCTCAGCACAGAAGGTCACAGAAACCTCGCTGCTGAGTGCTGGGAGAGGATTCTGCTCCACGTTGGAAATGTTGGCTTAGCAGGGAATATTTAAGGCCTTTGTTTGCAGCAATCAGGGGGCTGTGAGTGCACACCTCAGCTGGGCAAATAAGCCCTGGATTGTCTCCTCAGATAAAAAACCCATGGTCAACCCTGGGAAGTGAACTCTCAGGGCTGCTGATTATGGTGTGTTGTGTGGGCATTTGTTACTCAGTGCCCAGTTTGGTTTTTTATCAGTGGCTTTTGCTCTTTGGTGCTTTGTAACCGGTTGCAGGTGATTCGAGAGGTTTCTGATCACTCCCAATTTTTGCTCCTGGCACTGCAATCCCAGTAAGAAAACATTTAATACAATGGAGTGATGGGAATGAGGAATGAAGGGGAACTGGTGGTGCCCTGCCTGCCCTGGCAGCTGTAGCTGGTTGAGCTGTGCTGAAGCTCCCATGCCAGGATGTGACACTGGGCTCTCCTGCTCTGCAGACAGGCTTTGGCCCAGCAGAAGGTGCAGAAATCCAGAAGTTTTACAAGATCCCATCAGTTTTTGTTGAGCTGTGGTGGGGTTGTCTCAGAGCATGAGCTTGGGGAGCTCCCACAGCCTCAGCTCCTGAGGACAGGGAGTGAAGCTGGGTCTTGTACAGCTTTAGAGCTGCTCTGCTGACACCTCATTAAAATGAAAATTCTAAACCTGCAGTTTGTGGTGATGGTGACTAAAATGTGGTTGTTTCCTTAAGAGGAGCTGGTGCACCCCATCCCCTTCAGCTGCTTGGAGAAGGAAATGAAGACGTTTCATGTGGGTAGGGAAAAGCCACAAGCCCAAACTGTGACTGTGTCAGAATTGTCCCTTTGTGTCACCAAAGCCTGGCAGGTTCAGCTGCAGCAGCCTCTGGGAAGTGGATGGGCTCCATGCAAATGAGAGGAGGATCTCTTAATCAGCAGTTTGGAGAGGCAGAGGCATCACTCAGACAAGGAAAAGCCATTTAATTTGTGTCATTACTTTGCATTTCAAGCAGGAAGGTGATGAACACATCATCCCCTCCGAGTGCAGCTCCTGGAGCTCTCCTGGGCTTTTTCCTGATCCGTGGGCTCTCCACCTGAATCCCTGTGGGAAAACTGCTTTGGGAGAACATCCTTCCAACAGGAGCTTCTGCCCTGTGCAGTCACTGAAAGTTCTTTTACAGTCAGTAAAAGGTTTTTTTGGTGGAGCAGGAAAACCCATTTTAAGTAGTAGAGCCAATTTTAAGGGTTGTGCACCTTACAAGTTCAATTTAGGAATCAGCTGGTGAATCCCTTTGGCCTGCATGGCTGCATGTTGATAATAAATACAGGCACCACAATTGTTTGGAGAGATTATCAGAGAAATCTCAGTGTTCTGTTCATTTGTGAAGCAAATGACAGCCAACAAATGGAATCGTAAAGCCTGAAAATCCAATATAAATTTGTAATGCTCATCCCCACTTGATGAGACCAAATAAGAGTTTGAAATATAATTTTTTGCACTTGTTTTTAGTTAGAATAAATCACATGAGCTCTGTGTTCTGACAGCATTTTGCTTGGAAGTGAAAGCCCTGAGTCCCTGGGAGAGCTGTGCTGGAGCTTTTCCTTCAGGAGATGGATGACACTTGCAGAATGATTTTGGCTGACTCACTAAACAGTGTTTAAATGCACAGGAAATGCTTCTGCACATGGGATTTATATTTCAGCTCCAGAAAACTCTCTCTGCTCCTTTGAGCTCCCATAATCAATCCAGTGCTGAAATGGGTGAGCAGGAGGAAGGCCAGGGGAGGGCTGGGGGTGATGCTGATCCAGGTGGTGAAAATTCAGAGTTGCCATCCTCTGGCTTTGTTTGGAGAAGCAGCACAGGCAGGATTAGGGCAGAGCTGGCTGGGCATGGATTTTATCCGAGGAATGTCCTCTTGGAGCAGGAACAGGGATGGAACAGAGCAGCTTTCCTCCTGAGGGCTGCTGGAAATGAAGAGGAGCCAGAGCAAGTTCAGGTGCACTGGATTATTTATTACCATTTCTTAATGAGCCCGTGGTCCACAGAATTGTGGTTCTCGTGTTCCTTGAGCCTAAGTGAGGAATAGTGTATGGAAGGTTTGGAAGAAAACAGGAGCAGGAAAAGATCTTTACAGTGTACAGGGGGCTTGAGATAAAGCCAAATCTGCAGCCTGAGGGCTCCTGGGGTGTGTAATTTGAGACTGGGGTGAAGCAGAGATGCAAAAATCTCATAGTTTTATTTAATCTTGGTTAAAAACAGAGTTTGGAAGATAGGACAAGTCTGTGGTTTGGCAGGTAGTGCTCAACAGTGCCAGAGGAGGCTGATTCCACAAACCTAAACCCCCAACAGAGCCAGGGACGGGAAAAAGATAAAAACAACCAGCAAATGAGTTGTTGTGTGCTTGCAGTGAGCAAGGGAGAATTTTGGGGTGAGGAATCGCAGCCTGGTGCTCAGTCATGTGCCAGTCCTGAGCCAGGCTTGATTTCCTGCCCTGGGGAAAGCCCCTCACCCCTTCCTTCCCTGCAGCCTGGGCTCCAGGTGCTCTGAGGAAAGATGCTTTAGGAACAGCAGGATCTGCAAGTGATGCTCAAAAGCTCCCAGGTGGGAAATGCCCCTCAGGTGTCTCTGGGAGTGCAGCTTTCAGCCCCCTCTGCATGAGTTGGTGTCAATATAAACTCAGTGTACTGTATGGATTTCTGCTGGCAGCAGCTGAGAGATCAGCACTCCCCCAGGCTCTCATCAGTGCTCCCTCTTGCCAGCTCCCAAAGAACTGCCTCCACAAAAAAAAACTGGAATTTTTCTGTGCAAATACAGAGTATTACTGTGAAATGAATTCTCTCTATTTTTATTTTCTCTCCTTAAGTCGTTTTTTTTTCCCCTCTTGAAGGATGTGCTGTTCCTCTACATGAAATGAGGCTTGCACAAAACTGAGTTTCTTCTTAGGTTTTTTTGGATGTTACAGCTTCAAGAACGGCTGCAGTGGTGACTGGGGAGCTGCACTAAAAGAGTGTTGTTGCCTTTTCCTTTGGAGACAACTTCCTCTCTGTGTTCTGAAGTTTTTTTTTCAAAGCCTTCTGTTGACAAGGGATGCAGAAAACACTGAACCTGCTAAATTCAGATTTTAGTGTGCTGTCTTCCATAGTGTCACCTGAGGGAGGGAGCACAGTCTGGGATGAAGGTTTGGGTTTGAATTCCTGGCCAAACCCTCCAGGCTAGGGGAGGTTTCTTTATTATTTAGCAAAATTGCTTGGGCACTGCTGATGTTTGGGGGGAATATAATTGAAAAGCTGTAAGTTTTCCAGCCTGGAAGTTCAGGTTCAGTGCTGCTGGTGAGGATAATGTAGAATTAATTTACTTCTCCACTATCTCCAACACAGAATTTTAAAGGTGGGAAAAGCCCTCTGAGAGGAGCCCAAACATCAACCCAGCAGTGCCACCTGAGCACAAAATCTGCAGGTTTTATCAGGAGTATCTGCAATTCCTGCAGGGTGAAATCCTGTGCTGAAAACAGAATATTCTGCGTGTGCCTCCTCCCTGGTTTCAGTCAACTTCTCTCTGCCAAGGCAGAGTGTTTCAAGAAATTGTCCCCAGAAGTGTTCCTGTTGTTGGAACCTGCAGTTTCTGAAGGGTTTGAGTGGTTGTGTGCTGCTGGCTTGAGCTGCTGAGCAGCCAGAATCAGAATGGAGAGGTTTTTCAGCCAGTCACCTGCTCCTTCTAGCCCAAAATGATGAGGTGTCCAAAGTGCTGGGTGGGCAGGTGGGAGATGGGGTTTGTGCTCCACCCAACGTGAGCAGCTCCAGCAGGAGACAGCAGTCATGAGCTTGGTAGTAGCTGCACTTGCTGGGGCGTGGGGGAAGAGAAAAACCAAGATTTCATCCAGAGTCTCCCACGTCAGCTCCAAAAAAAGCCGCCCAGTTCTGCACGCAGGCATGCCAGGGATGGCAAAACAAAAGCCCAAAGCGTGGGGAGGTGCAGCCCTGGGGCTTGGGGTGCAGGTGTTCTGTGAGACACCTCTTGTGCCTTGGCTCAGGGCCCTGCGTGCCCACGGGGTTCAGGGGTGTCTGGGAGCCTGGTGGGCTCCAAATCTCGCTGTACTGAGCAGACCAGGCTTGGCTAAGCCAAAACTGCAGGGTTTTTTTGCTTTGTTCTCAGCAGCCGGGGCTTTGTAGCATCTAAAAATACACAGCGACGTTGGTGGTGGAGCCTTGCTTAACTTGTGCAAGTTGTTCTCCCAAACTTTGCCTGAGTGAAGTGATAAGTTGAACAGTTACAGTAAACAAAGTAATATTTTGATTGGTACAAAACCTTTCGTTTCTTCTCCATGTCTAATTAGCAAAGCTCTGAATGTCAAATATTTCCCCGCTCTCGCCGGCGCTGTGCTCACTTCGGTGGGCTCCATCTGGCTCTGCCTGCCTCGAGCCTGATCCTCATGGAAAAGCTTTCCCAGACCCAGGGCTGCTGCTGCATCCCACCTGTTCCCCTCCAGGTCTCCTGAACTGGGAGGGAGCTCTTCCCTCCAGCAAATCCAGTCTCGGGGCTTTAGCTGCTCACAGTGACCCTGAGATGGGTCAGAAAGTGTCACAAAGTCTCTTTTCCCAGCCTGGCACTGAAGAAGGAGTCAGAGCTCTTCAGTTCTCGCTCTCAAGGTTGTTTATTGTTCTTTATCTATAAAATTCTTCCTCCTGTCCAGCTGAGGCTCAGCAGGACAGACAGAGGCACTCTGCCTGCCCCGGGGCAGTGTTATCTTTTTATACTAAAAGCTACCTGTACAACATTTACCATAACTTCCCAATACCCATCACCTGTGTTAGACAGTGAGCTTCCACTCTAAACCAATCTAAAGGTGCCAACATCACAGCAGAAGATGGAGGCCAAGAAGAAGGAGGAAGGCTGGACATGCCCAGATCCCTCCATCTTGCCCCCTGAACCGCCATTCTAAAAACCCCAAAAATCTATTTTTCACCTTGGGATAAATTCACTATCACTCTACTTAAAATTTCGTGGCCTGCAGATCCTCATATAAGGTTGGTAACTTGCTCTATGAGTCATAATCAAAGCCACAAGCATCTTGGGCTCTGTGCCAGGGTCTCTGAGCCCCTGGCAGGGTCCTGGCACTCCAGGACGGCCAGAGGAATTTCCTGAATTCCGACATGTTCTGAAGACAAGCACGTGTGAGGAGTGCTTGGGTTAGAGCAGCTGGCAGCTGAAGCACTGCTCTGGAGCAGGAGGAAATTACAGATGCATCGAGTGTGAGCACTTCTGAGTGAAATCCCTTCCCTTTGGAGGCGACTGAAGTGACGGAAGATCTCGGGAAAAGGCAAATCCAGCTCTTTAGAGCAGAGCAGTTCCTTGATTCTGGCTGCCCTGGGTGCTCTCTGCCTTTTAATGCTCTTGAGAACCACTCATTACTCCTCTGCCTCAGAGGTTTAACTAATTCCCAGCAAAGCTTTGTACCCAGGGAGAAGAGAGCTCTGCTCAGAGGGCCAGCACTGAGCCTCCAGCAGAATGTGGGCAGGGGAACCAGTTGGCTCCTCCTTTACATAAGGAACAAAATGGAAAAACCAAAGACTGAGAGGCTGTGGGAGCACAGGAAAAAAATCCAGAATTTAGATTCAGAAATGCTTAGGATGCCAAACAGTGGAAGAGTCTTGGTCTAAAAACAATGGGTGTGGGCAGGGGGCACGTTTGTCCCTAACCACGACACAAATCTGGGGCTTCCTGGTTCATGGCACTGATGGCAAGGGACAGGGCCTCCAGCTGTGCCAGGGAAGGTTCAGGTTGGATACCAGGAAAAATCACTCACTGCAAGAATGATCAAGCATTGGGATGGGCTCCCCAGAGAAGTGGTGGAGTCACCATCCCTGGAAGTGCTCACAAAACCAAGCAGAGGTGGCACTTGGTGACATGGCTCAGGTGACATGGTGGCCAAAGGTTGGAACTGATGATCTTGGAGCTCTTTTCCAGCCCTACTGGTTCCATGATTTGATGTTTCCAACTTGGAGAGAGAGATCCAAGACAGTGAAAATGCAGCACCAACTTTCCATGTTCAGCCTAAAACCCAGCAATTTTCCTGCACTAGTGTCCTCAGTTTCTCATCATTTCCCACTGCTAATTTCACCTCTTAATTGTTCAATGATACATGAAAAATAGGAGGAATGATGAAACCTCTCTTCCCTCTCAGCATGTGAGAAAATGAAACCATCCAAGCAACGATCCAAACTCCACTAAGCACAAATTTGGCCCTGTAAAAATTCATCCTGGGTTTTTTCTGCCTTCACCATTTTCCTTCAGCTGTCAGAGCACAAGATGAAATAAGATCCTGTATTCCTAGTGCCATCTGCATTCCAAAATCTCCTACTGATCAATGCAAGTGTCCAAAGAACACTTCCAATTTGTCACAATAACCTTCAAAACTTGACAGAAAATCATGCAAGTTATTTCTTTCAGATCTCTCTGTATCTTGTGATTATTTATACTTTGCCAATAAAATTCTAAACATTTTCCTTTGCATTTCCCATATTTCTCAGAAGAACTCAGAGGTTAAAGCCTGCAATGGGTTTATTTTCCTCTCTGTGCTCCTGTTTTGTATTTCTGGACATTCAAGAAACACTGGAATGACTGCACTTGGAGCAGGACCAAAAATGTGCTTGAAAAGGCTTCAGACTGACACATCTCAGAATATCAATAATCATGCTGCTTTGCTCAATTCCACTTGTTCTGTTTTTCTCTTTTATAACAAATTTTAGATTTTAGTGGGAACAACTGCACTAAAAAAAAGTGGGGTTTAAGCATCAAGCACGAGAGTTCTGTTTGAAAACTTTCATTTTAGTAAAAGTCTAAAAAAGTGGGGGAAAAGAATGAAATGCCAGAGCTCTGAACTCCCTGAGCGAGGTGCTCAGTGAGTTGAGGAGTCAGGGGAGGCTCTGCCCAGGTGTTCCCTGTGGGTGTCGTGGCTGGCACTGAGCTGGTGGGAGAAGCTCACCCTGTGTGGTGCCACCTCTCCTTCTCATGCACATCTGGCCAGCTGTGGGCTCCTGCTGGGGCAGGTGCTGCTCTGGCCACTTCCACCCCTTCAGTGAACCCCAACAGGGGAGGAGGCATCGAAGCTGATGGGAAAAATGCATTCACACCTGTGAACAGCCCCTGCAGCTGCACCCAGCAGAACCCAGGGAGGAGCTGGGATCTGCTGGGAGCAGGGACCACAGAGCTTTGAGAGGCTGCAGGGAGCAGCTCCCCCAGCTCCCAACACAGAGCATGTCTGAAATGCACTCAGCACTGGGAAATGCAGATTGCACTGCAAGGCTATAAAAAGCTCCTTTTGAACAGCAGCTCCAGAGCTTCACCAGGGACAGTTTTCTGGGACACTGGGCAGAGCCCTGGGATGAGCTTGTAAAGGTCGAGCCATATGCAACTGTCTGTCCAAATTTTATGACTGGGAGGTAATAAACACAAAAGTGAGGAAGCAGTCAATAGCCATTACCAACCACAAAAACAGATCCTGCAAAAAAGAACTCAACAAATCAGTGGTGGCTGTGCTAAGGAACCCATCAAGGAATTCATGGAAGTTGGAGAGCAAATCCAGTGGCTGCTGCTTTAAATTCTGCACTTACATTAAAAATTCATCAGAGTATTTATAGCCAAGTTAAAATAAAGCACCAAAACAGGAAGGAAGGAAGGAATGGGAAGGAAGGAAGGAAGGAATGGGAAGGAAGGAAGGAAGGAAGGAATGGGAAGGA
>JAYDZK010000032.1:1998055-2031447 GCA_034509185.1 Euphonia xanthogaster | reverse complement strand
AGATGAACCCCCAATATGCAAATGGACCAAACTTATAAAAGTGTGCAAACCCTGACCCATCATCCATTTTTGGGTGCAGCCCCTGGGGGGCTTTTTCTGCCCAAAATTGGGCCCTTCAATAAATAGAACAGCTTTTTATTGCCTTCATTCTGCCTGGCCTCTGTTTTCAGGTAGCCCCAAAAGGCATCAGGGGCATTGGGAGTGAAGGGTACTTGAAATAAAGTCTGGTGTGGGGAAGCCCTTGGTGAAAGTGAGCCATTAGAGAGTCAGCAGTGCCCTGTGGGGTGTCCAGTTCTGGGAATGGCCCCACAGGCAGAATTTGGTTCCTGTGTGGGGAGTGGGAACAGCAGTATCACCCAAGCTGCTGAGATAGCCTAAAAAGTGAATTTAGTGTGCCCAAAGTCTGTCCCTTGCCCCAGGGGCATCCAGCCTTGGGATCCAGGGCTGTGCTCTCAAGGAGCAAGCACTGTGGGGTTTTTAGGGAAAAGTGGTCACACACTCTGCTGGTACTTGACAAAATGACACATTTGGGGACTGCAGATTCAGCTTTTATACGTGTTCCATCTCTGGGGGTGGGCAGGAGCTTCTCTCCCACGCTCCTCAGCAGCACATGAGCCTGAGGCCTTGAGGAAGCCAAGGTTGGGCTTTTGCTTCTGGTCTTGTGGCTCAAAACTTCCTGTGCTTGACCAAAGTGACTCCAGGAGTAGGGACTTGGAAGGAAACATTTGTGCTTTGCAGTGGTATAATTACAAAATTCTACTTGATTACCTGTCTAGCTAATTAAAACGGTGACAGGCCAGCAGATCTCAGAGTTTGTAGCATCTGTGCTTTGTATCCCACAACCAGGCTCAGAGTGTAAATTTAATTAGAATTATTACAGGCAGACAATGCACAGTTGTGCTGGAGAAATGTCCTAAAACTGAATGCTCTGAAAAAGGAGATTCTGGTGGGCAGAGTCTGCTTTTAGGGCATGGTTTGACAAGATTGGGGCTGGTTTTGCCCACGGGCAGCTTCCCCTTTGCCTGGTGTGTGACTGTTTGTGTCTGGCAGCTCTTGGCTCAGCTGGAAGTGCTGGGGGTCACTGTGGAAGAGGATTACTTGGCTGGGCTCTGAGCTGCCTCCAACATGCAATTTTTAGATCCCTCCTTCAAAGGCAAGGGTTGTTTGTGATCTCCAGGCATCCTTCTGCTTCCCAGGATCCTGAATTGTCCTCCTTCCCTGGCTCCTCACTGTCAGATGTGTCTGCCACCACATCCTCCTACTCTTCCTAATCCTCTGAAAATCTGCTGTGTCCTTTCTTTTCCTCTTCATTATCTCCTGCTTCCAGCCTGATGCCCTTCTCCTGCTTCTCACCTTCTGTGCCTCTCTGCCATCCCTTTCCTTGGCTGCTTCCTTCTGCCCTTGTCACTTGGGCTCCTCGTGCCACCCAAAAACCCCCAAAAATGAAAACAGTCAGTTGTTCTGAAGTAATTTAATTAAACAGAATCCCCAAAACTGCCACTTTAGGGTGGTTTAAGTTGTGTTTTTCAGAGGATGGGCTGGGAGAGAGCATCCTGACTTTGCAGCAGAGTGAGATGGCAGCTTTTTGATACAACCCTGATTGCAATTAGTTATTGCAGAGTCTGCATTTTGCTTGAGATTTGGAGTATTTGGGTTTTTTGTTTGTATTTTTTTTTAGTAATATTTTTGGTAATTTTTTTTTGGTAATATTTTTGAGTAATATTTAGGATGGAGTCCTCATGACTTGACTTTTCACCCTAACATCATGATAAATACTTGGACAAAACTTAGGATAAATTTGAGTTCAGTCACAGGTGTCTGGGCAGATCTTTCCCTTGCAAGGAGGTTTTAGAAGCACAGGTAATGACCAGGTGATAGCTCAAGGGATGTGCCTGATTCCAGCATTTCACAGTATTTCCTTTCAGAATAGGTGTGAGATGTGTTCCCTGTGCTCCCTGCGTGGGCACAGGGGGCTGAAATGACACCAAGGAACGCCTGGGAAGGCAGCAAGGCTGTTAAAGCTGAAATCTGACACAAGGCATACTTTGGCACAAAGCAAGCCTGCCCTTCTGCACTTGTTTGATATTATAAAAGAGATTATTGTGGCCTTACAAGAAGGTTAAGATGTGGTGAAGTTTAATATACTCTGGAAGTAGTCCTGCTAAAGCCACTGCAGCTGGTGATTGATGAGGCAGGTTATGATGGGAGCTCTCAATCCTGTGTTTGTGTGTGCAAATTGCCATTCCCCAGCCTTTTCAAGGTTGCTAACTTTATCTTGTGGTGCAGCCCATATTTAAGGATTTCATGTTGAATTAGCCTTTGATTAAGGGCAAAGGAGCTTTGATGATAAAATGCCACTGCCAGTGGTTCTGTGGACTGCCTTGGAATAGCTTATCAATCACCCCATGACTGAGAACACGCTGTGGACATGAGGGTCACCCTTTGAGGATTAATTTTTCTCAGATAAACAGCTCATGGCTGTTGGATGATTATGGTCAGAAGCAATTATGGTGCTTTTAAACTGCTCATTACTACACCAAAAGAGTCTCTAGACTGAGTTTAGAGCCTCTGCCTAAATAGCTGGGTCAAGAAGGGTCAGCCTGGATTCCAAGGTGTTATTGAATGATAGGAGTTGCTGGGAGTTCTGGCACAGCTGGGTCCTGCCAGTTTGTTTTCCCTATTTTTTTTTTTCCCTATTAACTGAATTTCTGCACCTTTTAGGTGAGTAACTCAGGCAGCTGGCAGGTCTGTGGAGTCCCCTGTAAATAGCAAACATGTCTTTTCCAGGTATTCTGAAGAATGTTTCACAGCTGGTTTAGGTGTCACTGCCTGTTTCTGATCCTCTGGGCTCCAGATTTCCATTTTTCTGTCTCCTTTTTTAATTCCTGCAACGCTGTCATCAGCTCAGCTGAGAGACTGGATGAGCACAGTGTGAGGACTCATGATGCTCCTCATGGCAGGAAAAGTGGTGGAGCCTGAAGGCCAAAGCGTGTCTGAGATAAATTCCTATTTAATAGAAAAAAAAAGACCCCCAAACACCAGTGATACAGGCAACTGCTGTCATGAGCACTGCTTGAAAGGGATGAGAAACTCTCTTATGGAGGGATTAGTGTAGTGAGGAATAAACTGCTGAATCACTGGGAGCAAGGAGGAAATAGAGAGTGGAGAGGCTGTGTGGGGGAAAAAAATAAAATGGCTGCTGGAATTCAATTAAAATCACAGTGGGATTTGCTGCTGGGGATGGAGCATCCGTCATCCCCGAGCTGGTGGTGCCTGTGCCTCCAGGGGTGCTGAAGTGAGTGCAGAGCTCCTGAAAAATGCTGGAGTGGCAGTGCTGCAGCAGGAGAGCCCCCGCTTCCTCCCAGACTGATGTGCTTTCCCCAGCACACCTGGCAGTCTGGGTTGCTGCTCACTCTTCAGGCTCTGACACTTCTCCATAGATTATCCCAGGCTGGAGTTGGTGTTTGTCCTGCAGGCTGGGAGAGGAGCACCCTGTGGGAATGCTGCTCGGGCTGTGGGGCTGCAAATCAGCTGGGGGGGGTTATGGTGTTTTTTTCTTTCAATTATTTGGATTTTTTCATCATTTTGGTTATTTAAGGATGTGCCTGTGAAGGGCTGAGTGGCCTGAACAGCCACCACTTGTGTCATCAGTGATGTCCACAGTGCAAATCCAAAGAAAACCCCAAAACACCCCTGAAAGCAGCTCTGTCCTCAAGGGAAAGACACAAAATCAGGCTGGACGTGGTTGGATTTTAGTCAGATGAAGTTCCCCCGTTTCACTTGGTTTTCAGTGAGTGTTTCTTGCTGCAGGTGGGGCAGGAGGGATGGCTGTGGCTCTGCCTGTTACTGAAATGGCTCCTTTGCCATCAAATCTTGTGTTAATCGTTTGAAATGCCTTCAATGTGCCCTCAGCGATTTGAAATGGCATCAATTAACATTTAGGAAATTAATTTCCGACTCCTGGAATATTAAACATTTACTTTACAGATGGAAATGAGGTGTACTGGATGTGCATCTCTCGTGCCCCCTTTAACCCACAGCCTCATAAGGCAAAAAAAAAAGCTAAATTGGCAAACATGAAGGTTTGGTTTAGTGCTGGAATTGTGGCACATGGAATTATTGCTGCCAGGTTTGATACTCCACCAGTGGCTTTCAAGTCTTTGCTCAGATCCCAGGCCAGGCTGAGCAGGGCTTGGAGCAATCTGGGATAGTGGAAGGTGCCAGGGGTGGAACTGGATGAGCTTTAAGGTCCCTCCCAGCCCAAACCAGTCTGGGATTCTCTGATACTGAGAAATTAGGAAACCCCAAACTAAAGCCAAGTATGGATGAAACACTTGATGCTGCCAACCCCTCATGGCTCACCGTGGCACACCTTGATTTTGCTCCTCCTTTTAAAAAGATTTGATACCTCAAAATAAGCAACTCAAAGAGAAACAAAGGTTCTTTGGGAAACCTCCAATTCAGATGAATCTTTGTGGATTAAAATATTCAGTCTAATCTTTGCTATAACTGATTTGGTCACCCTGGTAGTTACAACAAAAATATTATAGATGTGATTCTGCATAAAACTGTTGGAGTGTGAGTCAGTCAGGAAATGTTTCCCTGGTTTCTCTGTCTTTATGTTGGTCTTTGGTGAAAATTTGCATCCCTTGCCCCCTCCTGGAATTGTTTGGCAAATGGATTCCGTGTTTCAAAGGATCCATCTGCCAACTGAAGGGAGGAGAAATATTTCTTAGGGCCAATTTTGAACTTTTCTTTGAATTTGGATCTTAGTTTCCCAGGTTCACAGTTGTCCTTATTGAGAAGGAAAACAAGAGGGTTTTGGTTTGTTTGGTTCATTTGAGTTGATCATTGTTCCTGCTTACACCATTTTAAGAACAACATCTTTAGCTCCTTACTGCAAATACATATTTTGTTTGATTTCTCTTAAACCTCTTCTTAAATGATTGATCTGCCTGTACCACGTTGCAAATTCTGGTGGTTTTTGTTTGATTTGGAAGGGATCTGTAGAGGTGATGTGGTGCAACTGCCCTGCTCCAAGTTTTCTAGTAAAAAGTTATTTTAGGATGTATTGAGTGGCAGCTGTCCTCAATACACCGTGTGGCACAAAGAAGTAACTGGAATCTGACTCACTCTTTGTCTCCAGTCTGTAATTCCTTCTGCTCTTTTCCCATCACTTCAGCTCCCTCACCACTTGTAAATCTTTTAGGAGTTATCACTTCAGTCTCACAGCCACTATTTCCATTCCTCCTTACACCAAAACCTCCTGGCCATCAGCTCTTCCCTGTGTGCCTGTTCCTACCAGAGCTGTGCTTTCCTTTGTGCTGCGGACTCACTGCCAGCTCTGAGCCTGCAGAGTTGTGCTGTTTCCCTGCCTGTAATCTGTGTGTTTCCAGGGTTTAACTGCCCACTATTGGAATTTCCAGAGCATGGAGCCATGCAGGCAGTGAACTGCATTTCATGCACTGCTGAAGTTAATGGGAATTTGGAGCAGCTTTTTGGTGCCCTACTTCAAAACAGTTCAAAGATCTCTTATTTCCTCATTTTCCTCTTAATCTTTGTTCCTCTCATTCCACAAGAATTATCACAACTCTACTGTATCACCTGCTTTGATACAGGAGATCTTATCCTCAGCACAGTCCTTGAAGTCTTTTTTCTTCCATAGGAAGCAGACGGGGGAAAAAAAAAATGTTTTCATGCTGAACAGATGTGTCCTGATTCTCTTTGTTTTTATTTCGGTTTTGCCACAGTCTGTTATCCTAGAATTAAAACACCTCATCAGAAGATGATGATTAGAGCTAACTCTGTTTTTCCCCCCCTTTAAAATGTCACTAGAGCACCTCTTTCACTTTTTCTTGGTGATTTCTTTGGCAGCCCTGAAGCTGCAGTGGGCTGTGCTTTGTTACACCCTGGAACTCGAGCCCCCACTATTGACCATCTCATATTGGTAATTCCTTATGGAACAGCTACAGGAATATTCTGTTTGTAATTTCTCTTTCGTGTATCAAGACCTTAGACTGTCTGATCATCAGCTTTCCAGCATCCCAAATGCCTTGGGTGAGCTTGGGGCTGCCTGGCTCTGATGTCACTGGGTGGAAGATTGGTCAATTAGGGAGAAATTCTTCTCTGTGAGGATGGTGAGGCCCTGGCACAGAGGAAATGTGGCTGCCCCTGGATCCCTGGAAGTGCCCAAGGCCAGGTTGGAGCACCCTGGACAGTGGGAGATGTCCCTGCCCATGGCAGGGCTGGCACTGGATGGGATGGCACTGTACAGTCCTGCAGGTGTTGTACAGATGCTGGTACCTGATTACATTTCACCTGCTGGTTTTCAATTTATTATTTTAGTCTGAACTCTATTTCAAACCAGGATGTAAGTGGTTCATTTCAGGGGGTCTCTGCCCATAGTTCTGTTCTGAGTTGTGAACCTGGGCTCTCTCTGAGCTCCCAGCAGCTCGGGACCATGAGGCAGCATCACCACCAGCCTCAGGCAGAAGCTGAGCTCTTTCTCTCACAGGCAGCTCCCAGCTCTGGGCTTGGCTGTGGTTTTGGGCTGGGCTCAGCCTGGCTCCCTGTGCTGTGCTCTGTGCAGTCCCAGCTCATTGTGGCTCTCAGACCCAATGTGGGGCTCACTGGCTTTGGCCTTTGCTCAGGGATCTGCCCAGGAGCTCCTCTCATCTCTGCTGCATTTCCACCTCTCTGTCTTCAGAGCTTCCTGCAACTTGCTGCAAGTCACCAATCGTCTGTGCTGGTTATGCTGCCTCTGGCCAGGGTCCTGCACTTTGGCTTGGCTTTTGAGACCTCCCCCCCACTCCTCACACCCTCTGTTTACCGTCTGCATTTTAGAGAGGGTAATACATTCCAAGTGATTTTATAACCCTTTATACCGTTTTTTCAACTTGGTTAATTGCACTAAAGTTGGCTTTCTGCAATAACACAAAGTGCTTGCAGTCTTTTTTGTTCTGTTCCAGCCTGTAGCAGGAAAAATCACCACTTTCCAGATGACTTTCATTTTCCTTCCTAAGCCATTTTCGTGTAATTCCACATTCCGATGTGCTCTCGGCACTAAAGCTCTTTATGCTGTGGTGTA
Source organism: Euphonia xanthogaster (assembly GCA_034509185.1). Classification (NCBI taxonomy): domain Eukaryota; kingdom Metazoa; phylum Chordata; class Aves; order Passeriformes; family Fringillidae; genus Euphonia; species Euphonia xanthogaster. The sequence goes on along the minus strand of JAYDZK010000032.1, from coordinate 2,024,360 downwards.
TTTTTAACTAATGATGTGTCACTGAACCAGCTTGGCTTTTCTTGTACCTATTCTGTAAACAACTAAAGTTCCTTTTGAGGAGGAGGAGAAGCAACGGTGCCAGAGAGTTACAAGTTGTGCTCTCTCTGTGTGAGCAGAAGAGATCAGACTGGCCTAGCACCAAATTAATTAAACGTTCCATTTAGTGGAAGATGCCAGTGAGGAATAGATAATTCTTCCCATCTGAAGTGCTTGGCTGGAGATGAGGAACATCTCTGTGTGAGCAAGAGGCCTCTGAATGTTACACAAATGTCAAAGCAGGAGAGAAAGTTCTAAGGCTGAGCCTTTGCTGGGGAATGTTTTCTCCTGGCTGGGTTTTCAGCTCCCACTTTGCCATTATGAGGGGCAGCAGCAGCAGGGTTGGGGATTGCAGGAGCCAAAAGCACCAGAGCATCAAAGGATGCTCAGAGGAGTAATTCCTGTTAGAGGATTGCAGAGCCAGGTCCAGGAGGGATGGGAGAACGTGTGGCTTTAAAGGATGGATGGACAGAGCTGCTGGTACATTTATATTTCATGAGCTGCTAATTTGAGGACAGAAGGGTAAACCCTCTGAGATTAAAGGGACTTGGTACAAGTAAAACAGTGCACTGACAAGAAGGTTTTTTTATTCTTAGCAAAGCGTAGGAGGAGGCTGCAGTGCTCTCCTGTCTATAATTTTGTCGTAATTGAATATAGCTGTAGTTTCAGAAACTTTATATATCCATAAAATCAGTTACCTGGAATATGTCTGTTCAATGGCAGTGCTGCAATCTCCCATGCTGTGGAGCAGGTAACTTTAATAACCATTTCCTGATGTAATACTGCCCTCTGCTTAAAGAATGCCAAACTTCATGGCAGAGTTGTACACTTAAACCTAAACATGCCAACATACCTGAGCAAAATATCCATGGGTTTTATCCAGGGTTTTGTGTTATTGGGGCTGGAAGGGATTTGTGGGATGCAAAATGTGAGCACTCACTGGAGCAACTCTATTGTAGGTGTATCATTTTACATCATTTCTGGAGGTCTAGGTTTCTCATTAGAGCTATAAAAATAATGTGATTTTTTTGTTATTCTGCTGTAAAATCTTATATGACTTTAACTTATCAGAGTCTTGAAAGAAGTTGTTTGATAAAAGAGTTAAACTATTTTAGGAATCCATGAAAATCAAAATGGCTCATTTTGATTAATCTGCTTGAAAGAAATGTCTGAAAGGTGAGAAAAATGGTTTGCTTGTCATGTGAAGTGACTTAGTGCACTTCACCCTGCCACTGTACATCAGGCATGGCTTTGCTCAGAGCCCCTGTGAGCATATTTCCTGTGGGACAGCAGTATCCTAAATTACTCTCCTCGCAGAGGATGCAGGCAAGCAGTTCCCCATTTCACTTGATTTCTTTATCAGTTTATGGTCAACTTCACAGACTGCTTTACCCTGATCTTGGCTGTCTACACAGCACTGCTTTGAGTCAATATTTTGGTTGAGATTTAACTGTGCAAACCTCAGCACAGTTCAACCTCCCCAGGATTTGGCCACCTTGATGTGGTCCCTGGTGCTTTCTGTGATGCTCTTGGCACCTGGGGCAGCCAAAACTTGACCAAATAAATCCATGGGAGATGCCTCAAGTAGGTTACAAATGCAGAGGGAGGGCTTGAAGCAGAACCAGCACAGCACAGAGATGTCTGGCAGGGTTTCTGCTTCCCAACATGAGTGAGAAACATCCACAGCACAAACGTCATCGGCAGTTTTGGGTTGTTTTCTCTCAGTTCACCCTGTCACTCTCAGCTCCCTTGGTGGAGCCTCAGCTTGTGAGCACTCAGGCTTGGCTCAGCCTTACCAAGCAATGAAACCAGCTGGGCTGGGAGAGATCAAAATATTAATCAAAATATTAGCAAGAGAATAATCAAGCTATTGAGTCCCTGGCAGCTGTCTGATACCAGGTTATCACCTCCTGCCCACAGAGGGGAAGGGGCTGCTCTGGGCAGGGAAGGGTGAGATCACAGAGCCTCATCATGTGGGGAGGTTTAAATTGGATATTGGGAAGGAATTCTGTCCTGGGAAGGTGGGCAGGCCCTGGCACAGGGTGCCCAGAACAGCTGTGGCTGCCCCTGGATCCCTGGAAGTGTCCTAGGCCAGGCTGGACAGGGCTGGGAGCAGCCTGGGATGGTGAAAAGTGTCCCTGCTGATTCAGAATTCCTTTCTCAAAGTCTGGAGTTGGTGACACAACAGTCAAAGCTTGGCCTTCTATATAGATATTAGATGTGATCTGTTCTGCTTTATTAAGGAAATGTGTTTGGCATTCTGGCACAGGGGAACTAATTGGGTCTGTAGCGAGTGCATAAATTAGGGCTGCCTTATGCAGCACCAGTAATTTATGCACACAGAGGTTTGAAAATGTTCTAGACATCTTGAGAAGAGTTGTGAGGTTTTGGTAAGTTAAAAAATGGCAAAAATAACTAAAAAATATGCATTTATCAGAATCTTCTTCCCAGAGGATTCCATGCAATTGCACTGCAAGTAAAATACTGAGAAATGTATGAGGTTTTTAAGGTCAAGAGTGTTCAAGCTCTCATCTATCAGACCTGACCAGGAAATTCACAATTTGTAATTATCGGGCTAATTTAGCATGATTTCCTTATAATGGAATGTGTGAGGATTAATATCTGGTATTTTCAAAAGAAATTGGTGAACATTTGTCTCCATAAAGATACAAAAGAAAGCAGTGAGATGTGAAAAGCTGCCAGGGGCAAGTGTCATGTCCTGTCCTGTGGGATATGGAAAGGATAACATGGAATTTGAGTGCACCAAGTGTATGAGGACAACTGCTGATGGAGACTGGGACCAAAAGGTTGCTCCTTTCTTTATTTCCATTCAGGTGACATCAGCCAAATAAGATGCCAAGACTGCCAGCTTTGCAGTCTGGGTGGGATTTATTTGGGGTGCCCCAACTGCTCGTGTTTGAAGCATTTTTTTCTGTCTGGAAGCAGAGTTGTAGATGGATCTGGGGCTTCCACACCAAGTTTCAGTGACTGCCTCCAAGGCACGCTGTTCTCTAGATTGATTTGAACTGGGGAATTAATGCTCCCATCATCCACGAGCACTCTTTTTTTCCCCACAAAGATAGTTTAGGCTTGAAGAGGTGTTCTCAATATATAATGATAGCGTGTCTAGAATACACCCTTTAATTAAAACAAAGCAGCTTGAGAAGAATGAAATAAATCCACCTCTAAAATGAGTAAGTGCTCACAAGGATTCCATTTCATCAATAGCGGTGTCGGCCGTGATTGCGAAAACTCGCGCGCGGCGTTTTAATCAGGGATGTTTTTCCTGGCACGGGGGTGGAAAATACACTGATTAATTAATTTCTATTCCTGGAAGGAGCCAGCCTCCCAGCAGAGCTAACCTGAGCAGCTCGGTGATAGGGCAGGACGCACTGAAAATGTAAAAATGGGAGAGGTCCCTGCGTTGACTCCGTCAGAGCCGAGGCAGAACCCGCGGCCGGAGCTGATTGAGTCCAAAAGAACAAATGGCAAAACTTTGGTGCTGGGCAAATCTGGTGCTGCTTTTGATGTGGAGGGTTTATTGAACTTTTATTTTTTGCCTGGCTGGAAGCTATTTTACAACTTTTCTGAGGAGTGGTTTTGATGTTGGGGCTGTTTTAGACTGAGGAGTTTTGCTGTTTGATTTGTGGCTCCGCAGCCTGTCCTTGCTCAGCACAGGATCCTGGTTTGCTGTGCCCACAGGAGATGGGAAAGGTAACCAGCTTCCTTCTAGGAGCTATTGATGCACTAGTTGCATATAATTAGGGATGTTAACAAGGGCATTATTGTGCTAATTATTATGCCTAATTACAGGGAAAAAACTAGAAAATTTTGTGGCCACTTTCTGCTAGACAGAACTTAGGAGCCTTCCAGAGACTAAATACATTAATTAATCTACTCTGCTTGTTTAAATAGAAGAATGTACTAAAATATTTTCTGTTTCTTGGGGGGAAAAAAGGAGAAATAAGAGCAAGTGACCTTTCTGGAGAAGCAACCTATTTAAATAAGTAAAACTAAATAAATGTAATCAGAGAAATGTTTTTAATGATCCACTTGATGAAACAGCCCAACAAAAACTGCTGTAGGAGAGCAGGGTATAAATTGGAATACAGGGAAGAAGAATGAAGAGGGGGAGAGGAGACAGAAGGATTTTGTATTGGCTTTGGTGGCAGAACTGGTTGATTGTGGAACTCTGGGGTGTACAAGGGGGCGCTGGGAAGGACTCAGAAACCTCCCTGTGCCACTTGGAATATCCCACGGAGAAGTTCCCCTGGCATTTTGTGTTGAGAGGTGGCCAATTCCAGAGTGCAGGGCCGAAACCACTCGGCAGGAATTGGGGCGAGGGGGATGATGCCTACGGAGCACCCCCCAGGGTCTGTGTGGGGTCAGAACCTGTCAGGAACCTCTGGAGTTTGATCCCAATTTTTCTCACTGGGAGTGGGTGGACTGACACGAAGTCCCACTGCTGAAGAGCACGTGTCTGAAAGCCCCTAAAATCTCCCCAAATTGGTTCAGTGCTTTGTGGAACCAATAAAATCTCTGACGTTCGGTGCCGTCGCTTCGCGTGCCGAGGATTTTGGGCGGTGCACGGACATAAAAGCTTTTGTTGGACAGCTGCAGTTTGACCTTCAGTCATTAAAACCCCGGGATGGGTGCTGTGATCCACTGGGAGTGACAGGAGCTGTGGAGAGCTTCCATTGTGGGATCTGGTTATTGCAAACTGCAACTCGGCTTCCCTTTAGTGCCGCTCCGGATGTCGCCGGGTTCACGACTTCATCCTGCTGTGAATCAAGGCAGATTTAAGAGGACAAGAACTCCTTAATTTCTCTTTCTCCGAGTTTATTTGCACAAGAGGGTAAGAATTCCAGCCTGTCTGTATTATTTGAAGGAGTTAGAACAGTTGGATCATTTATTTGATGGGAACTTTGAGCAGTGTCATTGAAGTAAGAACAATTTGTACTTCAGAGAGCTGCTCTGGGTAGAACTTCACCCATTTCCACCCTTTTCAGCCCTGCCACAATTGCTGTTTTCCAAGAGATCAGTGCTGTGTATTGCAGGGAAATCATCGAGTCAAGAAGATCTTGTGCTCCAACCACCTCCAAAGCTGAGCACTCCAATCAGTTCACTCAAATATTCATTAGGAGAGCAAACCCCTGCTGATTGTAATGAGAATTTTGTCTGCAGAAAGCTTTTGTGACTTGGTCTCGAGTGGTGCTTTAGACTTCTGAAGAGTCTTTCAGAATCTTGGCTTTAAGATAATCTTTCCTAAAAATAATGCAAATTGCTCTAAAAGCCTCCTTCCAAATTGGTGGTATTTTTCCAGCAGGTCAAATGGACTTTGGACCAAGACAGGAAACTTTATTTTCTAAGGGTTTTGTTGTTTTTTTTTAGGATAAATACATTTTTGTGTGCTTGCAGCTGTACTGCATAAATAGTCTTTGAATCATGCAGGATTAATTAGGACAGCCATGTCCTGACTAAATTAATTGGATCATCTAAAAATTTACCCCTTTTTCTTGAAAGGCATTCTGAAAAAGTAGAGTTTGCAGAATATGTAATTCAGTCTGGAGGCAAAACGTTGCACACAGAGAGGGAGGCTGCAGTGAGCACTTTCTTGTTTGACTGCCTTAGAAAATCTGTCACTTAAAAGGCCCAGAAGCTGCCAAGAAAAGTTTGTGGAATCTCCAGTCTCATTTTTTTGTCTCAAAAAGGACTTTGAATAGACCTTAACTTTTTCTGACAGTGAAATTTTTGTGACTGTGACATTTCCTGGGAGTTCTTCTGGAGTGAATCTCCCCTTCCCTGCTGTGTCAGCCCCAAGGGATGGGAGAGCACCCAGGGACAAGACCAAAGGCTCATGATGCAAATCATAATTAGAGCTAATTAGAGAGTGGGACTGCAGACAGAGGAAAAAAGGGAAGATAAAATTTTGGGGGTTGTGTGTTGCTCAAAATCCCAAAAAAGTTAAAGGTCTGGGAGGGGCAGGAGTGACCCCTGGGGCTCCCACCCCCACATCTCAGTGCACTGTGGGGAAATGTTTCTAAAAATAGCAATAATTAAAATAATTGTGCTGGTTGTGATCAAAAGTGTGGGAATGGTGGTCATTGTCCATCCCAGTAGTCTCCATTCTAGCTTGGAAAAAAGACATTTGGCAATGCCAGAACATTTCTGTGTCTTGCAAGGTTTTGAAAGGAAGTGGAAGTTTTCAGTGCTGGACAGAAACAATGAAATTTCTGGAATAATAAAATTCTTGCATGTGAGATGTGTTTTACCTACTGGGAATAGCATTGGGCTCTCCAGGACTTGGTATTGCCCCTGACTGACAATCTGGGGCTGTGTTTGTTCATGGACTGGAGCCTGGCTGAAAGAAGCAAAATTTCCAACTGGCCTCACTGTAATATTTGATTTGCAAGTTAAAATAGAACATTTTGAGTTGTATTTTGGCTTTGGAAGAGCTCAGCAACTGCGAAAACTCATGGCATTAAGGGCCTGAAATGTTTCTTTGCTAACATCTTTTAAGACTAATGCCTGGAAATGTCTGTAATTCCCTGAAAAGTTTTAAGAGAAATGAAGGTATTAGGAAGAAAAAAAAAAAAATAAGGGAAAGCAGTGTCCTTTACTTGTATAATGCAGAAGTGTCAATTTAAAAATGGCAGCTTCTGGAATGAGAATGACATTGCCAAGAATTTTTAGAACTTACTGTATTAGTGAGGGCTCAGAAAGCATTTGTCTAAAAACGATGAGCTGTACATGAAAGCTTTCTGGGAAACGTGAGGCTTTTCCATTCTATTAAATACCTTTTAGGAGGGATGAGTGCCTCGAAATGTTTGTCCTCTCTGAGCTTAAAAGGCTCAGCACATCCCCTAAGTTGCTGTGTTTTGTGTTATTTGTGTGTGTGCATCCCTCTCTCTGCTTTTCCTGAAATTATGTCTATTTGTGTCCATAAATCTCTGCTGCACTTGTGCTCTAACGAACAAAAAACTCCATGCAGTGCTCCGTGAGTTAGAAAATCCCTTTTTTAGTCAATTATCATAACAAGGGCTTGATGTGGGGTTTTTTTTGTTTCTTTATTAGTTACAGAAATGCATTTGCAATGGCTTGAAAATAAAATATTAATCCATTTTCTTTTAAACATGTAGCCCTCTAGTCTGGTGCAGCCCAGCGTTCATTAGAAATAATTTGGATATAAATGGGATTGTACCAGAACTCAGCTCAGAGCAGTAATTACAAATAAAAGCTTTGGTTACACTCAGTGTTGGAGCAGTTGTTAAAACCAGAGCGTTGCCAATCACCAGCATTAGCAGGGGGATTATTAAAGCACATTCAAGTTTATTTCAAGGAAGTTCTGGCTCAGGGTGAGACCAAGATCTGGAAACATCAGTGAAAAGGCTGAACTTTAATTATTCAGGATGAAGAGCAGGGAGAGAAAATCTAATATTTGACAGGACATTTTCAGGAGGGTTTGTTAAAAATGGGGCAATAAGGACAAAATTTTCTTGGGGTCAGTATGGGTTTGTAGTTTTTTAATATATATATATATATATATATATATTCATTTATTTATTTATATGTGTGTATTTTATATTTTAAAAATTATTTTATTATAATTTTACTATTATTTTATTATTTAAAATGTTTAAATATTTATAGTTCTATTTTTAATTTAATATTTTATTCATATTCATATTTTAAATAATTTTCTTATTCTATTATTTATTATAATTTTATATTTACATTATTTTGTACTGATACTATTTTTATATTTTTTTTCCTCTCTATACTTAGAATTTTGCTTGGATAGCAGAGAATATTTGTAATCCAGCATGTGAAGAAGGGAGGAAAGGAAATAATCCAGTTTTTTTGTGTATGTGTGCACACAGACCAAACACTGAACCATTCAAAGTTTATTGACACAGCTGGAAAAAGCCAATAAATAGTTTAAATTTTGTGCCTATTTAGCAAAAAATCTGAGTCACTCTCTGGAAATACTTCATAAAAATGTGGAAATAGAAACTGTCACTCCCATCAGTGCTTCCAAGCTTGTTCCAGCATGCTTTAATGTGTATTTTTCTTATTTCCTTGAAGTCAAAACAAAGCCTCTTTCCCCTATTTGTCACCATTCCAGCCCAGGCACATTTTCACCCTGAATTTTGGTATTTATGGTCTTTGTTTTGGCAAGCAGCAGGGCTGTATTCCCAAAAGAATCTGCAAAGGGTCTTTGGAGGAACCTTAATTCTTCCATTTTGGTGCATAAAAGTTCACAGAGGAGATGACAGTGAGCCTGAACTCTGAAGTCAGGGCTGTATTTTCCCAGGGAAGGAAAACCTGTGTAAAGAAGCACTAATTACCCCCCTGACAGGCAGCAACCCCCAAATCTGTATCCATTTAGGCTTTCTGTGAGCTGTTTTTTCTGAATAATCCATTTTACGCATTTATTAACCTATAAATACATTTTTATAAATCTCGATGACATTTGGGTATTTTATTAACCACAATAAATGCCAGGGAAAATTGAATTAAGAAAGCTTGTAATGTGCTTTACTACCAGTTTTCAAATTTTGCTGAGCTGTAAATGGTCCTGCTTTATATCCAGGATAAATCTGTTTGAGTTCTGCAGGAATAATTCTTTCTCTTTGTTGCCAGAGGCCCTGACCTTTAGCTTGATGGGTGGTTTTTAACAGCTTCACCTCTGCCTTATTCTCTCTGATTCTGGAGTAATTTGATTATCTGCCTCGAGCAGGGTCCCAGCAGATGTGAAACCCTTTAGGTGATGGCACAAAATATCTCAGAGTGCTTGGAGAGTGTTGGGCAGAGCTGGGACCACCACGACCCCACAAACACCCTGCACAACACAGGTTTTGCCTTGGATTTGTCCTGTTCTTTCAATCACAGTCTCCAAGCAGGTACTGATTGTCCCCAAAATGTGGGGAGGAGACAATAGCTGATCCCAAAAGTTGCATTTCCTCTGGGTGAGAACCTTCCCCTTCATTTGCAGAATAAAGTTGGTAATTTTTGCAGGGGGTTTTTGCAGAAGCACTTTGCAGGGGATGCACAAAACCAAATTTTTCTGGGTGAAGTTCTTCTGGTTTGTTGTGTGCTTGCTGGAGATGCTGCTCCAGATGTTGATTCTCTCCTCTTTATCCTCCTTTTTTACATCTCCTGCCCGACTCTGAGCTTGTACTCTTTGTTTGCATGACCCCCATGCTCTTGGCTGCCAGGGATGGTGTTCTCTTCCTTAAGTGTATTTTCCCCCCAAATATTTGCTTATCAGAGAGGCAAAGCTGGACTCACTACAATGTGGCTCTTCTTGTGAACCCAATTAACTTTTTCTCACTTAATGAAGTACAATAACCTCATTATTTCAGAAAGCCCCTTCATTTTTAGGGTACCAAAAGCAGTGCCTGAGTTATAATTAAAATTGGTGGAGCATCTTTCTTTGTGAAAGCACTGATTTAACTAATTCTGGATTAACTTTTGGTTCCATGATCCCTCCTTGGGCTTAGTTGCATGGCTAAAGCACCTTTTTCCTCTGGGTTGGGCTGGTGGAGATGAGGAGCTGTGGGAAGCTGAGAGCAGAACTGTAATTGTGTGTTCTAAAGGTGTACCCTGGTGGTTCAGGGGTGCTTTTCTGGTGTTCCTGCTGCTTCCAGGTGCAGCTGGAGGATGCTCAGGCTCTGGGTCCCACTCAGGGACCAGATCAGCCCTAAGCATCAGCTCAACAGGAACAGGAATAAAGAGGAGTAAAGTGTTCAGGTGAATTCATCATGTGGGGCCCAAAATGTAGAGTGGAAAGCACTTTAAGAGGTTATTAGTGAAAAATCCAGGTGGGTTTTTTTTTTTTTTCTTTTTTGCCCAGATCCCAGGGCAAACCAGGGGGCTCTGCAGTGCCTGGGGCACCCCAAGCAGCAGCTCCAGTAAACCAGAGCAGCCCCACTGATCCCCAAGTGCTCATAAACACAGACTGCTGGCCATTAAGCAGGCAGGAGGATGGGAGAGGCAGGGGCTCAGAATAAAAATATCTGTATCCATTTATTTATATCTTTATCTTTGTCTCTGAAGCACAGAAAGGCCACACCATTTGTTTGTATTGACTTAAAGGTCTCATCTGAGGAGGCACTGACCACCTCATTCATTTAGAAATCCTTCCTCATCTGTTATTTCCCATGGGTGGGGCAGAATTAATGCATTTAACAGCAAGATCAGTGAACACCCTGGGAGAGGGAGGGAGCTGTTCAAGGAGCTGTTCAAGAGGAGAGGTGTTCAAGGAGCTGTTCAAGGCTCCACTGGATGTTTTGTTGGTTAGGAATAGTGCAAGTGGAGTTGATTTGCATTAAATAATTTCCCTGCTATTTACTGAGCTGGAAGGTGGGCTAAGGGTTGGAAATATTTTCTTGCTTTTTATTACAGCAGAATTTGACTCTTGCAGGGGTGGTCCTGGCAGCTGGGGAAATGAGCTGGTGAAGCCAGGCATGATTTGACCCATAAAATCATCTCCTGTGACATTTGGATGTGTCTGCAGAGAAATCTGCTGGAGAGGGGTTGGGTTTGGAGATGGGCTTGGAATAAAGACCCTCCTTAGAATGCCCAGAGCTCTCAATCTTGGTGTCTTTCTCCAGGGAATTTTCCCCACTTCTTTAGAGTGTTTGCATGGAAAAGCAGAGAATGAAAAGCCACTTCATGGTGGCAGCTCCGGGGTGGTTTTAGGGCTGTTTTGCTTGTTTGAAGGACCTGGGTTATCTCCTCAAAGGTCTGAACAATGAGGGATGACAGCAAACAGCCCGGGTGTGTTTGCTGTGTGTTTTATTCCTGGCTGAGGAGGAGGCTGGCTGCAGACAGACACATCTGTCATCTCAGTTCTGGTGAGCACACATGAACTCCTTAGCCTAAAATGTGGTTTCTCTTGTCTTCCTGAGTCTTCTCAGAAGTGTTGTGGGTGTGAGGAGCTTGTTTTGGTTTAAGCACTCCTGCTGCTCTGCAGAGCAGCTCAGCAAAGAAATCACCTTCGTTGCTGGCAGGACGTGCACGTCCATCATGCAGAGCTGCTGTGAGTAATGTCCTCCATGATTTAAAATGCTTTTATGGGCACATTTATCTCCAGGAAAGAGAAGACATTGACCACTTGCATACTGCACTGCCCCAGAAACCAAACAACAGCTGAATGGTCTTGTCAGGCTCTGTTTTATTGGTTTATTTTTTTTTTAGAGAAATGACTGGCAGGACCTCCCTAACATTTCCCATTCCTTCTGTCTTTCTCCTACCTCTGGTGTTGGTAACACTCACCAGGCTCGTTCTGCTGAGCAGCAGCATCTCTTCAGAGCATTTTCATGTTCCAGGATTTATTCAGAGGGAGAGCAGAGCAGAGGCAGTGTGAGTGAAGTCTGCTTTATGGATGCACGTGCTAGTCTTGAAATGAGATTGCTCTGGGGGTTTTCAAAGAGTCCTTTTGGCTTTGAACCAGACACCCCTTGTGGGAGGAATCCCAGCACCTGCCTTGGATAGAGCCATGCAGGAGGGAAATCCTCTAAATGCTGCTGCAGGCCAGTCTTCAACACCATGGTATTTTCAACAGAAGATTTAAAGGGCTTAAGGAGAGGAAAAAAAAAAATCAGCTCCAATTGAAGGTCAGAACAACTGAAATGGAAGTACTTTGAGTGTGATAATCTCTGCTGGTATTTTATGAGCTGTAGCTTTGTATCCCCGGGTCACTGTTTTCTAGCATTGATCACTGTAATCCGAAATCATTTCCCTTCTATTAAATGTGCTGCCTGTCTGGAGTGCTGATCCTGGCAGGGAGAGAGCAGAGGGAGGGACAGAGGAGCATCCCCAGAGATCCCCCCCTTACCTGTGCCAGGTGTCCACCCTGCCCTGTCCCCCCGTGCTCACCAGATGAGCTCATGAAATACTTCAGCTCCCATCAGATAACTTGTAAGACTTCAAAAGAAAAATGCTTCTGGGCTAATCCAACACACTTTGATTGGAAATAATTGCTTTCCTGGTAGTTTTTGTAACGTTCATCATGCTCTTATTCTATCTTCCTTACTCCCCCGGCCTGTAATTATGTTTTGAAACAGAAAATTTGTACCAAGACGAGTACAAGTGTACAGCTGTTCCTTTAGTCCTTAAATCTGTGGAACACCATTTATTGAGCTGCACCCTCATGAGCAGAGCTGCTGGGGTGAGTGCTGGGCCCAGTGCAGACTGGTTCAGCTCCACCTCTTTGGTTTCTTTGGAGCACTGAAAGGAGCAGGAAATGGTGACAGATTCCAGCAGCCACTTAAGGTTTGCAGAAGTTATGGACTGGAGCACAGGAGATCTGTGAATGTTTGCAGCTGGCTTTGCTTGGTTGCATTCACGTGCAGTGCTTATGGCCCTCTTTGGAAATCACTTGGTGATTCCTCTTTGGAAATCACTTGGGTGGGTAAGGAGTTGCCCAGAGAAGCTGTGGCTGCTCTGGAAGTGTCTCAGGGCCAGGTTGGAGCAACCTGGGAGAGGGGAAGGTGTCCCTGCTCATGGCAGGGGGTGGAATGAGATGAGCTTTAAGGTCCTTTCCAACCCAAACCATTCTGTGATTCTAAGATAACAAGCTAGAAATAAGGGGGTTGCAGGTTGAGCTGAAAATATTCACAAAAATGTTGTGTAATTGTTGTCACCACCCAAAGGGCTCCATGAAACCCATCCAGACCATGGGAGATGCTGAATTATCTCCCTGCGACCACTCCTGGCAGAGGGTTTGCACTGCAGGGGTGCCCAGCAGAGGTGTGGGGAGAGCTGGAAATGGGAGAAGAATTCTGAGTGAAACCAAGAAGCAGCCTGGCTTCCAAAATTAACATCTGACAGGAATTCAGGAACAACAGGGATTTCTCCTGCCTTCCCCTCCGTTCCCTCTTGCAGCTTGAAGGAGCCACAAGCAGTGCTTGAAGCCAGAGGTAACTCAGGGTTTTGTTAATTATAAATGGTCTGTTTGATTTGAACCACTCTTGCCTTTCTCATCTAAAATCAGCTGCTTCACATTACTTGGAGTCTTCAGTTTGTACAGACCAGGGTGCTCTATCTAAGGTGTAATTGAAGTCATTGAACGTGCTACAAGTTGCTGAGCCTGTGTGAGGTGCAAGTTCACTTCCAGACACTGCTCTGCTCCCTCACCTGGCCCTTATTTACAACACAGAAATGAATCTTTTCTTTGCAATTAAGAAATCGCATAAGTTAGGAAAAAAAATCTGAAGAATGCAAGCAAAAGAGAGAACCTTGAGAATCAGTTGTTGGATTAATATTTGTGTTTCAGTTTGGAATTGGGATCCTGTCACACTGAGTAGCTTGGGAGGCTCTGTGGGGAGGGCTGAGCTCAAGAGGAGCCTCAGTGCTGGCTTGGATGGCTGAAGTTTGGATGGTTTCTCCTCTTTCTGCTGCCTTGTAAAAGTCAACTAAATGGCAAATCCCTGAGGGCTTTGGAGCATCTCTTCCCTCAAAAGATGCTGTGGTTTGGCTCTGGCATTGCTTTGCTAATGAAGGACTGGAGTCCCCCCAGAAATCTGAGGCACCAGGACTGGGGCTCAGTTTGAAGCTGTAGAAATGCAGCTGGTTCATTAAAACACCCATTTGACCTGTGCTTGGAAGAGCTGTGCTGCCCAGCCGGGCTCTGGAGCTCTTGTCCCACCCATCTCCAGAGGACTTCAGAGCTTTCTCCACCTGCCTCTGTCAGAGCTCCCAAAAATCACTGCTTTATTCACTGCTTCTTCGTAAAGGGCTGATGAAATCACACTTACTGGCAATTTCACAGGAATGGAGCCTACAAGTGGATTATGATTTTTATCCCAATGACTAAATTATGAGCTGTTAAAAAAAACCCTTTTTTATGTTATCTTTAGTTTAATGCAGGCTGAAGTTGCAAATCTTGATGGAGAGAGCTGTTTACAAAGGCATGTCGAGACAGGACAAGTGGGGATGGCTTCCCACTGCCAGAAAGCAGGGTTAGATGGAATATCAGGATGAAATTCTTCCCTGTGAGGGTGGGCAGGCCTGGCACAGGTGCCCAGAACAGCTGGGGCTGCCCCTGGAAGTGTCCAGGCTGGACACTGGGGCTTGGAGCAGCCTGGGACAGTGGGATGTGTCTCTGCCATGGCAGGGGGTGGCACTGGATGATCTTTAAGATCCTTTCCAACCCAAACCATTCTGGAATTCTGTGTTATCCCATTCTGGGACTCTGGATTCTCAGTGTGGGCTATGACCAAGCATTTATTTCTTCCTAAACCAACCATAAAACCCCTTCATCTCTCCATCCCCTGCCGCCCCACCAGGGCGCACGCGGCCTCTGAAGCAGCGGCAGGGCACGTTCTGCTGAGCCTGGGAGAATCCTGTGACGAGTTTAAAATGTTTGAGACATCAATTTGTCCTTTTAATGAAGGCAGAGCAAGATAAATAAGGCATGTATGCAGATGTCAGTGGCACTTAGGCATGTGCATGTCAGCGTTGATAAAGCACTGAACTTGCGGGGCTGGCGCTGGATTAGCGCCCGCCTCGTCAGCCGAGCGAGGGGCTCGTTTAGCACAGCATCATCAATTTTTGTTAGGGCCACGTATGGGGTTTTTTCCCTGCCTTCTTGAAGCTGGTTGGGCTTGAGAATTCATCAAAATAGGAGCGCCCACAGCCCAGAGAAATTCAGGGCGTGTGTTTGCTCCGCGTGTGGCGCTTGTTCTTCGGGTGGGGAGGCAGGAGGGTTGTGTGAGCTGCAGGAATGCTTTGGGCTGAGGGGAAAAATTGCTGGTTTTGCTTTTTCTTAAAGTGCCTTATAATGAAATGGACTCTTGTTGCATTTGATCACAAAAGCTCTTCTTAACATGATACTCAGGAACATCATTTTCTTCTCTTGGGCAGCCATAGTTCACAGTTGCTTTGGCAGCTACATTCTATTTAATCTGTCAATTTTTCTCACATGGTGTAGCTGCTGTGAGAGAAATTGGAGCTGTTATAGTCTGTGCTTTGATACAGTCTGGGAAACGCAAGGTGGGAGACAGCAAACCAAACACAGCACGCCAGTAATTCCCTGAAAATCTCTCTGTTCCAGCACGGCCGTTTCCCATCCTGGGGAGCTGTCACTGCTCCTCCTGCAGGAGATGCCATTGTTTGCATCCTTCTTTTTAATTTGTTTTGGTGCTGCCTGTTAAATATACTCTGCAGGGCTTGGAGCTTTTCCCCAGGTTTTTGTTTTTAATGATTCTCTGCTCTCATGTTTTTAATCATTCTTTGTGATCTCCACGTCCTGGTTTTGAGCATCCTGGTGTGTAGAAGCTGTCCCTGTCCATGGTGGGGTGGGACTGGATGGGCTTTAAGGTCTCCTCCATCCCAAACCATTCTGGTTTGGATGAAGCCACAAATCAAACTCCTCTATGCATACAGCCTCAAATCCAGCCGCCTTCATTGATCTTGGAAATATTCCTGGTGAAATATTCTGGATCAAGCCCTTAAAATATTCCTGAGTAGCAGCAAATTCTCTCTGGCAAGGAGTTGCCTCATTCCATGATCCTGAAGGGATTTCATCCCACAGATGGGAATATCTCTTCACAGAATATTTATTTCTTGGTCTCTTTCTCCAAAAAACAACTCAGTGAACCAAAAATGATTTCTCCATGGAAGTGTGAAGTGACTTCAGCAGGGAAGTGTGATGGCCACTCACGGCCATGAGATTTCAAGGAGAAATAGGATTTTCAGATGGTCTTTTGGGGGACTTGCTTACATTTTTAAGAATATTCAGTGAGGGAATAATAGAGGAACAGGTGTATATAATATAGGTAGTGGTTTATGTTTTAGGAAACACTTGGCTGCTTTTTAGAATAATTAATAAACCTGTTTTACCTTAAACACATTTAGTTTTTCTTGTGCTTCTAAATCCAAATAAAAGTGACTTTTGCAACAACTCCATAAAAATGCAGTAAAACCAAGGCAGCGGCAAGCAGTAAATCCTGGGCATTTATTCAGTGTACATTCCACAGAGCTGGTGCTAAATTCAGCATCTCTGGTGGAGCCTGATGCAATTTCCCTGAAGTTAATGGAATTACCCAGGTCAGGATCTCGCTCCTGCTCTCTCTCTGTGACCCCTTGCTTGTCTTTGCTCCAAAACTTCCCCACTGCTGTTTTCAGATAACTTTGCATGTCTGAAACTGGTGTGGATCCAGGGATTTTTGGGTCTTGCTGCTGACCTTCCCAGTGCTCTTCAGTTGATGGCCCAGGTTTAGTGGTATGTCAATTTGATGCAAATTCTGTTTTGAATTTGCAGTATTATTATCTGCTAGTATCCTACCCCTCCTGTAGCACCTACTGGCACAAATCACACTGAAGCAATTAGCTGTAGGAATTCAGCTCTGCTCACACCACAGTCTTCTCAAATTGTCAATGCAGAAATGGGCACTTAATTTGCCCTTTTTGCAGGATATTCTGGGTGTTGTTTATATTAAAAAGGCACTAAACATCCCCACTGACTAGACAAGAACATGATCTACTGACTTGTCCTGCATGAATGGGAGGTTTTCCCCCCATTAGACGATTAGATGGATGCAAAGAAGGGTCAGAATAACTTGGGAAGCTTTACAAAGCCAGATAGATGAGAGTTTTTGCCTGTTTAAGCTGCAGGATATTTGTGCCAGGTAAACCAGTCTGTAATTAGGTATTTTCTATGGATTTGTCACTTTGGATATTCTTGCTGTAGGAGCTCTGCTGTGCTCATGTTCTTGCAAGGGTCACTGCAGCTGGGTTTGGGGTTTGAGACCTTGCATTGCTTTATTCTGCTGCTGCCACCTTCCAACAGGTTTTATTTGTACCTGGTCTGGAGTGGGGAGAGCAGAGAGGGGAGGAAATGCCCTGAGCTCAGAGGGAAGGGTAAGGCAGGAATCAGATCCCAGTGGATACCAGCCCGGCTCCCCTCCCATCCCCTCTGAGGGTCAGGAGTGGCTGCTCCAGGGGCTGGGATGCTGCTCTGGGCAGGGCAGCTCCAGTGGCTGTCAGGAGGAGCAGCTGTGTGCCGGGGAAATCAGACTTTCTGTTCTGATCTCACATCAAGCTGTGATTATTGCAGCTGAGGGTCTGGAGCTGGGGAAGGCTCTGGTGAGAGCAGCCCCAGGAGTGTTGGCTGAGCCCCAGCTCCAGGAGGAAGGGGCAGAGGGAGCACAGAAGCAAATGCAGAGTGTCTGAATGAGGCTGCTGTGATGCCTCCTTACCCTGAGGAGTTATTCAGCGTGGCTGAGGAGAGGCAAAGGGCTCTGCTGCTGTCCCCTGCTCCTTTCAGCATCCCCTCCAAATCCATGAGGGCTTTTCCTCATGAGGGTGGTCGGAGGAGGATGGCACGAGGCTGTCCCCAGGGACCACCTGAGCAGCTCCAGGTTTCCAAGGACCTCTGCTGCAAGTGGAGCTCTGGTCCCTGGCTTTGCACAGCGTGGATTAAAGGGATTAAAAGGAATGGTGGGATATGAGCTGCAGCTGTTGAAAGGGAAGTTTAAAGGTCCCCATATGGAAATTTCGTGGTCCCAGTGTGACACGTAATCATCCTGCTCTCACACATATTAAATTGTCGTCGGGCACGGATTGATCCCAGCTGCTGGGGGTTTAATCTTGGCATTTACATGGAATTCTTTATGCTGTTTATGCCATAATGTCCCCAGATCCTCTCAGATTCCTCCATGGAATGCTGCTCATCATCTCCTGCCACCATGGGAGCTTTTGTGCATTCTTACTCCTAACACAGTATTAAGGTCTCTATATTTGGGAAATATTGTCTGTTCTTCTCCTAAGCCCTTTTTTCCAAAGGAGAGAAGTGATAGCACAGGGCTGCAGGATAAAGGAACTGGTCCTGATGAAATGAATTTTAATTTGTAGTTCCCTGATAATGATCTCGAGAAGAGCTACTGATACACTTCTGCTATAATATCTATAATAAAAGCTCCAAGAAAGAGCTCATTTGCTGCATATCCAGGCAGCCCTGTTACAATGCTCCAAGTCCCAGGATGTTGGAAATAAATAAATAAATAAGCTCCAAGATGAATCTATTAAGTGGAATGAATTCAGCGCAGAAGGAGCTGCTGCACACCCTGGGCCTGCTCACTCTGTTGCAGCTGTGACATGGCTTCCCAGATGGCACAATTATCCTCCTAAAATATTGTGGAAAACTTCCATTTGTCATTTGGATTAGTGCAGCGAGCTTCCCCTAAACACAGGCAGAGAGCTCTGCCTCTCTGTGTTCTTCATGGCAGTAATTAGCAATAATTCACTTGGAATCAGAAAAACACTTTACAGGAGCAGGGAACAAGCCAACTTCTTCCATTTCCATTTCTGGAATCGCTGTCCTGCGTGGCTGTATCTCAAATCTTTGACATCAAACCAGACCTTTACACGGTTTTCTTTTTCCTGAGAGTATTTTATGCTCTCCTAATTGGGCTGTCGAGGATTTCAGATGGTGGGCATGTTTTCAACATGCGCTGGGCTGCAATATTTGCACTAATCTAGGATGATTAAAAGAAGGCTGTTAATTCTTTTATCCATCAGGAAGCTGTAGTAGATGATGTACCTTTAGCACAGCCAGCATCAGGCCCCTTTTGGATGTTATTGATGAAATTATAGAAATGTCTAGTCATGCCTGAAGTATAAATGATGTTTCAATCCTAAAACATTAAGCTGTTTACATTTTTGAAGGGGGGGGCGGGAAATGAAGTGCTGAAAGTAAAGGTGTAGGGCTAGAAAAAGATTCCTTTTAGGAAGAGATTAAAAAATTTTAATTTCTTTGCTGTTTTACCAAATCTCCTTTTTCAAATATATTTTTAAGACTTAATTTTTGCAAGCCTATGTTTGAGGAACGAAATCTATAATAATGGAGGATTGGATGATAATCTGGCAAATGATCCTTAGGAGAAATTTGAGGTTTCCTTAAATTTGCTTGCTACCTGTTGAAAAAAATCAAGCTGTTTTTTGTTTAATGTCCCCAATTAAAACATCTCCATAATTGAGGGAAGTGATGCCTTAGCCAGCAGTGATGTGACTAAGAAAAAAGGAGGGGAGAAAATAGGATATGAGTTTAAGGTCTCTTGTTTAGGGAGATTCTTGTTCTGCTTTCCTTCTGTATTTTTAGGAAAAAAAAAAGTTTCCCTGCAGCTACAGAAGGGGAAGTCTGGGTGGTGGGTTTACTGTTGGAGGAAGTAAATACAAATAAAATAAAGCACTTGTAACTAAAAGCAAAACCACTTCAGTGCCACCAGTTGAGTAAAGGGAGCTCTGGGAAGGGAATGAGCCCCTTCAGGAGAGAGGAGAGGGGGCAGAGCTCTGCAGGGAATTCCTGCCTCTCCAGAGGCTGGAGCCCAAGTGCTTTCGAGTGCTGAGGAGAGGAGATGATGAAGGTGAAGCCTCTTGTCCAGATAGACACACTTGACATTTTGCTGAGTGAAATAGAGCTGCTAGGACAAAATAGCACCCACTGTGTCGGAGTCATCCAATCCTTAAATTTGATTTTGAGCCTGGCAAGGAGCTGAAGGCGCTGAATTAGGTCATTTTCTGCCTGTGGTGAGCCTGGAATCAGGGAAGGGGAGAATACCTGTATGCAACATCCAGTCAGGTTTAAGGTGTTATAAAAGAAAAGCCTTATAAAATATAGTTTAAGCCCTACTACTCTAACTAAACTAGCAGCTAGCTTGTAATTTCCCACGTGAAAAAATTACCAGAATAAAAACCAGCTAGCACAACAAATTATTCTAGTAACAGAATTGTTCACACCTACAGGAACAAGAAAACTATGTCAACAATCTAGAAATATGCAAAATGCCATTTCCCAACCAATGAACTAAGTGCCAATATATTCTTAACCAATTAGATCTAATGCAGTGCCTTCTAATAATCCTATAAAATATGAGCTATGTAAATAAAAAATTAGCTTTTCTGCATCAAGAATTAAAAGTTCCATCTGTTTGTATTGAGACAATTGAACACCTCAAGGTGTGCTTGAATTTGGGGATGGATGCCTGGCTTGAATGTCTGGGATTGGGAGCTCTTCTTTGGAAGTGTTTTTCATTTAGAAAAATGAATTAATCAGTACTAAATTACTTCCTCCCCTCCCTCACCACGTATTTTGGTTTTCATTGGGAAAGATATCTTAGAAGGCTATTAAAGAATGGCTGGAGCTGGTGAAGCCCCCTGAGACCTTCCAGTGCACCCTGATCAGAGCTGGGCAGCCAGAGCAGGGTGGCCAGGGCTGTGTCCAGCTGGGATTTGAGCCTTTCCAAGGATGGAGAACCACACTCTCCCTGGGCAGCCTGTGCCAGTGTTCTGCCAGCCCTGGTCAGGCTCTTTGCTGGCCTTAATCTGCTTTTTCCACCCTCCATGCAGAGTTTTTTGGGTTAATCAAGAGCAGAAAGTGCACGGATGTGACTTGGAGCTCCTGAGGGAATGGCCATTCTGGAACAGATGCCCTTCATTCCCTGGCAGAAGTTTCCTGGAGGAGAAGGTTGTCCCAAAGCAGACTGGGTTTATTTTTGGAGCCTGGGCTGTGTTGGTAGGGGTTGGGTTCTTTTTGGAACTGAGGCATTGACAGGACAGGAAAACCATTTCACATCTAAACTTATTTAAATCCTTATTGTAGGTGGGAAATGACACCCTTGCAAAGACCTCTGAGTCAAATATGGGGATAGAATTCATGAGGACTTGATTTTTCCTTGTCCACGAGGCCATCCTTTATTCCTATCATTCTTTTTTTTGCTGCTTTTTTTTTTTCTTTTTGATGATCTGATACAACTTCATGCTCCCTGCAAGTGGTTCCATCTCAATCAACCAGTGGAGCTCGTGGGAGGAGGAGATTAAATGCTGTGCCAGCTCATTTCTCTGTGTCCTGGGCAGTTTTAGCTTAGAGGGGGGGGTCACTTCAGTGTCCAGGTGGTCACCTCAAGAACTGGTGTCATGAGCTGACCCCTGCAGCTGCCACGTGCAGCTCTCAGCTGCCAGTCCCACATCCAGGAACAATCAAGGCAGGTTTCCATCCCCATAATGAGGTTCCTGCAGCAGAGTGCAGACTCCAGGGTTTCTTGTTATCAGCAGATAATCATATTCTGGCAGTGGTTCTTATCTCACACGATGGATAAATGTCCTGAGGATGTGATTATCTCCTGATACCTCTCCAGCCTGCTCAGCTTTGTTGTTTCCTCACAGTTTGCAGTCCCTGAAGTTGATTTTATCTGGGCACTGAAGGAATAAAAGTGACCATTTAGTTGTTGGTATCAGGCAGCTGCATTAAAGCCCCAAACACCTCGAACTGGGTATTGGAGCAAAGTGAGTGGATTTAGAAGCTTCTCCTCCAGCTTGTGTTTCAATGGCTCCCAGGGTGCAGGTGGAGTGAGGCAAAGCCAGCAGGAATTCTGGAAGCAAAAAGGCTTTTTTGTGTCCAAATAAATTCTCCTTCCCATTGAAAGCCTAGATTGGTTCTTTTGAACCTTTATGGCACCACTGGATTTCCTGAAGGTGCCTGGAATTTAAGGTGACAATAGAGTCTTAACAACATGAAAAGTTGTGTACTTGAGTAATTAATTGCATTTCCAGATTATCTTTGAGAAAATTTGGGTCTCACTAAGCTGGCTGTGACTAATGACAGTGTGTTAATTACTCTGTGATGAATATATATTTTTTTTAAGATTCAAGGATTAAGCTCAGTTTAAGGGTGGATGCACAGTGCTTGGCAAAGCACAAAAATACAGTGGTCAGCAGTATGGAAATTTGGGGATATGCTGCAGAAAGCCCAAGTTATTTTTTAGAGAAAAAGACAGGAAAAAGGTGGTGAAATTTGTGCAGCAATTGGAGGTGACAATAAATGAAATTCAATGTATATTCAAGCATATACATGTATATAGAAACAGAGTAGCACTGATGTGTTGATGCAATAAATGATTAATACTTTTGAATAGCCATGAGTGTGCTAATGCTGCAGAGGGGTGCATGGAGGGTTAATATGTTCATTTTTAGTGGGGTTAGAGAGGTTTTAGTGTAGGAAGTTTAGGTTTGGAATGCTCTTATATCTCTCTTTTGTGCAGTGTATCAATATAAAGTGGGTGGAGGCAATGAGAAGTTTAACCTACAGCATGTATGAGATGTGTTTTAATACAATACAGGCACTCAAGTGATGAAATTTCAGTCACTTAAAGAACTTTCTTTGAAGGAGAAAAGTGCAGCAGTAGTTTCATTTTCCTTATTACACAAAACAAAATTTTTATTCATTCTATAAGAAGTATTCTGTGCCTATTTCCCTCAAAATATGACTTCTTAATTGTTTATTTTATTGTTCTCAACATGAGGTTTGATGTGCAGATCTGGGGACATAAAGGCCAGGCAACAGTTTTGGAAAACAGAGGTTAACTCTTCTCTCCAATGTTTTTTTTTTTTTGGCTTCTCAGACCTTTTTGCTGAGGCAGCACATTCCCTGCTGAGTTGTTGAGATCTCTGATAAACACCTGCTCCTCGGGGCTTCCTTGAAGGTCAGGCCACATGTGGAATTTGTTGTGCATGGAACCCGCTTGCTTATGGGGTTGGAAAAGTCACCTGCTCCCTCTGGGACCTTTCCCAGGGCTGGGAATTGTTGCTTGGAAGACCTTGGATCCCAAATGATATTACTGTGCTGCAGAGGGGGAAGCAGGCTTATGGGATGTAGCAGGCAAACCTATCCATGTGTTGTTTGGAAAGGAGCTCCTGTGCTGGTGTTGGGAGGGGTGGAAGTAAAGCACTGCCAGAAAAAGTGAATTTTAGCTTGAAGATCCACCCCACTGGAAGCCTTAATAACAAAAATAGCCACTGGCCAGAAAGATCAAAGTCACCAGGCTTTGTCATCACTGAAAGAATTAGTTAATGAAGCAGGGTGATCAGGGATGGATGATCTTTGGAGAGAGCACCTCCCCAGGATCAGCTCAAACCCTTTTCCTTTTGCCAAAAGACTCAGCTTTGAAAGTGAGATCAGACTCTGTGCACATTCAAAACAGGGGGAGAGAGCTCCATTAAATCTACCCAGGTACTCGGTGTGTAAAAAAAATAATAATAAAAAAGAAATCAATAGTTGGAGATGTCTCTCCTTTGGCAGACAGGGGTTCTTATTACCAAAGATACTGTGGATCAGACGTCAGCTGGGGCAGGGAGGGGGATGAAGAAGATGCTCTGCTGTCAGAGGACACCTTGTGCTTTTAAGCTTCAATTCTATTATTGATCACAACATCTCTGTAATAAATCAGGTACAAGTTTGCATTTAATTTTCAAAGCCTGCAGATTCCGTTTGTTCTACAACTCCTGAGTGACAAATCTTTTAATGAATGTTAAAAGAATTGTTTCTTGGGTAGTAACCACTCATTCATAATTGTCCAAGGAATTCACTTGTGTTTAGAACATATCATGTGTTGGATTAATGGAAATTTCTCAATTGTCAACATTTTTCCCCCCCTGGATTTCTTTCTTTCTTTTTTTTTTTTTTTTTTTTTTTAACCAAGATGTAGAAAAACTGATTCAAAGTTTTATTAAGTGCTTATTTGTCATAATGGACACCTTATCCTGGTGTTGTTTATGGACTGGGGGGATTTACAGAACAATCAGCCTGGATTTCCAAACTGTCTGGTTGAGAAGACTTCTCTACTTGCATTTGATAAAAGAAAAAATGCCTGATTTTCTTCCTATCTCATTGTGCATTTTGGTGGATTAGGGTTGCATCCATTGGTGCATTTTGCTGGGAGAAACCAAGTGATCAAAAGTGTCCCCTTGTTCTCTACCCATAAAACTCTGGGGAGAAATAAAACTTCCCAGGTAGTAAATTCTTGCAGGACACAGCCATGCCATGGAGCCTGTGGGATGGGTAACCTGGTGTTCAGATCCAGGGGGCTCAGCTGTGTGTGCAGAGGGATCAGGGACTGTTCCAGTGGCAGAAGACACAATTCCAGCTGTGTGGGTTGGGAAAGGAGCTTCCACCCTCACTCCTGCTCAGAGCTGTTGTGTGGTGAGGTGGGGACATGTTGGGAACGAAGCTCAGTGTTTAAAATGAGATGTGCCTAAACATCCCAAGGGAGCTCTAATTGCTCTTCCTTGCTCTGAGAAGGACTTGTTACCTTTCATAACAGAAAAAAGAGATATTTTAATTTCTCACTGCTACTTTTCTTCTTCATCAGTTTTATCCTCTATTTGCTGGAGCAGGAGGTATCACAGGGTCTTCCAAAATATCTCATAATGGATAAACAATGGAAGTGGAGCTCTGGATTCCCTTTTCTTCTGGAGCTGCTTGGCTCATGTGAAGCTAAATGTCCATGCCCTTTAATTAATGCCATCTTTGCCCCACAGTGATTGCTTCAACTGCACCTTGTTTGTCACTGGGGGAGCCTCACGCTTGGGAAGTGCCTGATGATGTGATAGCAGAGCCTTTTTAATGAATGCCACTTAGCAGGGTGAAGCAGTTTGGGCTAGGCATGATTAAGTTTGTGATCGAGAGCTTGACGAAGAATTTGATAGTTGATGTTGATTAAGAGTATGGGATGGTAATTAATGCATAACTCCTGTCTTTTACGTGTCTGGAGAATCAAAGCAGCTGAGAGCAGCGCGGGGAATCGGTGGCACTGCCAGCTCACATGGAGCTTTTAGCAATTTGTCCCACTCCTAAATTGCCTGTGGACAGCAGCAGGAGAGGGGTCTGTTGGTTAAGTCCATCTCTGTTAATTATCACAGGGACCAGAAATCCCAGGAGGATGAGGCGGCTCAAATGTCTCCAGGATTCAATTGATTTCTTAAATAAATATTATAATGCAACACTTCAACAACCTCTTCTCTCTGTAATTTCTGGTACTGGCAGAGCAAAAGTTTGGGATCACGATGTGTCTCTTGTCACTTCCAGTTGGCACTTGAGGTCTGCAGTGTAATTAAACTTGAGTTCCTTCAGGATATTCATTTAATTTTAGAGAGAGAGAACCTTGCTCCATATCCCTGGTATGGGTGAAACAGCCCTTGGAGTTCAGAGGGTTTGGATAAGCCATCTTTTGGGCTTTATTTTTGTCTGATCTTTTTAATTTCAAACATATCCCGCTCTTATTTCCACCACAGAAGAAAAGGAGTAACAGGATGAGATCTACAGAAATACTGAACAGACTTCAGGTGACTGTTTGCCCAAAGAGTGTAGGTTTAAAATAGTGTAAATTAAGTATTATTTGAAAAAGAAGCAGGCTTCCATTGTAAGAGAAAATCTGGCAGTCCAAATTCTTGTTTTTCAGCTAAATGAAACCAAATCTGAAATTACTCTTAACAGAGTTCTCCACATGGCTGCAGAACCTTCATATTTCTTTCCTCCAGATAAATTAAAAATACAAAGCCTTATTATGTGTTGCACTAAAGAGGAATGAAAACAATATTTTATGCAAATGTAAAGCTGGCATAATTGAAGTGAAATAACTGCAGACATTAATTTTACTCTATTTTAATTTCACAGAAATCACACTTATCAAGACCATACATTTTGAAACAATGAACCTCTTCTATCAAATTAAAAATGAACAGCTTTTACATAGCACTAAGTCACTTGATTTGGCTCCAAGGCAAGAGTTCATAGCTGAAGAGAGGAGAAAACAATGTATTTCTAAAATCAGAAGCTTGTAGGGATTTTTCTGGAGAGGGGAATGAATCTCTAGAGATGTGTTCAAGCATCCTATGAGCACAGTGCCTGCTGGCTTAGCCCATGCCCAAGCAACAGTTTGGTGAGATGAGCTGGGGGGCAAATGATCCCAAATCTCCTCTTAAATAACCATGGAACGAAGTAATTATTGAGCCATGGAATTGTTTGGGTTGGAAGGGACCTGAAAGACCATCTTGTTCCACCCCTGTGGGTAAGGAAACCTAAAGTAGACCAGGTGATGGGATCATCCCTGGTGTTTGTTCCACAGCCAAGGAGGATGGTGCTGGTCTGCCTGGCATCAGGGCAGCTCCAATTCCTGTGCCACACCTGCTCATTCCCATCTGGAAATCAGCAGGACTGGGAGATGGGTGCTCAGAGAGCTCACCCTCTCTCTGGGGAGCCCAAATCTGTCACCTGTGTCTCCAGCAGGGAAATGACAGAGAGGAGAGTGATGAGCAGTGAAAGGTGAAAATGAAGCTGTGGCCTGGCTGCTCACATGGGGCAAGGACATGGAGTTCCCAGATTTTTCCCCCCCGTTTTGTTTTTTCCCCCCCGTTTTGTTTTTTCCCCCCCGTTTTGTTTTTTCCCCCCCGTTTTGTTTTTCCCCCC
>JAYDZK010000032.1:1985257-1997955 GCA_034509185.1 Euphonia xanthogaster | reverse complement strand
CCAGTTTTGTATTTTTCCCCCAGTTTTGTTTTTCCCCAGTTTTTTCCTGTTATTCTGCTCTGCTGAGGCACAGCCTGTCTCTCCTGGCACGCAGCCCCCCAGTGCCTGCCCTAGGTCTGTGCTGCTGCCTTCTCCCTGCTGCTGTTTGGGGATGTTACAGCAGCGTGAGAATTGATGTGGCATCTTGAATGCATAAAGAGTTCTTGAGACACATCCAAAGATAATTTTCCTGAGCCTGCTCTGGGGCTGACTTTGGCTGTTGGCACAGAAGATGTCCCCAGCAGGACTCGTGTCGTGCTGGGCTTAGCGTGACTCGTGTGGAAGGGCAGGGAGGGATGTTTGACAAGGGCCTGGAGTGACAGGACACAGGGAGTGGCTTCCCACTGACAGAGGGCAGGCACGGATGGGATTTTGGAAGGAATTGTTCCCTGTGAGGGTGATGAGGGGTTGGAATTCCCAGAGAAGCTGTGCTTGCCCTTAGAAGTGTCCAAGGCCAGGTTGGATGGGGCTTGAAGAACCCTGGGATAGTGGAAGGTATGGCAAGGGGTGAAATGGGATGGGCTTTGAGGTCCTTCCAACCCAAACCAGTCTGTGAGGGATCTTTGTCTAGTCTCAGAAGGGTAAAAATCAAAATGCCCTTGAGTTCTCTACTTGTGAGGTCCACTCTGGACCTTTGATATTGCAGAGGAAATTTCGCTTCAATCTTTGAGTCTCTAATTCTGTAATTTTTTTTCCCCTCTGGGTGATAAGGACTGTAAAACCACCATGTAAAGCAGATAAAATATCAGAGCAGTGTTAGCACCCCTCAAGGGCAGCCTTGGTGCTGATGGACCGTGTGATCCTTGCCCTGATTTTCTCATATTTGTCTACAACCAGTTTACGTATGGAGCCTTTGAAAGGAGATGAGGCCCAAGAACATTGTGAAAGTTGGTTGAGAAGCAGTTCAGCTTTCTGAGGCTTTCATATATCCCTGACTACTCTGAAACATCAAGTGTTGGAAGTACAAGATTGGAGCTTTTGTGGCCTAATCAACAGCTGTGTATTCCCCCTCCCCTTATTTTCCTCTCTCCCTCTAGACTTATGAATTAGTTTTCCCCTTCAGCAGATTGTTTTTTCTTTATCTTTCCTACTTAGATACTGTAAAAAGTAATTAAGATAATCTTATCAAAGGAACATGAAACAGAAATTTAACTGATTAAATTTCAGACCAATTAGTCATACAGACGCCTTTGTGCAGACCTTCTGTGGATTTTGCATGGCTTGTACTTTCCATTTCCCATTTTACAACTGCATGAAGTTAGGAAATTGCATTCCATGGAGATGGTAATTAACTTTGGTAATTAAAATACCACCTTCGTAGCAGATAACCAGTCAGCTTCAGGTCAATGACAATTTTTGATGTGACACATTTACTTTTACAGAAGATTGAAATGTAAGAAATTACAGGAGCAGTTTTTTGGGGGAAGGAGAGGGGGTTGTTGTGTCTCTTCATGACAAAGTACCCTACAACTTCACCAAGATGGTGGGAAAGGGGGGGTTGGATTTCTGTCTAGGGTTTAATATTAGATAGATCTAGAATATTGTATTTTAGTCTGACAAAAGAGGAGTTGGGCTCTGCTCCCAGGGAACAGGGACAGGAGGAGAGGGAACGGCCTCAGGCTGGGCCAGGGCAGGCTCAGGGTGGACACCAGGAGGAATCTCCCCATGGAAAGGGTGCTCAGGGATTGGAACTGCCCAGGGAGGTTTGGAGTGCCCATCCCTGGATGGAAGGAAGGGCTGGAGTGGCACTCAGTGCTCAGGGCTGGGGACAAGCTGGGGATCAAGCACAGCTTGGACTCGATGGTTTTGGAGATCTTTCCCAACCTAAGAAGTTCCTGTTCCAACACCACAAATATTGCAGGGTGAAAGAAACACTTGTCCCAGTATAGGGGAGTGGTAAGAAAAAAAAAATCAGAGTGAAATAAAAGGGCAAAAAAAATCTGAAAAAAATCTTTCAACTCCATGGTCCAGAGGCTTTTTTTGACAACAAGCACCGAGAAATGGTGAGGAGGGGTGAAGGGTCTGCTGAACATTAAAATCATCATAGATCTGGAGTTATTTGGAAGTCAGGCTAAAACTTTTCATATAAAAATTGCAATTAAATATTTTCACAGATGTCATTATTTTCTACAGATGTCTGCTCACTCCCTAACTTTAGAGCCTCCTTTGAAATAAAAGAGAGATTAGTAATGAGATGAAAGCTGACTTTAAAATAAAAGGAAGATTAGTAATGAGATGAAAGTTGGCTTTAACTAAAAAGAAATTAGGCCCTTAAAAGGAGATTATTAATTACAGCTGTCTTCAAGTAAGACAGAAACAAGCCTTGAGGAAGCAGATTATCAGTGTTTGTAATAACTGAGCCCAAGGTATGAGCACAAAGCAGTCAAAGCCCTGAAAACCAAGTGTTGGAAGAGCAGGTGGGGGGATGCAGCTGGGGAATAATCCTCTTAACCTCATCAATACTCACCCAGGGCACAAATGAGGGCTGGGGGGAGAAAAGCCAGTGTTGCCAATGGCAATGGAGCAAAAGGAGATCAGAGCCACTGGAGCTGGAAGTTGGCTGTGCCCACTGTGAGCAGCTCTGCTCCCAAAATTTACTGAGACATTCACTGGAATCTCTTGATCACGGCAGAATAAGAAATGAGCAGATTATTCAATATTTTAAGGGACAAAATGTTTAGACTGTGGTTCACAGCTCTTTTATCAGTGCTAAATCAGCAGGGACTGGAAGTTGAGTTTGTGATTTGTCATCCAGGAGCGGCTGAGTGGAATTCTATCCCTGCTCAGTGCCTGGGATAGGCACTCAGGAAAATCACAGCTTGGAAAGAAAGTGGGTTTAGTCCCTGGTGGAGCAGTGTGTCCTCATCAGAAGGACCCTTTGGGGCAGAGTGGGAAGAGCAGCTGGATGGTGCACAGCATCCTGGGGATCTGGGCTCTCATCCCAGGCCAGGTCCTGGCTGGATACACCCCTGGATCTCTGCAGGCAGCACATCCTCATCCCACTCTGGACCTGGCACTGCAGGGCCAGGCCAGTCAAACAAATCCATTTTTAAGGTGATGTCCCTAAATATAGAACACTGCTGGGCTTGTGCCAGTTTCTTCCCTCCAAGCCCAAATAATTTTTTATTCCCCTAATCTTTGCTAACAAATGACTTCACCTGCAGAAAGAAACACCATTTTCTGACTCCACTGGAGGAGAGCTGTCAATGACATTTATTCCCATCTGCTTTTCATCTCCCTTCAAACACTTACGACCTGTTTAAGTGGGATATTTTAATCGGAGTAACTCCTCACTGGGTTTTTTTGAACCTTGGGTTCCTGCTGTGAGGAGCCCTCTCTGGAAGGGGGGTTACCTGCCCCCAGGTGTTTGGGGAAAGAAGCTTCAGTTTGAAACCCTGCCTGCTCTGGCAAAAGGAGTCAGACTTCAAAGGCAGCTGCTGCTTGATTTATGTTCAGAGCTGAGCTTTCCCTTGCTGATGCCCCAGAGGAGTTCCTGGCCATGCCTAGAAGGAGGGTAGAATCCCAAACTGGGAAAACCCGGGATGACACACTCCTAGCTCACCTTCCCCACTTTTCAAGACGCTTTCTTGGAAAGAAAGGCGTGGGATTGCATGGACAGTGCTTCCATACCCCTTCTCTGCTGAGTTTCTGCTCTGCACAAAAGTGATCTGCTATGAAAAATAGGGAAAGAAATTGCAATTAGTGACAAGATGAATGAGGGATTTGACTCGTGCTTATTACCCAGCCAGGGTTCAAGGTAAATGACGTAGCCCGAGACAAGGAGAAAAGTTAGGCTGAATACAAGTCATTGTGACAAAATCAAGAGGTTTTAGAAAATTATTGCACCTTTCTGCAAGTGGAGGTTCGGGGCTGTCATAGTGAATATTAATGTCTCCCATAAGAGAGGTTTTTGTTCGTCAAGTCCAAGATCAAACAATCAGCAGAAATTCAAAATTAATCTTTATAGTATGGTAAAGGACCAAGGGAAGATAAAAGAAGGGATGTATCTGAAGGGAAAAGCCAGCCAGGGAAATAATGCTATCATATAGAAATATTCAAATATCCGTGGCCTCTCCTGAAATCTGCTCTCTCTGTAAAGCAATGTTCTGCTTACCAGGACTGGGAGGGGGTTTATCATTTTTATTTGATGAATGGGAAATGCATGGAATCCTTAATGATGGTTTCTCTTTTTTCTCTTTGCACATGGCCTTGACCCACAGTAGAAAGTTTGCAAACCTCAAAAGTTATGCAGTGATTTGGGGGTATCATAGAGACAATAATGGAGTCATTTGGGATGATTTCAGAGTGAAAGTGGAAGGCCCAGAGCCCAAATAAAACATTGAGTAACATCAGGAACCTCACAATGATGTTCCCCTGGCTTGGTGCTTTCCCAGCTATCACCAAGCCACCCTGGCAGTGTTCTGGGTGCTCTTATGGTCCATTGTGGGGTCCTTTCCCTTCCTTCCTAGGTCCAAACCGCCCAGCTGACTTCTGATCTTTCTGGCTTTGTGCCTAGAAATGTCCATCCTGGGGCCATTATGTGCCATCACAGCCTCCTGGTCTGATGGTCCCTGTTTTGGTGTGGAAATTCCCACATCCCAGATGAGTTTCAGCATCCTCAGCAGACAGCAGCAATGCCTTGATCTCTGAGTTTTATTTTTCCAAACCTATCCAAGCTCCTCTGATGGGAAGATGCCCACAACAATTGGCACCAATAAATATCAGCATAGCAGGGTGAGGTGGATCCTGATGATCAGCATCTCCTGCAAACAGCAAATATATTTATTCTTAATTCTGTGTTTGAGCTCTCAAGCTGGGTAACACCACAACAGATTAATTATTTGCAGTGCTGGGTGATCAATCCCTTCCAGCCTGGCCTGACAAGGAGGGGAGGGAGTTTGAGCAGTGGAGTAGAGCTCCCAGAAACAATCCGTTCTGTACCATTTAATTTGGTAATAACCAGTAATTTACAGCTGGGCTCTATTGCCTTAATAGGAATCCTAATGAAATGGAGGCTCTTCTGGCTGAATTTAGGAAGGTCACTGCTGAGAGTTTTGCTATCAAGTGCCTACTCTGTGGTTTTGGTGGGGATAAGATGATGCTAATAAACTTAGGATGGACTTTTTATTAGTCTGGTCTGAAGTTCAAACTAATGTAGGTTGTACTTCATATATTGCTTACAAAACTTCTGGACAAACCCTCCTGTATAGATGTAGAATGTTTTGAATCACATTGTGATGAAATGAGCCTGGAATGAATCCTGGCTGCAGATTTCATGGCAATGAAGAACTGAATCTGGCCTTGTGGATTTTTTTTTTCCTACTTGTTTGCACTGGCTGAAAATTCATCCTGAATTAATGTTTTGATGTAACTCAAGCAGAGATCAGTAGTAAGAAACCTCCTTTCACACCATAATGTTTCATATTTGAACTCCAGCAATATTTTTTTTTATACTTGGCAACCCGATCATTTTTAAAATGTAAACAGTTTTGCTTCCCCAACCACTTGTTCTTAGGGCTCTTCCAAAATCTAATGAGGTGTTTTGAGTTTTTCAGGAGCAAATGGAGAAACCTTAGAAACACCTACTCACCCCAACACCTGTAGAGCTGAAAACATTAAAATACTAAAAGCAAAGTATTTTTCTTGATTTGTAAAGAAGTTTTTGTGGGTAAAACAGAAAAAAATCAGGAAAAACTCCAATTCTGCGGTGTTGTGGTTGTGTTTCCAACCAAAAGCAACTGGATAATTTAGAATAAAATGACTCTGCCCTCCTCCACCTTCCTGTAAAGCACAAGTAAGTCTCTGAGGAGTGAGAGTCTCATCTGACAGTGAGAGCACTCTCCATGTGCTTCCAGAAAATCCCTCGTGGGAGCCTTTGGTGGCCGCGGCCTCCGGGAGAAGGCCGGGAGTGAAGGAGCTGGATGGCTTCCAGCTGCATCCATTCAGCAGCAGCTCCCCGTGGCTGTGCTGGGGGAAGCTCTGGGGAGAGGCTGTTTGAGGAAGAGGGGAATTATGGCATTATCCCTGCCCACGGGAGGTGGGAGAGCAAAGAGCTCAGAGCCGCGTGCGGGGCTGCGGAGGACAGGGCTGCGCTTTGTTCTCCTTGGACAATTCCCCAGATCCGGGTTTTTTGGAGTGAGCAATAGGTGCAGGAAGGATTATTTGCTGGAGCAGGGATAATGCAGCAGGCTGGGTGTTTAATGAAGGGCGTTTCTCCGTGTGGAGCTGGGCGCCCGTGGGTTATTCGGCTCGCGTGGCACCGGAATGAGCCGCGTATCCCTCGGGACGGGATGCTCAGCCAGCCTTGGCTTCTCCCTGGAAAAGTCTCTGGAGCAGACACATAATTGAGATGTGCACATCTCTAACGTAAGCAGTAAAACCACTTTTAGTGCAGCTCTGTCTTTGTGGAGATGAAAATCCCAGCCCCTGTACACAAATCTCCGTGCATAGATGAGACCCAAGCCTGCTGGGAAGTGAGGATATCTGCATGGCATTCCTTCTTTGGAGTATTGTTCAGACCTCTTAAATCTAACATTACACAATCAACCTTTTTTTGTTAAATACTTGGTGAAAACCCAGGTGCTGGTGTGTCTAAGTGCCAGAGCTGATCTGGTAATGTGGTTGTTGGTCCTTCCTGGAACAATCCCCATGTGAAAATGAGTACAGAAAGGTCAATGAATCGATATGAGAATGATCATGTGGGTTCCCTTGCATTTTTTTTAAGACCTGGAGATCTCATGCCTCTCATATTCTGGACAGACTTCCAGAAAAATTGTGTGTTGCGGGTGTAAGGAGGAAAAAAAAAAAAAGAGTTTGTAGTGAAAATGCCAGGAAAATTTGGGATGGAAGAACTAAGGGCCCACCACGGCAGGACTGTCATGTCAGGCAGAGATAGGTAAAGTCCAGATGGTTTAGGATGTCACAAATCCAGCATCAATTTCATGCTGCTTTCCACAGCAAAAATAGCCCAGCTGTTTCTCTTGAGAAATTTTGCACAGATTTCAGCCATAAACTTGGTTGAAATCCTTCTGAAAAATTAAACTCAGGAATAGTCAGTGTGCTGGGAGCAATTGCCTCATGTCATTGTTGTTTACTAATATGAAACCAGTGCAGTAATGGTGCCAACAAGTCATGCACCGAGTTAGCTGCAGGGAGGCATTGGATGAGTGGCGTGGGAGAGACTTGTGCAGCATCTGGAGACAAATGTGTAAGTTTTTATTTCGATTTTTATGAATTCTTGAGCATCTTCCTCAGTGGTGAGAGCTGAGGGCTGTTGTCACCTCTCAGGCCTGAGTCCTGTGTAGCCATGAGTGAGCTCTTTTTGAGCAGATTGGTGGAAGTCTTGCAGCCCTGAATATCACGGGTCAGGAGCACAGCAGATGCTGTGATGTTCAGATATGTTCCAATATAGTCACTTTTAATGACATTTGAAAGAGATAAGTGGTCTGAGGACACGGTGGGGTGACATATGGCACAGCAGATATGGCTTTACCTCCCACAGCTTGTCTTCGTCTTTGACCTGAGCAGAGGAGAAGGGAACCTGCCTGGGAGGAATATTTGAGTCTGTCTTTTTGCATTCTTATTTCATCTGGGCATAGCGTTTTCTTAGAGTGCTGATCCCTGCTGAAAAATAAGCTTTTTTTTTTTAAATGTCATTGGAGCAACAGTGTGGGGAGTAAACCTTGGGGTGTGAATAACTCAGTGTGTGAGAAGCTCAGCACCAGAACCTTATCTGGAGGTTTGAATCCAAACTCTGGCCAGAACATGAGTGGATTTGAAAGCAAGAAGCACTGCCAGTGTTTCTGGTTTTATTTGTCTCTTATACAATAAAAAATGGAAGTTATGAGGAAATTTTATCTGGTATCTTTATTCATATATAGAATCACAGAGTCCCAGAATGGCTTCAGTTGGAAGAATCGGAGAATCCCAGAATGTTTTGGGTTGGAAGGGACCTTAATTCCCATCCCACCCCCCTGCCATGGGCAGGGACACCTTCCACTGTCCCAAGCTGCTCCAATCCCTGTCCAGCCTGGCCTTGAGCACTTCCAGGGATGGAACCTTTAAAGTTCAGCTAGCCCAACCTCCAGTATTAATACCATTGTCTAATTATGAACTCATTTTAATGAAGTAATGGAAGTTGGAACTGGAGGTGGTACCTCAGAGATCCTAATTACACCTGAGTCTCAGTTGAGGAATGTGTGCTGCTCTGTGTGTGGAAGGGGGATCACGAGGATTCTGGCTCCTGGCAAAAATATGGCGGCTGAAGAATGGAATCCTGAAGAAGACATAAATTCTGGAAGCTTTTACTTTCTCAGTGATAACCTGTAAACACGTATGAAAACTGTGTCTGTGTATACATTTCCAAAATTGGCCTTTCCCCCCCCACATCTTTTTCCATTATAAAAAGCTGTAAAGAGCTGATGGAAAAGCCGGATGACAGCAAATAACCAATTCTCAATATCACTTTATTGCTGTAACACCCAGACGCCAGAGGAGCTGTATAAACACCTCGGAAAGCACAATCTGTCTTGAACAGCTTACAAGTAAAAGGGGATTTTTTTTTTTTCAAAGACATAAAAGGCAAATTGGTGTTCTGCTCTTGCTGAAAATCCCTGAGCGCCTTGATTGTTGAAAATCCCACCCAAAGCCCCTCTCGCTTCGTGTGAAACAACTGAAACGTGCAGTAAAAGATCTGACAGCTCCTCTTTCCCAACTGTTTTCTTTAGAAGTCACTAATCTGCCTTCTTAAAGATTATATGTGATACTGAAAACATATTAGTGGGTGGGTCACAGACCAGAGGACTCATAAAAAAAGGAGGAAAAGGGGAAAAGGCTGCGGCCGGCTGGTTTCCATCTCCTCCCTGGCTGAATGAAGAAAGATGTTTTTCTCCCCACTGCTCCTCTATCTCCCTCCTTTCCATTTTCTGCATTATGTTTCCTCCTCCAGACTGTGGCAGTGGAGCTGAATGCTGATGAGACCATCGGCAGCCTGTCCCCAGACAGAACTTTCTAAGGTCATTTCTCCTGGTTCTCAATTGCTTGACCCGCTCATCTCTCTTCCCCAACCATGGGAGGCTGCCCAATTACACACTGTTATTTTTTGTGATGCTTGCTCGTCCTTCCCAGCCTTAATCTTTCTTTATTGCCAGGAACTCTCACAGTCTCTGTAGTCCAGTTAGAGCTAAAGTTGGTAAGAGAGAGGTTTTAAATTGACAGTTTCAAATGAACAGTCAGGAGCTGGAGGAGGTTTTGTGTGGTGAAAGCAAGTGAGGAGCTGCTCCCCATGGAAGTGAGCACAGCTGGAGGATTCCTTGGGATGAGAGTGACCTTTGGAAGGGAAGGTTGCACGTACCTGCATGGAGCTGTCAGCCTGGGCAGGGTTGTGTTGGGTTTATAGTGCTTGCAGCTGTGTGTACAAGGAATATTTTTAAGGCTCAGCCTCTTGTTTTCTCGTTCTTCATTGCAGAAAAACTCTGGTGTTTGCTAGTGTGTGTTGTTCATTTTATTCCAAATTCTACAGTCCTTCTGGACACAGTCACTCGCTGAAGTTCATCAATTATTTATTGTCTGGCTGGTCACAGGGATTGTGCATTGGTCACTTGGAAGAAGAGGTGAAGGCAGAGATGGCAGCTGTGAGCATTGAAACATGAGCTCTGTTATCCTCTGACGTGGGAGGTCCACACTCTGTGAAACAGCATCATAAACTGCTGAAATAAATTCCCTCAGATCAAATTCACTTCCTTGCTCCAGCAAGGACAAGCTCAACATCAATAAAAGGAAATTGCTCTGAGAGACAATCTGCAAGTTATCTGTGTGGATGTGTTAGTGTTCTGCAGGGTGAGATTGGACCTTAGGATGAAATTCTTCCCTGTGCTGGCGGTGAGGGCTGGGATGGATTTCCCAGAGCAGCTGTGGCTGCCCTGGATCCCTGGCAGTGCCCAAGGCCAGGCTGGACAGGGCTTGGAGCAGCCTGGGACAGTGGGACGTGTCCCTGCCGTGGCAGGGGTGGCACTGGATGAGCTTTAATGTCCCTTCATCCCAAACAATTTTGTCACTCTGTGAACTCCCCCTCTGCTGGTGCAGCAATGCCACTTCAGCCCCATTTCCCATTTGCTCATCTCCCAGTTAGCCCTCGCTGCAGCTCCTGCTGGATTTCACAGCCCTTCCAAAATGCAGCCAAGCTCCAAATCCCCCCAGGCCAGAAGGGATGAAATCCCTCCAAGGCCTGGCTGGCCTGGTCCCAGCAGAGCTGCAGGACCAGTGGAATTGGCCCCAGCTCTGTGTTTCGAAGCTTTCAGCAAACAGGAATGTGAATGAATCAGACTCGAAGTATTTACAATTCTCAAATGCCTGAGAAGCTTTTTAAAGGTCAATCTAATTAAGACAAAGTTTGTTTGTACCAATATAAAGTAGATACTATTATTGGAAATTCATTCCAAGGCAATATATGGCATTTTACTTACAGTTTAATTTTTAGTTTTCCATTCTTAATTTGGAAAGTGCAGAAATGATCTTTTGGTTCCATAATGTCTTACTTAAAATGACATTTTAATCTATAATGATTTTTTTTGCTACAATTAAAAAGAGATTCTTTCTTCCTGATGCAAAATAATTAATCAAAGTTTTTGCATAAGTAGAATTCTTTTGTATTGGAAATAAAATTGCCCAGACTCATAGCAGCCACATTATTTAGTGGGTCTGGTTTTGATTGCCATCTTATGGGAACAAAAGCCTTTCTTCTATAATTTAAGGATGCATTTAAATTCAGTTTGAAAGACTGAATTTCATGATATGTTGCCCTTAAAGGCTATAAAAACTGAGATCTATTTGTGTGTCTCCATAAGAATATCAAAGTGAGAAGTAAATCAGTTTTCCTTTGAGTTTCTTTTCATATTTGAGTAGTTCTGCCCTTGTGTCTCCTTCGGATAATCCTGCTGTCCCAAACTTTGTCCAAGTGAGGGAAACTTACACCTTTCAGTCATTAGCAGGCTAAACTTCGAAATTTTTAGAAGATGTGAAATGAGGGAAGGGGCCAGGGAGGAGATAATCAGTATTATTCCATGCACTGCTTCCTTTTTAGTGGTTGTCTTGTAATCCAAGTGTTCAAAACACGAGTGGATATTGTGCTCTGGTTTAGTGGGCAAGGGGGAAATTGGGGCAAAGTATTTACTATTTAAAGAAAACCCCACTCCAACCCTCTCCAGTCGAGTGTTGTTGCCAGGATTGTCACGTTTGCAGTGTGGGGAAATGCCTCACTCTGTCCTACACAGGAGGAGCTGCTGCCTCCTCATACATCATAAAAAAATCATGGAATGGCCCAGGGTTGGAAGGGACATCCAAGGTTCTCCAGTTCCAGCCCCCAGCTGCCCATTTTTGTTACATGCTCTACTCTAAGAACTTTGATGTATGGACTATAAGTTTATTGCTATTTGCAAGCCCACATTCAGTGATTCCATAGTTTTTAAATCAACAATAATAAAAAATTCTCCCTTAAAATACCCTAAGACTAGGAGGAGATGTGAGATATTTTCCTGTCAGTGTTTCATCCCTGTGAGCTGCAGTGACTCAAATCGCCCAGGCAGCAGCAGAACTCTCAGATTCCAGATCTGCCCTATCCCACAGCCTCACAGAGCAGATAAAGATTACACAGAGCAGATAAAGATCCCCCTGATAGCTGCGTTATCTGATAGGCACCAAATGGGGCTGCTGCCCTTATCAGAGCATCGGGGACACCAGCACGTTGAGAGGAACACAAAGGACACTAATGGGATGCTGAGTGTCTGTTCAAAGCCATCGTGCTGTGTTTGCAGAGGTCTGAGGTGAGAGTTTTGCTCCAAATTCCACTCCAGGACCAGCTGAGATCCCGTGGAGCTTAGAGAAGGGGGAATTAATCCCACAGCACCTTGCTGAATGGATGAACACCCAGCGTAAAGAGCCGCAGGTAAATCTGGCTCCTGTGAATCATCAGATGCATCAAATAGGTCATAAATAATCACAGGGGAGCTCAGCACGATTGCCTTTGTTGGTTTCTGTAGCTTTTGAGAGAGCATAAGCGCTGGGTGGATTGCAGTACAAGAGTAAAGGGCTGTTGAAGGGCTCTTTGTTGTTGGTAACTTGCTTGTTGGTAATTTACTTCGTTTCTACGCAGCCAGACTGAGGGAGGCTTGTGCAAGGAAATCCAATTTCTGTGTGTCTGCTGTCCTGGAGGGCTCTTGGGCAGGGATGGGAGTGGGAATGGCCCCAGTGCTGGCATTTGCAGCTGCAGGTTTTGTCCACCTGCTTGCTACCAAGCTTCCTCTTGTTTTATAGAGGCATGGCACACAACCCAAAATCTCTTCCTGACATCCCAAATCCTGTCTCCTGCAGTGGAGGGAAGTCTGGGGAGCAGAATAGTGCTCCCTGCAATGGCTCTGGACAGGAGGAAAAAGCTTGAGAAGGCTCTGGGAAGAGCTTGAGAGTATTTTCCAGTGCCTAAAGGGGCTCCAGGAGAGCTGGGGAGGGACTGGGGACAAGGGATGGAGGGACAGGATACAGGGAATGGCTCCCACTGCCAGAGGGCAGGGCTGGATGGGAGATTGGGAAGGAATTCCCAGAGCAGCTGGGGCTGCCCCTGGATCCCTGGCAGTGCCCAAGGCCAGGCTGGACACTGGGGCTGGGAG
>JAYDZK010000032.1:1956011-1985157 GCA_034509185.1 Euphonia xanthogaster | reverse complement strand
CCCAGAGCAGCTGGGGCTGCCCCTGGATCCCTGGCAGTGCCCAAGGCCAGGCTGGACACTGGGGCTTGGAGCAGCCTCATCAGCCCCAGATGAAAACAAACCTCCCTAATTCCCACTTTTCCTGGGCAATCCTGGTTCATCACCTGGATTCCTTGAGGGTGGTGGTGAACTCCAGCCATGCCACAGGGAACAGGGTGGGTTTAGGGAGGGATATTGACCAACTGCTCATTAATTCCTGCCATTCCAAGGCAATACCAGCCTGGAAAAGACCTTTTTATTCTCCTGGTTAATTACCCACAGTAATGAGGCTGCAGCAGTGCTGAACTAATGGTGCATTTGCTGTCTTTTCCTAGCTCCAGGAATTCCTGTAGGATGCTGCTCCAGCAGAGCCTTTATTCCCATTTTAAGACATTTTGTAACGAGTATTTTACTCCAGAGGGGAACTCTGCTTGGAAGGGGATTCTGGTGGTCCCACAGCAAAAATTCCCACCCAGCCTAGAGAATTCCAGTGCTTCCACTCCTCAGGCTGCCCCTGCCCAAGGAGCCCTGCTCCATAAGGTGTGTGTTTTGTTGAAATCCCATCATTTCCATGGAATGGCTGGGATTGCTGTTCAGCCCTTGACCATCATTGCCCATTAAGCAGGGCCAATTAATTCTCTTAATTTCAGCATAATTAAATTTATTAGATGCATTTTTGTAGTTACACTGAACAACCCCTGTCATCACTTGGCTCTGGCAGCCAATTATTGGGGTTTTCTTCTCATTCCCATTCTCCCTGGATGCTCCCAGCTAATTGTGCCCATGGTGAGAAATTCCCACTTTTCCTGGGAAAATTGGGGTGATGAGGGGGCAAAGGGGGAAATTCACCATTGGCTCATCCTGGAAGTGCTGCCCATCCCTGGAAGTGCCCAAGGCCAGGTTGGATTTGGCTTGGAGCACCCTGGGATGGTGGAAGGTGTCCCTGCCCATGGCAGGGGGTGGAATGGGATGGGATTTAGGTCTTCCCCTCAGGAATGTTCTTTCATCCCTTGTGGAAAGAGAGAGGGGAAAAAGCCCAAAGCAAACCCACCCACCCAAGCAGGAGCAAAGAAAATCTTTTTCCACTTGGGTGATGTGAGAAACTGGATGGAAAATTAAATGGAAAAAGGAAATAAAGCCAAAAGGAAACCACTGAAGTCACATGGAAAAAGATGGAAAATGATGGGAAAGAAATAAGAGAAACAAAAAGCAATATCTGCCACCATTGTGTCGGGGGATAAATGATAAGAAAGGAGATGAAATTCTGCTGCCCTGCTGGGATGAAGGATTTTGACAGCCAGGGAGCAGCAGAGCAGGGAAATCACCCCACTTCCCAATCCCAGAGGGAGGGAATAGGGGAAAAATCCCTTCTCTTTTCCCCCAGGAAAAAGTAAAGCAAAAAAAAGGTAAAATCTGGTGAAAAAAACTTTTATACACTTTACTGAAAAAAAGGGTGAAAGTCTGAAGAAATTGAGGGGAAAAAATGTGAGAATAAAATAGGAAAACTGTGGAAATAAGAAAAAATTCATTTCATGGAACTTGGAGAGGAAGATCTCTTTTACAGCAACGTTGCCACCAAACCAGGACACAGGGCTGGGTGTGAGCAGGACTGGGAGAAATCCGGGAATTAGCCATGGAAAAGCCAGCAGGGAGGGGCTGGGAGAGTGGAAGGGGCTTGGAGCCAACAAATGGAGCAGTGTGGGAGATGCTGGTGCCCTTCCCTTCCCAAAGCAGGGCCTCACAGCTGGGTTTTAATGGCCCTCTCAGTGCTCCCATCCTCCCTGGAGTGGGAGGAAGGAGCAGGATGCCAGCACGTGGAGGAGCAGCACGAGGACATCGAGGAGAAGTCCCAGATGGGAGGGATGAGGAGATGTCTTGACTGTGGGGCTGAAGGCCTCCTGTAAGCTATGGAGAAAGGACTCTTCTTCCCTACAGCACATGGAACTATGGGGAGATGAAGTGTTCAGGCTGCAGACACAGCAAAGGGCTCCGTGCTGGATGCTGAAGCAGCTCTGATCCCATGAGGAGTTTGACAGAGAGAGGGAGAAGAGTGATGAGAACCCTGTGCCCCCAGGGAGAGAGGAAGACCTCTGTTCCCAGGGATGAAGATGATTTTAGGAATAGACAATGAGAACCTTTGCCTTTTAGCATCTCACCCTTAAATTAGTGCCCCACAAGCTGCCATGGCCCATTGACACAGCTGTGGGAAAAGCTGTGGAAGCGGGAGGCACTCCACGACTTCCTGGGCAGCTGCTGTTCACGAGAGAGCCACGAGAGAACTGGTTTTTCCTCTTGTGGAGGAGCCTCCATAGCATCCAGAAGAGGGACTTCTCTCCCTCAGTGAACTGCAGAAAAACTGTTCTAGAGGTGGTGAATGGACTGGACATTTTAGGCTTTGTTTCTTTACATTGTCAGTGGAAAGGAAAGGCTGTGGGGAGGGGAAGTGATCTGAAGGTTTTGTTCTGATTTTTATTTCTTCTCTCTTTTAGTTATTGTTAATAAATTTTCCCTTTATACCCTTTTAAGGTTCTGAGCCTGCTTTGCCTTTCTCCTGTCTCACAGCAGGAAGTGAGTGCACTGGGGTTGGCCAGCTCTGAACCCACCACACTCTTGGGTGCTCTGGCTGGGAAATCTCAAAACTCGTGAAATTTCAGATTGGTGACCCAAAACCACTACATGAAACTGGAAGTTGTCCCTGCCCTTGGCAGGGGTGGGACTGGGTGGGATTCGAGGTCCCTTCCCACCCAGACCATTCCATGGCTCTGTGAAACCCTGGAGAATTCCTGGTGCTGACTGGACAAAGGTCAGTGGATTGTAACATCTGCCAAATCTTTTCTGAATGTGGGATAGTCACAGAAGGCAGAGCTGTGGAATTGCCATCAGGAATAGCAGCCTGAGCACCTCTGGGGGTGTTTGAGGGAATTTTGGGGTGTTTAGGGAGGGGTCCCACCCTAAGGCTCAGGGGAGCACCCTTTGTGTGCTGCTGATTTGTAGGAGCTGCCATTTGTAGGGAAAAAAATTTGCTTATTACCTTTCTTATTTTTTCTTTTTTTACTCCAATTCTCTGCAGGAGCTGCATCCAATGGGTGCTGGAATCACCCAGAGCTCCTGTTTTAATTAGAACCCTGGAAAATCTGGCAATTAGGGAAGGAGTCAAACAGCTCTGCAGTCCCTGCACGCTGCACTGGAGCTGCAGCTGCAGCTCAGAGCCCAAACCAAGTCCCAGACAGACAGAAAATTCCCAGAACAGCATCCTGTGGCTTTTTCCTTCCCATAGCCACACACAGAGCATCCATCCTGCCCAAAATCAGTGGGATAAAAGCAAGTTTGGGGCTAAAAGCAAGGCTGGGGTTAAAGCTGGGCATTGAATCTCTCTGATAGTGAAAGATTTAAAAATCATAGGAAATTTGGGGAGCTAGAAAGAAACTCTTAGGCATAGTAGGCCCTGGGAAAATGTCCAAGGTGGGCCCTGGGAAATGTTGGGCCTTGTGTTT
This sequence comes from Euphonia xanthogaster, assembly GCA_034509185.1. Taxonomy (NCBI): domain Eukaryota; kingdom Metazoa; phylum Chordata; class Aves; order Passeriformes; family Fringillidae; genus Euphonia; species Euphonia xanthogaster. The sequence goes on along the minus strand of JAYDZK010000032.1, from coordinate 1,981,645 downwards.
GCTGGATCATGTGAAACTGCCCCTGTGTAACCAGTATATGATGAATGATATGATTGTTAGATGGGATGACTGCTTAGTAATTAGATATAATTATTGTTTAATTGTAAGACAGAATCATGAGAAACTGTGCTCAAGGGTTTGAGGGGGATCATGAGAAACCCATGCTTGGGTGAAATCAATGTATACAACAGAACAATGTAAGTTTAATAATGAATATGTAAGCTACATAATGATAGAATATAAATATTTCATAATATAAACGATATATCATTATACAGATTATATAACAATAGGATATAATTTTAGAATATGAAGACTGTGTAAAGAAGAAAACCCTAACATTTCAGGCAGTTTACCACCTCTAGAACAGTCTCTCTCCAGTTCACTTAGGGAGAGAAGTCCCTCTTGCAAATGTTATGGAGACTTCTCCACAGGAAAGCAGCTCTCTCGTGTCTTTCTTCACAAAGAGAATAAAGAGCTGCTCCCCCCGGACCCATGGCGGGTCGGCTTTGAGTTTGTGTCCCCTGGCACCCAGAGCTCTCAGCAGAAGAGCCTGCGTGTGCCCTTGCTGTGATTCTGTGCTCCCGAACGCTGACACCTCCCCGCTTTGCAGCTGGGGGGCTCTGGGCTCCTCCCGAGGGCTCGGTGGGAGCTTTTCCTTTCGGGGAATTCCCGCTGTGGAGCAGCGAGGGCTCTGCAGGGATGCTCTGTCCCACTAGATGGCAACTGCGCTCCGCACAACGCTCGGGAACTGCGGGCGGCATAAAAAGCCCAGCGGCTCCGGCTTCCCTGGAAACCTGGGGCTTCCTCCTCGCAGAGCGGCGGGATCCAGATGTGCCTGCACAGTGACACCTCTGGATGCAGCGGGATGGCTTCGGGTGGGCACAGCGGGGTCTGATGAGCATTCCTGGCTGGAGCACATCCCAAAGGTGCCAGCCTCCCTTTCCCGTGGAAAGCTGCTCCTCCCAAACGCTGCCTTTGGCATTTCTGTCAGCCTGAGCCCGGGATCCCTGCAGGAGCACGGGCTGGAGGAAGGGCTCCTCCCGGGGCTCAGATCCACGGGATCCTTCCCACACTCTGTGTCTGAGATCCACACCTTGGGTGAAACACCCTAAAGCCAAAGCCTAAGGCTGGGCTTGTCAGAGATTCATGGAATATCCCGGGTTGGAAAGGACCCCCAGGGATCACCCAGCCCAGCCCCTGGCCCTGCCCAGAGCCCCAACAACCCCACCCTGGGCATCCCTGGCAGCGCTGGCCAAAGGCTCCTGGAGCTCTGGCAGCCTCGGGGCCGTGCCCATTCCCTGGGCAGCCTGGGCAGTGCCCAGCACGGGACATCTGTGACCCCCAAAGGGGGATGAAGAACAATTTTCCCTTCTCCCTGGCGTTTCCATGTTTCCAGGTCTCTCCCCATCCATCACTTCCAACAGAGGAGCTTGGCCCTGCTCTCAGGTGGGTTTGAGAGAGCAGATTTACCCCAGAGCACATCCTCCACCCCAGGGGAGCTCCACATGGATCCTCCCCACACAGCTGAAGCAATGTGAGTAAAAATCCCCTCCATGAGGAGATTTCCATGTCCAGCCTCCCTGGGAGTTTCAGAGCAGGACACATTCCTGTCCTTCGTGTTCATCCTGGCTGGCACCTCGTGGGCCACTCCTGCTGGGCAGAGGCTGCTTTAACCTGGCTCAATCCTGCTTGGAGTCAAAGCCAGCAGCAGGAGGAGGGAATTGCACCCCACCCTCCGTGATCCCCCTTCCTACACCTCATGGCAGGTGTTTCCCTGAGGTGCTTCCTCTCCCAGAGGCACAGGGCAGTGCTGGCTCCTGTGCACCTGGAAAAGGGGGAAAATAGGGCTGGGAAAGTGTGAAACGCTGCAGGAATGAATCTTGATCCTCACTGGCACCCAGGGGTGGCTCACACGGAGCCCAGGGAGAAACCTGAGGCTGCTCTGACCTCCAGAGGGAGGGAGGCACCAAAGGAGCACTGGCACCTTCGGTGAGGTGACACGGTGACAGGAATGTTAATGCTGGCACAGCTCCCTCTCCCAGGTAAGGAAGTGCTTCCACCAGCACAGCAAATCCAATTTCTGCTGGATACAAATTCCACCAAACAGCCAAAGCCTCTGTGAAATGCTCAACGAGGCTGGAATTGAATTCCAGCTGTGGGAGACAGGCAGCAGCTCGGAGCTGGGAGGGGCTGGGGGGAGATGGGAGCCTGGGGCAGGGGCAGGGAGATTTTGGGAGCACAGCTGAGGCTCTTGAAGGGGGAGAAGAGGATGGAGGAGAATATGGATCTGCCTGGGGGAGAGCAAGGGGATGTGGGGGAGGCTGAAGCTGGGTCTGCCCCTGGATCCCTGGAAGTGGCCAAGGCCAGGGGTCATTTGGCCACTGCTGCCTCCTGCCTTGCCTGGTGAGCAGCACGTGGAATCATGGAATCATGGAATGGGCTGGGTGGGAAGGGACCTTAAAGCTCATCCCATCCCACCCCTGCCATGGCAGGGAGACCTCCCACTGTCCCAGGGACACCTCCCACTGTCCCAGGCTGCTCCCAGCCCCAATGTCCAGCCTGGCCTTGGGCACTGCCAGGGATGCAGGGGCAGCCACAGGTGCTCTGGGCACCCTGTGCCAGGGCCTGCCCACCCTCCCAGGGAACAATTCCTGCCCAATATCCCATCTGGATCTCTCCCCTTTTAGTCTAAAACTTGCTCTATCTCTCTCTCCCATGTAAAAATTGCTCTTTCATGAGGACTTGGCTGCTGCTCCTGCAGGATCTGGGTTACCCCAGTGGTTATCCCGGGGAAAAGGAGGCAGCAGAGGAAGGAGGACTGGATGGATCAACACAAGTCCTGGATCCTCCATGAGGATCATCCCCCACAGCATCCATAGGACCCTGCATCCCTCCAGTGCCCACTGGAAGTTCAGGCATTGCCTTCCAAGGGAATTTTCTGTCCCAAACACCCCTGAGCAGGAAGCTGGAATAATCCAAAGGGCAGAATGAAGAAGGTCAAACTGCAGCAGAGAACCAACTGCAGGTTTCCAGGAAAAAGGAGTTTCCAGGAATCCTCAATGTGGAAACCTTGATGGGGGCCAGGAAATGTGGCTCCAAGGATGTGTGGGTGGGTGAAGTTCTGAAACAACCTGAGCCAATAAATGGTAACACTCCAGTGGTGCTCATTGCAGAGCTCCAAAGGAATCCAAGGGTGAAATAGCTGAGCCATTAACAGCATTAACTCTGCTCTGAGAGCTCCCACTTAACATTTCCTCACCATCAGAGGGAAAGGAAGCAGCGAGGCCTTGATTGGAAAAAATGCTCCTGAGCAGCTCCAGGAACAGCAGATTATTAAAAGTGATGTGCAAATGAGGTAGAACTGCACTAGGGAGGGGAACTGGGGAGCATGGGAGAGCAGCTCCTGGGAAATTCAAGCAGGCTTTTGCCGTGGAGCTTCTGAGGGAGGCAGCAAGGGAGGAGATCAGGTGGCCCAGAGATCCAGTGGTCATAAATCTACTTGATTTTCCTAAAGATTTTTACCAAGTTCTCTAATCAAAGCACCTGTCATAACTTCAAAGACACAGGGGCATGGAGTGACCAGGACAAGGGGATGGGTTAAAGGTGGAGGTTTAGATTGAATGTTGGGAATAAATTCCTCTCTGTGAGGGTCTGAGGCCCTGGCACAGGGTGCCCAGAGCAGCTGGGGCTGCCCCTGGATCCCTGGCAGTGCCCAAGGCCAGGCTGGACACTGGGGCTGGGAGCAGCCTGGGACAGGGGAAGGTGTCCCTGCCATGGCAGGGTGGAATGAGATGAGCTTTAAGGTCCCTTCCAACATTCTGTGATGCTGGCTCAGATAAACCATTCCTGTCTGAAGCATTTCCACATAATGATGTTAATTACCCAAACAAGAGTATGAGTTGGAAACCCTAAATGTTCAAAAGAAGCATCAGAAGATCTGTGCTGATTTCTGTCTGCATCCTGATTTTCTGATCGAGTGCACAGCAAGGAAGGAATTGTTTTCCTGTAGCAGGGCCCTGGTTTCCAAAACACTCTGCAGCAGGGATGATGACAGGAATTGCTTTTGAGTTGTTCTGGTAATAATGACTGGAGATCAAATTATAATAAGGTCAATCTCTCAACCATTTCACTTTAAAAAAATCAAAATGAAATCCACTTTTCTCTTTGGACGTACGTTTCAGCTCTGTGGCATGGCATTTATGTGGAAAATGATACAAGGTAAGACATGGAGTGCTGTTTAGAGGAAACATTGGAGATTATAAATAGATTAAAGATTCATCTGACAGAGGAAATTTTCAGTGCACATTTCAAACTGGATGTGGCTCTTTGCCAGCCTGCCTAATGCTCTCTGAGCAATAGAAATACCAGGGTTAACTGACAGACAGCTCTACCTGGATTTTTAGAGTTTATGCTCAAGATGTTACTGGAGGCTTCTAGACTTGGAGCAAAGAGAAAACTGGAAGTTAGCAGCAACTCTGAACAATTGTTACACATGCAAAAAATATCTGGGCTTAGGAAGGAAAGTTACAGCAGTACCTCTGCCAGAGCCTGTAGCTGGAAAAGATGTGCCCCTTGTCATGCCCTTACTCTAAAAGAGCTAAATTTGATTTCAGCTGGAGATTTGAGGGAGTTTTGAGCAGCCTGATCTCATGGAAGGTGCATGTAGATCTTGTGGGTTTCCTCCTGTCTTCTTCATTTTCCTGCACAATTCTGTTTTCTTAGGGAAAATAAAAAAAACACATTTAAATGGTTTGGGGAATGTCATCTGTGTTTTGAAATTTACATCTTTCTTTGTTTTTTGCATTCCCTCTTCTGACTTTGCTTTCACCTTCTTACTGAAAATGAATATTATTGCCCTGGTTTGCTGTGCTGATTTATTTAGCCAATACAAATGACAATTGTGTTAGAGCAAGATTTTTATTAAGCTTAAATAATAATTCATTTAAAAATGATCAGAAATTTGTCACAACAGTAGCAGAAAGTACAAAACTCCATTTCCAGAAGTTTCTGATGGTATTTTAAACTGCAGTTGTAATGGTGTGATTGATGGCAGTACCTTTAAGCTACTGAACTTGGTTTAGGGGACTGGTATTTGCATGTGTTATATTTGTTATTTAGGATGTACTTTTTCATGCTGAGAGCCTTGCTTGTTTTTAGTGCTGGCTTTTAGGACTTTGGGATAAATTAAAATAACTGCATGACACCAGAAATGTTCAGAGCACAGAGGAGGGTGCTGTCAAGTGATTTTTGGGCTGCTCAGGTGCTTCTTGGGAGCTCACTGAGAGCCCAACAGCTTTGGGAAAAGTGATTTTGTTACAGAAACGTTTGTTTTGAAGACCCAGACTGTGTGTCTGGCTCAGCTTCAGGAGAGGGTTCTTTTATGTGACTGGTGGGTTAAGAAATCCCACACAGTCCAAGGCACAGGGTATTTGCACCGGCTGATCAAATTGAAGGCTTAGAGTGGCTCTTAAACCACACACCTGCATCTTTGCAGTGCTTTCCTGCATCATTCATCCCAGGAAGTGGGGCCAAGTGCAGTTGCAAAGCTCCCAGTCAGGGCTGCGTGAGAAGCAAGAGCGCAGCCGCCCTCGCGTGCGCGGGGAGCGCTGGGTGCCGCGGAACCTGCAGGAAAAGCAGGGCATAAACAAAACTGTCAGCGAAAAGAAACAGCCTTTGATACAATTCTGGATGGAAATTCACCTCGGATGAGAGTGTTTGAGGCTCAGCTGGCTGGAGCTCAGTGAGGGAGGGGTTTCTGTGATGTCTCAGCGCGAAGGAGCGCGGCCTTTCCCCCTCTGCCATTCCTCTCTATCAGAGCTGTCTCTCAGTTAAACTCTGCTTTGAGTCTTTCTAGGAGACACCAACGAGGTCTCAGATCCCTCAGGAGTAAACATAAACAGGGCTGATTTTCAAGCTGCTTTGTGGCCAATGAACACTCAGCCAGCAGCTCTCTGGGGTGAGCAGAGCAGTCCCTCACTGGCCAAACACCAAGTTGGGATTTCATTCATCAGCTTGATTTGAGTTCCCTGAAGTGCCCCGGGGTGCTGGATATTTCCATGAGCTGAAAGTTGTGGACTCGTCTTACTGTCAACAAATAATTTCCATTTGAAATGTGCATTTTAGTGACAAATCAAATGATTTGCTATCAAAATAATAGCTCCAAGAGAGAACTCAAGTTCTTCAAATGAACTGCTCACAGTAGGTCTCGCTGGTTTGTTTTTAACACAGAACAGTGTCTGTGTATGTCCACTTCTTCTTCTGCTCATTCCCACTTCCAGACTCTAACATTTGGAGTTTTCACGCCTGTTTTGCTGTTGAAATCATAAAATAATGTTGCTGGAGGGAATCTGGATGTCATCTGCTCCATCTTCCTCTTCCAAGCAGGACAGGTTGCTCAGACACTTTTCCATTTTGAGTTTTGAGCCTCTTCAAGGACTCCACAACCTCTATGGACAACCCACTGCAGGATTTTACCATCCACTGTGGAAAACAAAAAACCAAAAGCAAAAATATTTATCAGTCTAGTGCAGGAATTAGTCAACCTTGGAGAGGATTCAGAGATTGGGATTGTTCAGGCTGGAGAAGAGAAGCTTAAATTAAGGAGTCAATTAATGCAGCTTTCCCAGGACTTTAAGGGCGGTGACAAGAAACATGGGGAGAGACTTCACAAGGGCCTGGAGTGCCAGGACAAGGGGGAATGGCAGAGTTAGATGGGATATTGGGAAGAAATTCTTCCTGTGAGCGTGGCAAGGGGCTGGGATGGAATTACCAGAGGAGCTGTGGCTACTCCTGGATCCCTGGAAGTGCCCAAGACCAGCTGGATGGAGCTTGGAGTGCTCTGGGGTAGTGGAAGGTGCCCCTGCCATGGCAGGGGGTGGCACAGGGTCGGATTTAAAGACCCCAACTCATTCCATGACACTCCCAATAATGTTCTCATGATCTCATTTTCAGTGTGGAGTAAATTAATATCAGGGTTAACACATGGAGCAGATGCCTCTGGTAGATCCTCAGAGTTGTTTTCCAAAAGACCATTTTGGGGTATTTTGGATCATTTTGTTTTGCAGCAGAACAATCTGCTGTGGTACCTTTTAGCTGCTGTTTGCATTGAAGGAAACTTGTGGGTGTAAATATTTCTGTGTAATGTGGCCAACCATGGGCAGCTCCAAAATCCTGTATTATCTGCTTAAATAACTTCCTATCACGAGATGTTGGAGCTCAAGTGAGATGTAATTAGATAGTGGTAATGAAAAACTGCTAGATTATCATTTGTGATATGGAATGAACAATTTTCAAAGTAACTTAGGCTTTTAGGAAGCTCAACTTCAATTTAAGACCTAATTATTTCCACAGTTATGAAAATTTTGCCCTTACACATTTTCCTGAAAACCAAAGCAAATAAGTTTCTTTCTTTTTGGCACTATTTAAAAAAAAAAAAAGAAAAAGTTTTATTCTTTAAAAGATTAAATGGTCTAGCTGCATTAATTTAGGTTTTCTGAGGTTTTTATTTGGGTTATGCAATAGCCAGGAATTCCACAGCGCCTCTGAGTATGGGCATCTCTTCAGCTGCTGTCTCAGGATGAAATGTTCTAAATAAAAAGTTGATTAAAGGCCACATTGTACTAAAGTCTTCTGAAAGCCCCTGGGGATTCCTGTATCTGTAGATTAGTCCTCTGTTTGGGTTTTTTTGTGCTGTGTCCTTATCCTGTAGAACATTTTTAGGCCTTTTTGAAAACATCAGCTTAGGGTGTGCTTGGTAAATTGAGAAAGAAATCATTTTCTGAATCATCTTTTGGGTTTTGTTTTTTTTTCCCCTGGAAGAAATAAAATAACAAAATTGGATTCCTTTACCGATCCTTGTCTTTAGGTGGATCTTGTTCTGTACATGGATCAATAAAAATGTCTTTAACAATGAGAGGATAAAGCTACAAGGGGCAGAAAAATGAGTCCATTCATCAAGGACAGCATGGAAGGAGGGCTGTTGTAAAGATGTTACAAATATTAATGTGTTGTGTTGCGCTCCCAGGGCACTCAAGTCCCATTAGTGATAAATATTTCCAGTTTTAAATATCTCCAATTTTAGTAGCTGCGGAAGCTATTTTTATATCATAAAATGAATGTATGTTCAGAAATGTTCTCCATGTGCTTGTCTCCCAAGAAGCATTTTTATATCCTGCTCCATCCATCCTTGCTGAGTACAGAACAGTTTAATTTGCAACCTGAAGTGTTAAGTTTTAATTTTTTCCCTTTGCTCAGTCTCCTATTCAGTCATACATAAATCAGAGGAATTTGAAAGAACTGGTAAAAATGGCTGGATCCTTCTCAAGCTGTAATTTGGCTCCATGAATTATTAATTACCAGACCAGGATAGCACCAGCTTTTTCAGAAGTCACTTTAAATGTACAAGGCTCACCTTATCAGCCAAGATCTAAGCAGTGGCAGTAATGCAATTCTTCCCATTTAGCACTTTGTGGTACGTGGAGAAGGAATTGGATATTAGATCATTTAAACTCTCTGAAATACTACACAAAGCAAGGAAGTGGATTGGTTTTTTCTCCTTTTTTTCTATTTTTTTTCCCTCTTTTCCCCTGTGACAATTTCAAAGCAATGAATACACGTGGATTTCTCAGGGGCTTGGGCTGCTGGAGATGTTGAAGCTGCATCACTGTGAGAGAGACCAGCAGCTCAAAGAGCTTGAAAGGCAAGGGTTTTAACTGCTCGTGGGAGAAGAACAGGAGCAATCTGTGATGGCTTGAAATTGAACTCAAATGGATGCAAGGTAGCATTGGCCAAATACAAAGGAAGCTGGGATTGTAAGTAGAATTTATTTCCTAAATAACAGAGCTCTCCAGGTAATTATTGCAGCACCACTTCAACCAGGTTTTCATTTCTTTGACGACCCTCGTCTTGTCCCCTAATTTAGCTTCTCACTCCAAGTAAAAACGGGTACTTTTGTCCCTTGTCTTAAATAATTTCATGTTTGACGTAGTCCTGAAGGTTCTTTGCACAACTTTGCCCTTCTCTGATTTAATCTGCCTTTGGCAATTGCAGAGTCAGGGGCGGCAGCTGATTTAATTGAATCCCTTCTTGCAGAATTTAAGGGAGTGTAATGGAAAGTTGAAATATTTCAGGACTTTGCTAATTCTGAAGTTTAACCGGCATGATTTTAGTATTTCAGCAATGCTGTTCTCCATCTCTGAAGATAAGTTATTAAAATAAGGAGTCTCTCCTGTAATATATCATCTATTTTTAAAGGTATTTTTAGACTTCTAAACAAATGAGGAGAGGGTGTGCAGGAAGTGATTAGATCTCGTTTTGTATGGAAGTTTTTAGAAACCATTACAGTACAAAATTGATGTAAAGCAATATTTCAGGGAGAAATCCTAACGAGATTCTAATGTGAGCTGTACCTGAGATTGTTTCCCAGAACCGAGATAATCTCGCTGCTGTCACTGGGCTCTGATTTACAGAAGTCATTTTGCTCCCATCTGTTGATGTGCCAGACAAGGCAGGGTTAGGAACGAGCAGTTCAGCGACTCTGCTTGCAGGAAAGTAATTAGTCTAAAAAAAAGTCACATTAAATGTGGCAATTCCCACCCTGGTTCTTTTTTTGGTGCCCAAGGCAAGGAGTTTGGTTGGTGACGCTGCAAAACAAAGTTGGAAACCGTCCCTTAATTTTCTCATTCCTTTTTTTTGTCGTTTAACCTTAATTTTTGGCACAATATGAATGCCAATCACCAATTTCCAGCGGTTAATTAATTAATTGTCTTATCTCTGTGTGTCTGCATGAAGCCTTAAATGCACTTGTGCATCGACAGATTTAACAACTTGGTTTGGGGAAGTGCTTGTGAGGCCAGGGCTGGTGTGGGGAGCTGTCCCAGCTTTCCTATCCCCATTCCCCATTATTTGGGACAGTTAGGGAATTTTAGAGTGATTTTTTTTAAAAGAAGACTCATGGGAAGGTCTGGACTGGGGGCTGTGGTGGGAATTGTGCTGCTTGTGGTGTTACCTCAGTGCCAGGTGTAAAACAGGAGGGAGCAGAGCAAGAGGAGAGGCTGCCCAGTTTGTTTTATTTGGAAAGGGAAATAGCTTTTCCTTTGTTGTTAACTGCATAATCATGCTCTGGTGATGCTTAACATGTGAAAATAATCATGGCACTTCTTCATCCCTGCTCTGTGGAGAGAGGGAGTGCGTGAATCCCCCAGCCCTTCCCAGGATCCATGCTCACACACAGCACCTTACCCAAGCTAAAGTCCCAAAACCCACTAAAAGTTCTGTTTCTGATAACCTTAAACTCATTTCTTTGCTCCTGTTTTGTCTGGGCTGTGCTAAATGGGATGAGAGCTCAGGGAGATGGAGAGGGGCTGGTCCTGCACGGGTTTGGAGCGCTGGGGCTGGGCAAGAGCTGGCCCTGGCAGCACCTGGGGAGCCACCCTGGCCTGGGCATCACCAGGGCTGGAGCCTCCAAAGCCTGGAAAAGCCCTTTTAAGGCAAGGAGGGTAGGGAGATTATAGATGAAGCTCTTTATTGGGAAGATGTAAAATATGGTGTGGCAAAACTGGCCCAAAATGTGCCAAAATGCAGTGGAAAGCTGCTCCTTGTGCCCCTGAGCCTTCTGCAGAGCAAGACCTGCCAATAAATAACACCAAAGTTTAGGGGCTCTCCAAAGGGTGAAAGCAAACTTGGGTGACTTCTTCTCATCAGTGCTTTTAGGGGTGCAGTTTTTTCTCCTTGAAAAGCTGTGAATGGAAGGGATGATGCTCCTCACATCCCGTGGGAGCTGCCTGGCTGTGGAGGAGAGGAGAGGGGACTGCTGAGGGCTGGGCTTGGAGGTGCTGCTGTTCCCAGGCTTTTCTGGGGTGGGCTGGACAGACTCAGCAAGGGGAAACAGCCTCAAGTTGTGCCGGGGGAGGTTCAGGTTGGATGCTGGGAAGAATTTCAGCACAGAAAGAGGGGTCAGACATTGGGAGGGGCTGCCCAGGGAAGCAGCAGCGTCACCGTCCGTGGAAAACGAGTGGATGTGGCACTGCCCAAGGTGGTTCAGTTCTTGGGAGACTCAGGATGGATCTCATGATCTTGGAGGTCCTTTCCAACCCTATTGAGTTGGATTCTGCACATGGAGCTCAGCAGTGATGGAGCAAAGACTCCTTTGATCAGTGTGGGCTGGGTAAAAGGCGGCAGCTTTTCATGAGCTTTATCACATCCAGTGTTTGGCTGAGTTTTGAAGCTTTCCTGTAAAATCTGGCACCTGAGGGGGTTTATAAGCAAGCTGGGGAGCTGGGGGTGGAGCAGGGCAGCGAGGATGAAGGAATGGGTGCTTGAGGGGGTCACCAAGTGCACCTGCAAGTGAAAACGACAAATAATTGTGCTTAGATGGATGTTAAACCCCACCAATCAAACATTTCAGGCAAGTCTTGCTGTAGTCTCAGGTCTGCACAGCCTTAATTCTGCATTTGGAGCAAGAAGTTCATATTTCAAGTGGCACAAAAACATGACAAAACACTTATTGCTGGGAGTGGAAGTACAGCAGGAAATATATGGCCATTATCCAGCTGCAAGTTTCTCCATTTAAATGCAAACAAAACAGGAAAATGAAATGCAATTTTTAGTTTAATCAACTTTCATGAGTCTTCTGGGAAGCCCCGAAGGATCTGAAAGGAGCTTCTGGGACCTGTTGGCTTTAAATATGAATTTTGAAGACTGCTCAGTAATAGGGGGGGTTATGCTGGGCTTGGCTTAAAAATTAAGCTTTGCCAGTGACAGCTGGGCCTAACTGGGGGCAAAGCCAGTCAAATTAACTTTAATTTCAAAGGGGGATTAAGTCATTATTTTGCTAAAAATGTGTCTGATGTAACAGCTCTCTTCTACAAATAATAACAAATTTATCCAGTGTAATTGCACTCATTCTCTTTATTCTAGTACAGGAGAGATGATAAAAACACACAACTGGCTCCAATACTGGAGAGTTCCCCCACAGGAGACCTTGCAAAAAGTTAAACTCCATGAAAATGCCTCTTGTATTCTGTCCTTAAAAATCATTAAAGGTGGGAGGGATTAATAATTATTTAAGTATTTGATATCACCACATCAAATACCTGAAAGAGCTGTTACAGCCATGAGAAAATACAAAATGTATGTGTTAGAATAATTAAAAAAAATAAATGTAAGGACTGAGGGGTGCAAGAAGCTGAGTGAACTGGATTTTTTGATTTTTCCAGTCACTGGGGCATTTCTGCATCAATGTCCTCAGTGTTAGATTTCTCTGGAGACCAATTACAAAGGTTCACAAGGTTGTTTTTATTTTCCTTGCTCTTGATGTCTTTTTAATGAGGCCTCCTAGTAAACAGCAAGCATTATGCTTTCCTGCTGGATTCCTGTCTGCCGCCTGGAAACATTTATTACTAATACATGTGGGAAATGAAGTATAAATTAAATATTAGCAAAATGTACTTTTAAAAAACAGAAGTACTTGGGGGGGATAGCTTGTAATTGTCATTGGAGGAGTGGGAGAGGAAGTTGTGCCAATATTTTGCTAATGGAAGCAGAGTGAAAGGGACTGTTAAAGCATCCTTGTGGTTTTAGGTAATAAATAGAGCTGATAGATGCATGGAGCTCTCAGTACTCGTCTCTGGGCTTGTGGGTTGGTGTGAGAGAATCTGAAGGATGGAAAAAAAATTTTAAAAGGCTGTTCTGCTCTGCTCCAGCCCTGCCACATCCTGGTGCCCACAGCATCCCCTCGGATTGCTCCTGCCAGCACCAGCTCCTGCCCTGCACCTCCCTCTGCTGCTTCACCTCTTCAGCCACTGGATCCTCCAGATTCAAAATATTCTCTAATCACCAACACCAGCTAATCAAGCTTAATAACCAAATCATTGTGAGTGACAGAGCCCTGTGTGGACCCTGCAGCGCGCTGAATGCTCTGCTGGGACTCTGCCTGCTGCAGGATTGCTGCCTTAGAAACACCCAAGTCAAGCACAAATTCCATAATTGCTTAAAGATGTTGTATCTCTGAATGTTAGCTGCCTGCTTAGTTCCTGTATTGGCAAAGGCTGCTTGCTTTAAATCCTGACTTTAAATCCTTGCTGGGAGACGAGGCTGTTTGCACCGGGGTTTGGAGAACCTGTCCTGCTCTTCCATGCTCTGGTGCCAGATTGGCAGCGAGGTTTGTGGTGAGCAGATGCAAATCTGGGTTCGGTTTGGGGATTTTTGGTGTTTGGTTGGGTTTTTTGGAGGGGTGGGGTGTATTGGGGGTTTTTTTTGGCAGAATTCCTGGCATTTTCTCTTCTCCAGGTGGGCTGCTGTGGGTGATGTCTGATGATAGCCAGGGGCTCCATCTCACCCATCCTCCTTTCGCATCTTTCACATCTCTGGTAGTTTTTTTGGGGGGAAATAGATGAGTCCATTGGTAAAGCTCCTCTATGTGTGTGTGGATAGGTGCATCAATCCAAAATTTGTTGTAGTAACCGATGCATTTCTGGCAGGTTTGTGTTTGGGGCAGGTCTCTCACCATTTCTCTTCGTTTGCCCCTGTTGGGGTGGAAATCTCGGGGAGGTCCTGGCCCTCTCCTTGCTCTGTGGCTCAGAGCAGCGTTGGAAGGTGAGCATGGGGAGGCTCTTCAAGGAGTGGTTTCAGTCCTGCCTTTGGATTGCTCTGGGTCTGGAAGTTGGCTGTGGGTGCTCCAAGGACAGGGGTGCAGGAAGCACTTACTCAGCGTGTTCCTCCATGTCTCTTCAACAGATTTGTGCTGCATTTCTTGAATCTGCATCTGTGATTGCAATGGCTTCTGTGTGCTGCAAATGCAGCTCCCTCCTCCTGTTCCACCCTTGGAGTGTCTGCTGAATCCCTGTGTGGGTGTGAGCTGGCACTCACTCCCTGAGCCCTGGCACATCCCTGGAGGCACCCAGGGAATTCAGCTGTGAATTTGCTGTCTCTCAGCTACATCATCCCTCCAAAAAGCCTTTCCAGGCTTTTTCCTCCATTGGAGGAGAGGCTCACTTGTCCTTTCCTGCTGCACTGGAAGGTGTTTACTTGCCAGGGATGTCGGGCTGGTGGCACTTCTCTAAGAGAAACGCTCTGAGAATATGAAACAGAACTTTGATGGCTTTCATCTTTTATCTTTTAAGTAGCTGATTTCATTCTCGCATGAAGGCAGTTGGCTCGGAGAGCTAATCAGGCTGCATAATGATGAAAAGGTCAAAATGAAATGGGGAACTGCCATGATTCACAGCAAAGGCTGGGTTCAGCTCACAGAGCAGAGCAGACCATTGTTAGAGCACAAACTCATCTCTATTTTTTCATAAAGAGCCTTGGTTCCTGCTTTTTCCTGTCCTTTTTTGCTGTGCAGTCATGTTCTTACCCAGGGATGTGTCCAGAGTGAAACAAGAAGAGTGAGTAGCTGCTATCTCTTGTGAGGAAAAATTACCCTGAGAACAGAGAGGTCCCTAATTCTACTGAAGTAAAGCTGCAAGGGGAATGTGCTCCAGAGCAGTTTTCCATTCTCCAGGCAAGGCTGGCAACAGCCTGGCCAGAATGCAAACTGTCTTCAGATTTCATCCTGTGAGGAGAGTCTGGTGCCACATCCATCTGAGCTCACCACCTCAGGCAGTGAAAGTAGAAAATGAACCAAATTAATCCTTGCTGGATGGTTTATTCTCTTCATAGTGACACTCTTGAGCCACCTTTGGAAGATCTTCTGTTGTATCTCCTCTGATCTCTCATGATGATGATGATGGTGGACATGGTGCCCCTGCTTTTGAAGCAGGAGGTTGGAACTTGGTGGTCTTTAGGGTTCCTTCTGACCTAAATATTCTGTGATTTTCCAAACTCTTGTCCAAGGTGCTGAACTGGTGATGGTGAAGTTAAAGCAAGGTCTGGGCTGGTAAAGTGGATGCCCCTGTAAAAAGTCCAGTCTGTAACCAGGAGCACCTTGGCTGAGCTGGGATCTTCCCAATCTCTTCAGAGATGTGGGGCTCACAGCAACTCGTGGCAGAGTTTATTTGATGAGGCATTTATCTTCTGCTTCTGCTGGTGGGATTTATTTTTAGTGTAACTAATCAAACGAGTGCAGAATGAACCTTTTCAGGAGCAGAAGTAGCTTGATTTATTAAGTGGAATTGTAATCCAACATGAAGCATTTGATTACTCCTCACATGCACTAATCCTTTTTTTATGAGATCAATTTGCCCCAAATATCTGTACCTGGTATTTTTTTGGCAGCCTTTTTCCTTAAGACCTCAAAATGGTATAAATGATGAGCTCCAGCTGTTTCTCATTGTGTGGTTTATTTTCTGACACACAAGGTACTGGATTTTAAGCTTCTCAGATTTTTCCCCAGCAAGTATTATTTAATAGCTATTGCAGCATGAACATTGATTTTAATTTTACCAGAATAAGTGCATTAAAATGTTTACAAGTTGTTATTTATTACCAGCTGCTTCACGAACATTGGAGCTGGTGGTTTTATTTATTTCTGGCTATGGCATAATTAACTCCCTGTGCTTATCTGGAGACTTTCTTGTCAGTTATTCATAGCCTGACTACTTTGTCTGCAATCTTCAAACCATTTACTCTGTGATGTGAAATATTTCAGGGTGTTCTTGCTTTAAGATTTAGAATAATGCCTGGTGGTATTTATAGCAGCTGCTGCACCACCTTTTATCCTCAGCCTAGGGAAGATTGGCTTTCTCCACCTTGGGGAATCAGTTTAACTCACCCCCCTGCCATGGTGGTCTTGTAAATACAACGAAAAGTTGCATATCATGAATTATGCATCTATTGAAATGAATTAAGAATTAATTTTCCCCTATTTGTGGGTGTATCTGTGTGTGGGTATCTCCTTGGTGTGAGTGAGAATGTGCTCTCTCTCCTTGCTGAGGTTGGGTTATGACAATCCATTTATATTCAGCTCAAAATTAAACAAAAATTATTAAAAGTCAGCAAAAGACTTTTTTCAACTTGGTCCTTACATGTGCTTACAGTTTATAGTTGAGTCTGTGGTCATTCCACAGTTTAATCACTTTCTGCACAGATATCAACCACTTCAGATATTTTGGAGTTTATCAAAATCATTGTGTATCCACCTTAAGGTATTTCCAGCAAGGGGGAAAAGGAAATGCCACAGTTCACAGCTGATTATTTTTTCTTATTTCATTATTGTTGCCAGTACTTGTCATAAATCAATCAGATGAAGATATGACATGAAACCTGAGGAAATCAGTTTCATTAGGACTGAAGATAATCCTGTTCAGGATCCATCCTTTCCTCCCAGGCCAGGTTCCTCCCCAGGTTCATCCCAGCCCTGTGCAGCACAGGGATGGACAGATGTTTTTCTGTCTCATGCATTCCCAAACATCCCCAAGGAGTTTAATTCCCAAGATTCAAGGCCAGCAAGGTTTGAGCAGCCTGACCTGAGCCCAAGCAGAGCCCTCAGGGTTTATCCATCACCAGCCATCACCATCTGCAGCTGCTGATCAAGGTAATGAGGTGGAGACCACCCAGGGCATCCCAAGCTCAGCTGGGAGGGAAGGCAAAGCCTTCAAGCTCTGCCTCAAAGGAAATTTGATTCATGAAATGGACAGTCAGACTTCAGAAAGGCTGAAAAGAACAAATCAAACCTTCTCCCTTCAGCTGTTGCAGGGAGGGGGAGATATTTCCCTGTGCTGTGTCCACAACACCCCGTGACAAACCCACCTGAAAGTTAAGGTTGCTTTCCCTCTGCTTGAGGATTCCTTCCCAAACCCCAAACATTGGGTCATTTTCTGTGTGTTTGTTTGGGTTTTTTTGCAATTAGAAGATGTTTGGGGATGTCACGGCAGTTCGGGTTGGTTTTTCATGTAGGAGTAGTGAGAGGAAACTTGTTGGTTCATGTTTTGATCTAAAATGAAACTTGGCAATGTGATATTTGGAGCTGATGGGGGAGAAATTCCTTCTGGTTCTTCTAATCCGCTGTGCAAACTGAGAGGGATTTCCTCCCAGGATTCCCTCAGCTTTTGATGTCATAACCGAGAAAAATGCTCCCTGAGAAAACTTGTCAGCCCAAAATCTACCTCAGGGGTAGATATAAAAATACATGAAAACTTCCAAGTGGTTTTTCAGAGGAATTCAGGGGCAGGGATCATCCAGGGAAGGAGGCTGGGGGATAGCCTGAAATGCCTTTGGAGAAGCCCTCCAGAAGGATTTGTCTCTCTGAGACCAATCCTAAGGCTTGCATTGATCCTTCTCTCATGGAGAAGGGCACCACACCCACACTCCTGTAAAAATTCAGGAAATCATGTCCTAGAAAGTGTATTCTGCCCTGAGTGCTGAGATTTTCTGGGATTTGATGGGATTTTAGCAGGGGGTGAGCAGAACCTGGGTTCTCTCTCCTGTTCTAGAACTGGGGGCTGGGTCCAGGTGGGCTTCCCATGGGATGCTGTCCCACCAAGGCCGTGCCTGTCTCTTCATCTGCTTACTGAAGGAAACACCCAAATGTGATTTTCTATCCTATTTCTGATGAATCTGTGTGGTTAAGCAGTGGTTCCAGCTCACACAAGCATTCCCACTTGGAAGAATTTCCTGCCTGGCATTTCTTTCATAACTCTGTTCCAATGCCGCTTTACTGAGAAGGTTATTCTGGTAATTTTTTTTTTTTTCTGCAAATAAAACTATTTTTGAAAAACAGCTCCTTCCTAAGGGCAGCCAAGTGTCAAAGGCAGAGTTATGGATGGTGTCAGCTGCGTGTGGAAACCCACGCTCCATTTACTCATTCCAGCTGTGGGAGCTTGGCTGTGCAAACTCTGAGTGCTGCTCGTGTACCTGTCACTCCAGAGCTTTTAATGAACATTGATCATGTTCAGCCAGACCTTGATTTGAATCAAGTGGATGGAAAGTAATTTTTAAAAGCACACTGTGAAGTTTTTGTTTTGTAGTGCTGTAGAGTGTTTAGGATGAACCCAAAAAAAAAATTCATCCCAGCTTGGAAAAGTTCTTGCTGGGTGAGAGAGGATCTGCACATTCAGTTTGGTCATCTCAGAAGGTTCATTTATAATTTAAAGTAATTTTTCAGCACAGTGTGTATTTATATTTACTTTTACAGAGAGAATTCTTAAGGTTGGGGAAGACTTCCAAGATCAAGACCAAGACTTTTAATTAGTTTTAAAAACCCAGTAGTTTAAAATTGCCTTTAAATATTCCCTTTGGGAAAACAGCTCTGGTTGTTTATGCAGAACTGGGTTACATAATTTGGGAAAATAACCTTTTTGGCTGAGCAGCCTGGCCCACCAGACTCCTTCTGCTGCCGTAGGTGATGGAAAATGTGAAATGCTGGAGTGCTGGGCTGCCAGATTCCTCCTGAGAGGGATGGATCTGGAGAGTTGTGCCCTGGAGCAGACAGATGGGACCCATTTAATGCCCAGCACGGTTCCACCCCCCAGGAGCTGCTCCCTCCTTTGTAGGGCACTGTTGGCTCCAGGTGTCCCACGGGAAGGACAGAGTGACCCCAGCAGAGCTTTTGGGAAACCCAGAGCCATCAAATGATTTTTGGGAATCCCAGGGAGAAGAAATCCATTGTGTGGTGTAAAGCTGCCATGTTCATTTGGAGTCTCATTTCATTAAATATCCATTTCTGCACGGGCTGTTTGGGTGAAAGTACCTGAAATAGAAGTGGCTACAGTGCTTAAAAGCCTAATTTTATTGCAGCTCTAGAGAAGAAAACCCATAAATAAAATCTTTCTAACCAAATTCAGTGCAAGTTTCCTAATTGAAAGGAACAACTTCTTGCAGGAGGAAAATATTGAGTATTTTTATTGTAATAAAAACTTCACTATGTTTAGCTTAAAACCAAGACTCCAGTGAAGTCTGCAAGCAAATAAATTGATCTGCAAGCTCTGTGTTTGTGGTGAGCAGAGGAAAAAGAAAGAAATCCATAGGTCACTCCTGCAAGAATAAAGCTAATATTAGCCCAGGAGTCACTCTTAAATGCTGTTTACATAATGATCTTGGAAGGTGCTGAGCTTTACAATTTAATTGTGTATTTGAAGGTAGAAACCTTACAAAATAGATGGTTTCATTCCTTTAGGGACTAAGAATGCAATGTAAGAGAGTCTAAGCTTGGGGGTTTTTCCCCCTTATCTTCCTTTTCCAATTATTTTAACAATAACCCTTTGACTCTGGAATGTGTGGAAGACAGGGAATATCAAAGAAGAGCAATCAGGTGCTAATCCTACTTAACCAACCTTTGACTTGCAGCATCTGCTGTATTTTTAGTCTGATAGGAGCAGAATTATCATTCCTTAATTTGATAAGTGTTGTCATTTTCCTTTGAAGAACTTATTTTAATTTTATTTTTTTTATATCAGCACACCTGCTCCCTCGAGAGTAAACCAGCAAGTAATTTATGCAGTGAAAATCCTTGCCAGTTTTTAAGTGAGAATAAATATTTCTGAGATGCTCATGGTTATGAAACTTGATGGTTTGCCCACAGATCTTCTCCCCTTTTCACTGTTGTGCAGTGGTGGCAGTTTGAGATGTGATAGCCGGATCTTTGGGATTTTTCCAAAGAATCCTTAAAAAAAAAGTTCATCAACTTGAAGTTCAGCTCTTCCTTCGCTTTGAAGTGTTGTTGTGTGGGTTTTTTGGGCTTCCATTGCTGGTGGAAAGAGCAGGATAAAGCTGCCCTGGTGCTGGGCATGCCAGAGATCCCTGGAGTGGGGAATCTCCCCAGTGGGGCTGGAGGTGCCTTCTCATGGAACCTTGTGGGGATGTGTGGAAATCATGTCCTGCTTCAGAGCCTTCCCTTTCCACCTGGGGACTCAGCACAGCAGTTCCTTGTCCTGATTTCCCTTTGTTTCATAGTAATTCCTGAATGCCTTCAGCACCATCCCACAAAAAGTGAGGAGAACAAGTTCCCTGAAAGTCTCTTCCAGCAGTGATTGTCCATTTCTGATCCCCGAGGATGATCAACCAAATCTACAGCTGTTCAATTCTGACCAAAAAACCCCTTTATTTTTGTGCTTGTTTGCTTTGCTGCCGTGAGAACGAGCTGCCCTTCCCCTTTGGGGGCAGATTTATGGGAAGATCTTTTTGGTGATCCAGGGAGAACCAACGTTGTAGAGGAGAATTTCATCCCTGGAATGTTTGGTGTTAGAAATCCCCGTGGAGCTGTTGGTGTGGGGAGGGGCAGGATCTGAAATGGCCTCTGAGAAGGGAATGGCTGCTCAGGGAGGCAGAGAGCTGCAGGTTATCAGCGTGGGTTGGTCCCACACTGGCACAGGGGAGGGCTGAGAACATCAGGCTTGTGTTGGGCTGTGTGTGGAGCAAAACCCCCGATGCAGGCAGAGGTGTTTGCTCAGAGCATCCCCAGTGCAGGCAGACAACGCTGCTTGCTCAGGAGTATGAGGTTTTCACTGCTCTTTTCCTCTTTTATTTTCTATTCCTTATTCTCTTTACTCTCTCCCCCAGTCCATGAGATCTATTAATGCTATGATGGATTTTTTGTGTCTTTGGAAACAAGAACTTCCCTGAAATTCCCACGACTTCCCTGCAATTCCCTACCAATCATAACCACAGCAATCACTTCAGCCTCTCTCACCATGGCATCTCCAAGTTGAAATGCTCTTTCAGAACTGATATTTAACATGGAATTTGGCACTGCTCAAGGCAGCATGTCCCTGATGGGCAGCCAGGAGAGGAGGAGGTTGGATGGGTTCTGTCTCCTGCAGTGGTGGAGCTGATTAAGGGTTTTGTCATCCCCAAAGACTCCTGGGGCTCAGACTGACAGGGCCTGGGTTGTTCTGTGTTCTGCTCCTCTGCACTTGTGTGTTCCTCCCCTGGTTATATTCAGTGAGAGAGGAGAATATTAAACACCAATAAATGAGCTGGGTTTAAACACCAATAAATGTGCTGTGTTCAGCACACACAGATTTTGAGAGAAAGCTTTGTTGTTACATAAAATAAAAGTAAATATTCTGTCCAGCCCTCCAGATTTCCCCAGAAGGTTGGAAGGGAGGCAGAGATCAATCATTGATAAAGATGGCCCATGGCAGTGGGTAGATGAGACTGTCAAAGCAACTGAGAAGCAATAAAACACACAAAACTGCTAAAATAATGTCTTTCTTACAGGTTTCTGCTTAAAAAATCCTTGATCTCTGCACCCTCAGGCTCCCAGTTCTTCTGTAGCCCAGAGAGGTCTCGGACCCTGAGTGCATTTTTTAATGCCTGGTAGTTCTTTGCAGAAAACAGGTTGGGAAAAGGGCCTGTGAAGAAGGAGAACCTTCCCTTTCTTCTTCCTTGACTTCCTGTGCCTGTTGCCAGAGGGGAAAGTGCTTTTAGGAAGGTCCTGTAGCAGCAGGTAAATGAAATTCTCAATAAAGTGTACAGCAAAGAACACTCAAATGTTTAATCTTGGATTCATGAGGATTGGAGTCACGTTTTCCTTCTGAAATCCTGCTCAGCTGTTGTGGCTGGGGTTGGCAGAACTCAGGTGTGCTCAGCTGGCCTGAGCAGCACCACGGCCAGGGCCTCAACAAAGAGAAATTCAAGTTTTCTTTGCCTTGCTGGGAATTCCAGGAGTCTCAGGGAGAGCTGGGGAGCAAATTGCCCAAATGGTGTGTCTGTGTGTAAGATATTCCATGTTTCACGCAGAGAGCTGAGAGAGCCCTGAAAGGTAAATAAGATTCTGGGTGTCCTCCCAAGCCCCCAGATGTTCATGGCTGCATCCCTGAAGTTCACAACACAGGGTTTATTTTCTGTTTGATTTTCTTGCTAAGTCCTAAAGGAATAAAAAGCTAACCCTCAGCTAAGCTGAATGGCAAGTCACCAGTGCAGACACCGCGAGAAATACAATTTTTATTTACATGTTTTCCTCCAATGAGCTGCTGAAGCAATTTATTTGCCTAAGTTATAAAGCAGTGGAAAGAGAAATGACAAACTGTTGGTAGAGCACAGAGCAAATGTTATTTTGGACTCCTCTCCACTTCCTACAGTTGATTTATGGGGTCCTTTCTGGCTACTGGAGTGGCCCATCCTAAAGACAGGAGGAAATGGTGCAAGAAATGGTTGAATTTGTAACAGGAGCCTGAGGTTTCTGTGATCCCCTGCTCCCAACCATCCATCCTCCTCCCCCCTCCAGCGAGTTTTTCAAGTAGGGAAGGAATTTGGAGAGACAAAATTCAGAGCTAAATGATGATTTTACACACTCCTGTGTGATGCTTAAGTGATGATTTTACAAACTCCCTGTGTGATACTTAAAAATGAAATGGTGCAGCGAGGAGTTGGCTTCAAGAGAAACAATAAATCAAAGTAAATAAAAAAATTACACTTCCTTATGCTTGGCTGTCAAAAGTTTTGAGTGAATAAACCAGTTTTAACATTTTAAATGCAGTTCGTGGCATCTTTCCTGTGAAGTGCTGCTTAAAACAAACAGTTCTTCACTGACGGCATAAAAATTGTTTCCCTAACATGCCCAGAGGTGAAATGACTGCCTGGAGGAAATGAAGCTGGCAGATTTTTTCTCTCCAAGTGCAGAAAGTCTTGGGGCTGTAAAAGCTGTTGTGTGGTTTAACTAATTTCCTTTAAACTGACAGGAGCAGCAAAGCAGAGGATGCATGTTCCCTGGCGAGCTGATATTTGGGGTTGTTTATGAGCTCCTGCAAATTGTCACTTCAGGGATGCAAAATAGGAGGGGAGGGGAGCAAAGATGGGCTGGGTGTGGAAACTGCATTTTGTACAGGGCCTAAAAATACCTGTAAGCCAGTGTGGGAAGTGGCACCTTGCTAGGGCTGGATGAACTATCCCAGAACAAAAATGCCATCCTTGAGCTCTTTCTGTCTCCTGCTCTTTGCTCCATCCCTGGAGCATTTTCCCTCCTCTCTGCAGCAGCACCAGGTGAGGTTTGAGGTTCTCATGGTGAGCAAGTGAGGGAGGGATTTTTATTTTCCCAGGTGCCTGCAGGGATTAGAATTGGAAAACAGAAATTGGAATAAGAGACCAGACTCTCCCAAAATTTATCCTGGGTAAAACCATTCTCCATCCTCTCACCAGAACCCAGTAAAAACCCAAATATCCCCAGAGCTGCCCTGTTCCCTGCTCCCTTTGAATGGAGAG
This sequence comes from Euphonia xanthogaster, assembly GCA_034509185.1. Classification (NCBI taxonomy): domain Eukaryota; kingdom Metazoa; phylum Chordata; class Aves; order Passeriformes; family Fringillidae; genus Euphonia; species Euphonia xanthogaster. Next base: position 1,958,566 of record JAYDZK010000032.1, on the reverse strand, counting down.
TGGCTGGTGTTGAAGTTGCATGTGATCCTGATTAAAAAATAAATGGGAATTATTAATTCTTGGCTGCAGCATCTGCCTGGGTAACATCCTGCCCCCTGAGCTGGAGCAGGGGAGGAAGAGCAGAGCATCCCCATCCCTCTCATTCCTTAACCCCTGTCTGAAGTCTCTTTTATCACTTCAGGGATAAGATCAGGGTATTTGGAGGTCATTGAGGGAGGTGGCACAACCTCAGAAGCCACCTTGATCTTCCTCTAGAGCTGCTGGTGAATGGTCTTAGACAGGAGAAAAAGGAACTTAAGGTCTGATGGTCTTTACAGGGATTTAACATGAGGATTGTGCATTCCCAAGGAATATTGAGGAGGTGAAGGCTGGAGCTCTGTGAACCAAAGAGAATTTGGGAGGCTGGGGTGCTGTGGCAGCACTAAAATAATCAGTGAGGAGCATTAGTAGTGTCCTGCTGAGAGAATATTCTGGGAGAATATTTAATCTCAGGAATGACCACTGAACCATTTATTCACCTGGTTTACAAATATTTTTATGGAAAACACTTGAGGTTTTAATCAGGCACTCCATTAACAATTTCTGTATCTCAGTGCTGAGAAATTTAATGGAAATCTGGATATTTGGCAATATTTTATTCACATTTAGAAGCCATTTCCACTCTTTGGGCACCTGCACAGCTGTTGGAAAGGAAAGTGGGGACCCCCCCCGCCTGATCCCTTTTTCTTCATGGAGAACTTGGATTGGATATTTACAATTTTATTTAGATCACTGTTGAGATGCTGTGCATTTGTACATGGCACAATCTTAAAGGGGTTTTTGACATTGCATTGATCCTTAGAATGCATTTCCAAATTTTAAAGGATTTTTAAAACCTTTCCAGAAGGTTTTAGAAGCCATGCAGATGATCCTGCCTGAGACTGTCCACTCGCTGCTCTTCCAACAGTTTTCAGTCTTCCCAAAGAAATCCAAGTTTCAGTGAAATAAATTCCCAGTTTCCAAGGAACTGCTCCAAAATTCTCTGTGTAATTTGTTCTGCCACTCCCAACACACCTTGGTAGGTGTTCTGTAAATGCACAGTAATCTTTGCAAACACAGGAAAACAAAATCAATTCGATGGAATTTGTGGAGAAAAATAATTGGCTAGAAATAAAATATTAACCTCAGATAATTTTTCTGATTTTTCCCTTTCCCCTTCCATAGAATCAGTTTGTTGTTTTTTTTTTTTTCTGGTCTTCCATGCAAGAGAATAATTGGGATTTGAGATGAGCTGTGCCTGCCTTGTTCCATTCTGGATTTTCATTTAGGTATCTCATAAAATCCCTGTAGGTTGTTGCAGTTTCTTGCCCTTTTCTATGCTAATAATAGGAGGGGAGAAAATAAACAATTAAGACAAATGAATTAATTCCTGTCTCAATACTGTGTATTAGGAAAGCAGTTCAGGGGAACAAATGGACACAGATTTGAAATTTTGAATAAATATTAATAATAGTTACAGCAACAATAAAGAAAAAACTGAGAGTAAGGGAATTAAAGTGACCTTGAATGCAGGTACATTATTACTGTATAGACACTGTTTGACTTTAATTTTTATTAATGTAGATAATGGCTTACATGGGCCTTATGGCTGCATTACCAGTGCTCTAAAATTTAATTAGATTTTTAGAGCAGCTGTTAATGTCTTCTCCAGGATTATATCATTCAGGGGCAGTGTCAGAAAACTTCAGGCATTTCATTAGACTCAGAAGAAACTGAAATGAGGTATTTTGTCCACAAAGCTACCCTGAATTCCTGAGTCTTTCTCATAGCAAGCCATTGAAATTGCATTTCTTTTATCCTTGCACTGCAGGGGATGGATAGCACACTAAACCACAGAGAGAAAATGTTATACAAAGGTTTGTAGGATTTGGAGGTTTATTTCTTGCTTTGCCAGAACCAAGATTCAGAGTTGGTGATAATAACTTGGAAGAAGCCCATTTTTAAGTGAACACAAGGCAGGAATAAATGTCCTCACCATGGTGGAATGTAAATGAAGGTGTTTTATTTTAATGAAAAAAGAAAGAAGGAGTTGTGGTTTTTATTGTCCTGTCCACCAAAAATATAATTAACACAGAAATGCAGCAGGATCTGTATTTTTGTATGTAACTCCAAGAGAGCTTTCTGAAGAAGCAGCCATGGTGGTTCTGGAGAAAAGGTTTTAGAGTTGATCCAATTCCAGGCAATGAAACAAACCTCAGTTCAAAAGCTGAGAGCTGATACTTCATCCTGGTATAATTCAGGTGAAGCCGAGGCACCCAAGAGTGGTACCAGAGATGCTTGGTGTGCACGAGAGGGTGGCCAAAAGAAGCTGTGAATGGAAATTTCCCATTCTGGCACCATTTTCCAAGACATCTGTGTAAAGGATGTGGATTTTTAAATGGCTCATGTGTGGTTTGAGGTGTGCGTGATGCCTCAGGTTCAGTTTTTCTATTTTTCAGATTCTGTGCTGCTTTAGTGGCTGGGTCTGGGTTCACATCAGGGGATGCTGAGCTCTGTGCACAGAGCAGGGAGACAAA
>JAYDZK010000032.1:1868650-1889311 GCA_034509185.1 Euphonia xanthogaster | reverse complement strand
CTTCCCCCTTTCCTTCCCCCTTTCCTTCCCCCTTTCCTTTCCCCTTTCCTTTCCTTTCCCCTTTCCTTTCCCCTTTCCGCTTTCCTTTCCCCTTTCCTTTCCTTCCCTCCCTCCCCCATTGATTCAGGTGCACTGGATCCCCTCTCCAAGACTGGTTCCATATTTTTTTTTCTTTTTAAATTCCCACAGTTTGCAGCCAGTGGAGTGGGATGATCTTGCCAATGCCTCCCCTGCCCACCTGGCTGGGAGTTTTCTCCAGGACATGAACCTGGGATCTGTTGTCTATGGAGAATTGTGCAAACATGATGAGAATAATTTGGGAAAGGGCATCCAAATATCCCTGAGGATATTTGGATGGAGGTTCTTTGCTCAGTCTGAACCAGGGGGATTTGACCAATCCTTCCATCAGTTTTTTTGTTGGATTTTTTTGTTGGAGATTGCCAGCCTAATCAGATTCCCTTGGGATGAGTCATGTGCTCTTTAATAAAAGGAATAATCTTCGGTTATTCCTGGATATGACCTTAAACATCACCCTGAATTTTAGATTCCTGGGATTATTTTAAAATTATAGAAGGGGTTTGGGAAGGCAAAGCCCATTATGATCTGCAAATCCCTTTAAGTCATGCTTAAAAATTGGCTCTGGGTGTCTTGGCTGTGGCTGGGTACCCAAGGGGCCTGGGCATTTCACATATAAGAAAGGTAATCACTCCTTACCTAGGTCATTATTTCCTATAGTGTGGGTGCTTTAAAGTTCATTTCATATTAGTAAAGGTGGTGTTTTGTCTGCTCCAGAATACCCAAAATTGCCAGTGAATGTGTGTTAGCTTTCTAATTTATCAGTTCCTCAATTATCAATAATTTTTAACCATTTTCTTTTCCTGTGCCCAAAGTACAACCAAGTCTTAGGATGAAATTCCAACCCCCCATAAAATACAGACAGGCTGAAAGAACTCCTGGAGTGCTGATCCAAGGATTTGTTGCTCATCTAAGTGAAGTAGGAGTTCCCTAACCCAAGACTTATTTTTAGTAGAGTAGGAATGGCACTGAGGCATAATTCCCAGTAACTCCCAGTTGGATGCAGAGATGTGTGGGTACCACCCACCCTCCTCCCTCCCTGTGCTGCTGCTGGGCACAAACTCGGTGTTGCCCCTGTGCAGGTCCATTGGATATCTCATTCTGTAGGAATAATGACCCCCCCAGGGATGCAGCTCCTGTGCTTTGGGGGCTCCTTGCTGTTCACATCAACTCCAGCTGCGTGGTATCAACAATGTGTTATCAAATTTGCTTTGCAAAACTCTCTAGACCAAGACTTGAAAGTAAAACCCACTAACATTTTTCTTTTTCTGAGCCTATTAGCCCTGCTTTTCTTTGGCAATTAAAAGCCACTGATGTATAAAGCAGTGATTGATGTGTGTACATTTCTGCTGGAATAGAGCAAAAGCAGAAATCCTTTCATACCAGTTAAACAGGAATAAAAGGTGAAAATAGCACTGACACTGCTTTTCTAATCATTAGGAAAAAACCCCTGAACTGTAATGACAAAGGGCTCACTAATGGTGAGTTTTTGACAGCGTGTCATTCAAGGCACTGCACAGCAGAGCTGCCTCCCACATGGTACAGTCACAGAAATTGGCTTTCCAAAGGACATGCAGACACCTGCCACCACCAATTTGCATCATTGACTCTTCATCTCATTTTCTGTAATATTTTTTGGGTGGATTTTAGTGGCTCCTGCACAGAGGGGTCTCTCCTAATTGCAGCACCGGCGTAATTACGAAGCATTTTGTGTTCTAAAAATAGGCACGTGTGGAAAAAAACCAAAGCAAAGCATGGAAAGGCTCCTGGGGCAAACAAAGGCAGCAAAACAGAGCTCAGCTTTCACAAAGAATAGAGATCTCTGTCACATCCCCAGTGCCCTGAGCCTGGCAGGCTCCTGAGGGAACTCGTGGTGTTGCAGTCGGGGTCCTGGGGCATGCTGAGTTCAGGAATTCGCTTATTCCCATCATTTCTGTTATTCCCATCATTTCTGTTATTTATTCCCATCATTTCTGTTATTTATTCCCATCATTTCTGTTATTTATTCCCATCATTTCTGTTATTCCCATCATTTCTGTTATTCCCTTTATTTCTGTTGTTCCCTTTATTTCTGTTACTCCCATAATTTCTGTAATCCCCATTATTTCTATTCCCATTATTTCTGTTATTCCCATCATTTCTGTTATTTATTCCCATCATTTCTGTTATTCCCATCATTTCTGTTATTCCCATCATTTCTGTTATTCCCCTTATTTCTGTTACTCCCATTATTTCTGTTATTCCCCTTATTTCTGTTACTCCCATTATTTCTGTTATCCCCATTATTTCTGTTATTCCCATCACTTCTGTTATTCCCCTTATTTCTGTTACTCCCATTATTTCTGTTATCCCCATTATTTCTGTTATTCCCATCATTTCTGTTATTCCCATCATTTCTGTTATTCCCATCATTTCTCTTATTTATTCCCATCATTTCTGTAATCCCCATTATTTCTATTCCCATTATTTCTGTTATTCCCATCATTTCTGATGTTGTTGCAGCCTGTCATGGGAACCAAGGGGGGCTCTGTAGCTGCTCTGCTGGGGTGGAAGTCTCACCACTGGGATGATCAGTGGAGCTGGAAATGGTGAGGGTGTAAATTCAGAAATCTGAGGCCAAACTTTACACTGACCCCAGCAGCAGGAGCTGATGTGACCTTGTTTGTTTGCCCATCCTTCGATGCCACCTGGGGAATATGTCTTTAAAACTTTGCTTGCCTAGGAGTCACTTAGAAAAAGAATGAGCACACTTCATAAAGCTCAAGCCCAAGTAGGTCCTAAGAAGAGAGAAAAAGCTGCAGTTCCTTTTGTTTTGCTCATAATTGAATCTTCTTTGCTACAAAGACTGATTTTTGTAGGCAAAATTTGGGGAAATCTTTCATTACTCTGGACAACTTGGGTAATTGTTACTGTGCAAAGCCATATGGGTTTGATGAAAGTTTCCAAATGCCATTTCCTGAGACAAACTCCTCAGCCTTGAGGGGCTGTGGATCATTTCAGATTGCTTGAGCTTTTATTAAACCCCACAGCAGCTCATTCCACACAACAACACCCTGCCCAAGGGAGAAGCTGGTGGGCTGACAGCTGCTGCTGGCACCTGCTGGGCTTTGGAGCATTTTGAGGGATCTGTGGCATCACTTGCCAGTCCCTGCCCAAGCTGTGGCACTGAACATTAAGGCAGAGTTTTACAGAAAAACCTCGTTTGGCCAGCAAAGCCACTGCAGGCCCCATCAAGGGCTGGGTGTTGGTGTGTGCATTGCACCAGTGCATTCCCAAGACAGATGCCAAGGCTCTGTGCAAATATTGGTTAATTAAACCTCTCCTGAGAGACACAGCTGAAGGACTTGTCCTCAGAGATGTGCAAACTTTGTCACCGAGAGCTGAAGTGACTTTCCCAAAGTCGTGCAGCTGCTTTTAAATACATCCAGCTGAAATTGAATAACACATGCAGCTTTCTGCTTCTGAGGGCCTGTTCAGCTTGATTTAGAATGGATACTGTCCAGAAAGTGTTTAAAAGGCACCTGAAGTCCTTCATTAAATGAGGTGTGAGTAGCTGTTACTCACAATAACCTGTCTGCATTCCTCTTGTACCCCCTGTTGTATTCTCCTCTTGAAATCATTGCTAATTGCTAATTACTAATCCTTCTGTAATGCTGGGCTTACTGGAGCTCACACAATATTTTTCTGTGCTCACTGGAGCCCTTGGTTGGTATTGTGGGAATTGTTGGCAGCACATCAATATCCTGAATTGCAAGTGTTAATATCTCTGTTTTTCCTTTTAATCTGCTGGGTTTGTTTGTTAGGTTTGGGGTTTTTTTATGGGCAAATAATTACAAAAATCTTCCTCTGCTACCCAGGGATTTTAGGTTTGAGGACAAAGTGAGGCAGAACTCGATGGTGTTGTCACCATGAGGCTGAACCCTCCTCTCTGCAGCTCAAAGATTGCAAGGTGGATCCTAAATGAAGCTCCTCACTAATAAAATCTTCATTATATCATTGTTCATTCCAATTTAGGTGTTGGAAAAATAAATCCGTGGCCTTCAGAAAGCACAATCAGCCTGATGGCCTTGCTCAGGCATCAGCCTTTCTCATCATTATCTCAGTCTTGTTCTGTTACTCAGAGGCAGATTTGAGGGGCTTGCATGAGGCTTGGCTCCCAAAGCCTGATGGTTTGCAGTGAGAGCAAGAGTGAAGAATGCTCTGCTTTATCTGCTGATTTTGGCCACCCTTGCAGCATTTCCTGCATGTTCACCCAAGCAGAGTCTGCTTTTCCTGGTAGCAATCCTTTCCTTGTCAATACTGATGTAAAAAACAGCCCGTTTATTCCTGCAGGCATTCCTTGGGCTTTAGGCTGTTGCTGCTCCTGCAGGTGTCCTCAGAGAGGATGGCATCCAGCCTTGTGCCCGTGTGCAGTCAAAATGGATAAAAATCTGTGCATTGGCAGGTAGCCAGAGGAATGTTACGGTGGTTCCTGTAAAATTAAAAAAAAAATAAATTAAAAAAACCCCAAAACCTTGTAAATTTTATAGAACTTAGGAATGAAATATTATATCTCTCAAATTGATTTTATTTTCCTGTTTTCCTGTTTTCCTAAGCCAGAAAAGAAAGAGAGAAAGGCCCATAAATGTTTCTTTGCTAAAAAGGGAAATGAAGCAGTGACAACTTTGGATTTTATTTATTTACATTTTTTAAGTACGTCTGCAGAAGACATTTTTAAGAGAGGATAAAAATCAAGGCTCAGTTTTCCATCTCTGTAACCTCATAATGATGTTCCTCCCAGCTCCTGCTGATAAATATTTATCCCCTCTGTGTTTCCTCTGGTTCCCAACTGCACTGACAACAGGTTTGTAATTGCCAAACCAAGGCTCAGCTACACTGGAAACCAGGGAAAAAAATAAAAGAAAATTGAAATGCAGGAAATTGTAGAGGATCAGAGGCTGCCAGAGTATTCCATGTCTTGGTGCTCCCACGAAGCAGCTGCTGGTGACACTCCTGGTGGCACTCTGAGCTCAGAGCCACCTCCTCTCTTCACTGCAGGTCTCCTGAATTCCATGTGCAAGGGGAGCAGGGGGAGCTGTAGTTCTGCAGTGCACGGGCCCTGAGGAGAGCAGAAAGAGAGAGGTGGAAGGAGGAATTTAATTTCATTTAATTAAAGCACTCTGTGGCTTAACATGCAGCTGGTGCAGGAGGGATCCTTGTGGGGAGGGAAGGGTCTGCACACGTGGGATGGGAGGGCAGCAGCAGTGAGGGAAGCAGCCTGCCTGGGGATGGAATTGCTGATTTAAGGCAGCAATTCTTCCTAAGTTCATACAACAAACCTCCCCCAGCCTTACAGGTGCTGGGGTTTTCTCCAGCTGTGTCTGTTTCTGGGGGTGAGCCAGCACCTCCTCCCCTTCCAGCCTGGGGAAGGCATTTCCCGATCCTCCTGTTGATGCTCCTCAGCCTCCTGCTGCCTCCCATTCCCCCCCAGATCCCCCCAGCCCACCCTCCACGCTGATATTTCCTTTATTTCATCGTTTTCCTGTTGTGATCAGCCTCTAACTGGGTTCTGTCTCTCCTGGCAGACCTTGAGAACTTCAAGACCAGGACGAGGAGCACGGTGTCCGTCCGCCAGGGCCAGGGCATGGTGCTGCTCTGTGGGCCCCCACCCCACTCTGGAGGTAAAGAGCTTTCCTTCTCTTGATTGCAGTGAACTGTGGGGTTTCCCAGCTCAGGGAAGGGAATTCTCAGGGTTTTCAGGAAGTTTGAAGCAGTCACCTGCGAGGACAGGGTTGTGGCAGGGCCACCCTGGCTGAGGGGGTCCTGGTGTCCAGTGGGGGACAAATGCAGAGGAAGAGCACTTTATGGATCCGAGGATGAACTTCAGAGATCAACTTCTGAGTGCAACCTTCAGAGATGGAAACCAAAGCAATGGATGTCTTCATATCCTGAAGGTGTGACCAAGACCTAGCTCAGTCTTTCTGGTTTGTGCCCTGGGTGTGTCTCCTGCTAAAAAGTTGAACTTGCTGGCAGAGCCATTTTTGTGCATCCTCTTTTCATTATTTTCTCTTTTTCAAACACTACTGGCACTATTTTTTGGGTCCTGGGTACTCAGGACGTGTCCAGATCTCACAGGGTGCTGTTTGCTTCAAAGAGGGCAGTATGAATGTTTAGAAAATACCAAAAAATTTCTTTCAGTTTAGCACAAACTTACTTTAATCGTGACAGTTTGTGGCTTCCTGAGCATGTGTGTTGCACTGTTCTGTTTGAAATGTGTTGGACAGGGGGTTGTTCTGTGAGAATTCCTGCTGGAATTCTTGGTGTGCCTGACAAGCTCCATGTGTGTGTGTCCCTCCCCACCAGGACCCACACCAGCCACTGCAGCTGGCTCCTTCATCAGGGGCTGCTCACTATGTCAAAACAGCACAACATCTCCCGCAGATCTGCGGCCCTTTTAAAGAAATTTCCAATCCTGCTTTGAGGTCTGTCTGGCCTCGTCAGCTGGATGGAATTTGCCCCCTGGACCATGTGCTGTTAGGCTGATGGCAGCACTGCCAGTGTTAGACACTGTGGTGCAACTGGAAAAACCTCCTCAGCTTCAAAGTGAAAAATAATCCAGCTCATTGGGAGCACGAGTGGTAATGAGAGGAGAAAATGCAATTACTTATTTTAGAATCTGATTAGGGCAGCAAACCCAGGTTCATCATCCTTGCAAAAAGTGCCTGATGGCATTAGTGACCACTGCTGAAACATAGGATTAATTGTGGGAAAAAATACACTTTAATTTTTTTTTTTTAACTTTAGTTTCATATGTGCATCGAAAATGCAATCTGAAAAAAAAAATTAAAAAAGCAAAACTATTCAATCTGAGAATTTGCCACTGCTTTGCAAAACTATTCAATCTGAGAATTTGCCATTCGACCATTCCAGTGAATACCCATGAGGGTATAGTAGAAGCCTGAAAAAAACATCCTGGCCAGGTGCTGAGACTTGGGAAAAGAAAAACTGTAAATGGGAAGGGGATTATTTTCTGTCAGCCATTGTGTCACTGGTTGTCTTGGGCTTAAAAATTGTGACTTTATTAAAAAGACACTGATAAGCATCCAGACCATTAACCTTTCATCTGTGGGTCTAATACTTTGCCACTTGGAAATATCCATTTCTGAGGAGCTGTCAGCTAAAAGTGAAGTTATGTTGGCCTACATACATTAGTTGTTGAGGCTTTCTTTTTATTTTTTTCTTGTTAATGATGCCCAATAAAGAGCTTCCTACTGTTCCAACGTTACAGGAAATTCATCCCGAAAATGAGCCCAAATGATGAACAAGTCCTTTCAGCACCAACAAATGGGCTGTGTACAGCTCGCACAGAACAATTTGGGCATTGCTGTGCACTGTCCCAGTTTTTGGTTTGAAATGAGCTGGAAATTCCAGCCCATGGATGTGAGCTCCCCCCCAGCCCCCGAGTGGAGACGGAGCGCGCGCTGCGTGCGGCGGGGAGCCGCTGTTTGTCAGGTCACTGCCTTGTGCTGGTACATTCTGTTAAGCAGCATAATGACGTGATGGCCTCCTCTGATGAGCTGCACGCTGAGTGCTGGAGATTTGGAAAATAAATGTTCATCTGCAGCTCGGGAAGTGGCTGGGCTGGAGAGCGGAATAAATGCAAATCAAACATTTGCTTCTGCCGCGCTTTCCGCGCTTGCAGCAGTGGATTCCCACCCCCCAAGGCCAGTCCTGCTGTATTCATGACCCCTTTGTCTGCCAGAAGTTCCTGTTCTTTTCCTCTCCTTTTTTTTTTTTGCCTTCTCCATTTGTTCCTAATGGACTGGTAGAAACCTGCCTTCGTTGTTAGGATTTTTCTGAGATAATTTCCCAGCGTGTGAAGGGCGTTCCCTCATTATTTCTGCAGCTTGTTTAATCGAAAGCCCAACAATGGTCTTGTGTCAACCATTCTGCCCTGAAACTCCACAGAAGAAATCACAGAAAATTAAATATTGCTCTGGGAACGTGGCCCTGGGGCCTGGGTAACAGCACGATGAGCTGCTGGTGGTGTTTAAGTGGACAAGAGGAAACAGTCAGAAATCCTAAAAGTCCTTGTGGAGCTCAAATTTGGCTTTGGTTTTGGTGCAGAACACCAGGGGCCCATTGTGGTCACAGCATGAACTGGGCAGTGCCCAGTGATGGAGTCACAGAAATGGGTTTGGGCACTGGAGGGGCATCAAAGAGTTCCTGTGACTTTTTTGTTGAGTCCCATTTTAGGTACCCCAGCCTCTGTTAGGATGACTTCTAGAATTTGGATGCCAGAAGACAAAGCTCTCCTGCTTTATATTTTCAGAGCCCTGTGAGATCAACCATTGACTCACAGAATGGTTTGGGTGGGAATGGCCCATACAGTGCCACCCCTGCCATGGCAGGGACACCTCCCGCTGTCCCAGGCTGCTCCCAGGAAACAATTCCTTCCTCCCAGGGAACAATTCCATCCCAATATCCCACCTAACCTTGCCCTTGAGCTGTCACAAGAGCAGAGCAGAGGGGAAGAATTCCCTTCCTTGACCATCTGGAGAATTTGAGCCAAAATAGGGAAAATATCACCAAAAACAGCTTTGTTTCTTCTTGTGTGTTTCTTTCTGTTGCATTTTTAAGGCATTTAGAAGCCATAAACCTTTTCAAAGTGTACAATAGTGTTCAAGCTAAGCTCTTAGTGGAAATGTTTTCCTTCTGAGGAGCTCTGCAGGGGGGAACACCTTTCCTTGTTTGCTTTTTTCGGTGTTGTTAATCAAATTTGGCAAGATCCATTCTTGTTGAGATAAACCTAATTGAAACAAACAAACAAAAAGCTCCAAAATCCAAAGTAAACTCTCACTTGTGTTTCTCAGGGCTCTAAGTTCCAGAGGGGATATGCCTGGGAAGTATTTGGAGGTCGCTGTCCTTTTAACTTTATCTCCAGATTTTAAGATAAACTATTATTTTGTGCCAAATAGTTCTTTTCAGTTAACTCTGTGGGAGCTGAGTCATTTAGCTGCCACTTTTATTAGATTTATTTGATAGTCAGGGCAGGGTTAGTTCATATTTTAACAACTACAGTTTTCAAATTCCTTCTAGCATCCCTGGCATTTCGTTGTGTGAGTCCAGAGGCAAAAAAAATACAGTCTTGGAAAGGATTTTCTACTTGACAGGCTGGTAGCACACCCTTCCTCGTGCAGAACAAACAGGTCTGGAACTCCTTCCCCTCCCTTCTCTGGGAAGATAAATGAACTTGTCTTCAGGATTTCTCTCCCCCCTTTCCTGCGAGGTTCTCGTGGTTCATCTTTAGAAAGATCTATAACCATGTTCTCATGACATTTGCCTTGCAGCCCTCGTGGGAAAAGCCTGGAGATGGAGCTCTCCAAGTGCTGTGAGAGGTGCTGAGTGTACTCAGAGGGCTGCTGGAAATGATCTCTCAATTACTGGATTATTTGAATTCCGTGTTCTCGCTGCCGTCCCCGGCGGTGTGTCCTGCTCTGGGCTCTGCTCCTTCCCCCACTCCCCACAGCTGGAGCACATCTGTTCTCACTCCCAGTCCAGCTCAGTAATCTGGGCAAGCAATCAACCAGCTGATGGCTTTTTTAGATAGCAAAGTGCTCAGCTGGGAACCCGCTGGTGCTCTCTGGGCTGTGTCTTCTCCTGCAGACACATCCTCAAAAGTTCCTGCTGACCCTGGAACTGAATCCCCCAATAATCCCTCTCTCTGAGCCTCAGTTCCGCAGACACTTTGTCCCTCTGCTCCTTTCTGACCTTCCTGGGCAGCTGTGTCCCCTTGAGTGAACAAAGGCAGGATTTCAAGGAAAATCAGTTTTCTGTCTCTGCAGTGCCCATGTCCTCACTGCATTGGAAAATTCCATTTTCCCGAAGAGGAGGAGATTCATTAAAGCTCAGTTGTTCCCATAATCCTTTCCTATCTGATGCCATCACTCCTGATGGAAACCCAGCCATGGATGGGAACACATCCATGTCTGTGAGCTGAGCTGTTGACAGAGAATTATTCCCACTTCTTTTCACAGACTGGATGCATTCAGGTTTTCTCATTCTCTCCTGCCTTTCTTTCCCTGATGGTATCCAGGAAAACTTCTAGTTCTGTTGCACAGCTTAATCAAGTAGAACTAACTAAATTTTAGCATTTGACAGAGGAGATGGCAATTCTGATCCCAACTCAATCCCAGCCTTTCATGCTGCATGGGCAGGAGTGAAGTTTGGACACCAAAGGTGTTTGGAGAAGGCACTTGGCAGATTCCAGTGCTGCTAAAGCCACTCCTGGGCACGGGAATCGTTAGGGGCTGCTCGTTGTCCTCTTGCTTTTTCTCTCCTTTTGTTATTGTTTTGTTAAAGGCATGATGGACCCTTCATGGGCTGGGAACAGTGAGGATCTTTGGGCTGTTGGGGAGGCTGATGGCCTATAGTGGGATGAATGGCTTGGGGGGTTTGTCCTGTAAATAATCCATCCCACAAATCATCTCTCATGTTTGTACAGCCCCCACCACACAGTGCAAGGAGGAAGGGCAGCAAACCTGGGAAAAATCAGAAGAGTGCAGGAGGAAAAAGGCAATTTTCAGGCATTTTGATCCCATGATCAGCAAATGGAGCATAGCAGGATCCTGGAGCACTTCATGTCCTCACTCCACTACAGCAACCTTAACATTCAGCCTTTATTTTCCTGTTTCTTTCAGTGTGGGATGCCCAGAGCTTTTGAGAAATGTGAATTCTACAGAATCTCTATTCCAGAGATTTTGAGAAATGTGAAATCTACAGAATCTCTATTCCAGAGCTTTTGAGAAATGTGAATTCTACAGAATCTCTATTCCCAGTTCCCCCTTGCCAGGCAGGATGGCAAAGGGCTGAGCTACCCCTGTTACTCCTAATTAAAGGATTGATAGTTTCTCCTCTTTCTCTGCTGTCTTAATGTCTTTGGAAGCCTTTGCTGCTTGGTCAGATTTGGTTCCAATTAGTGAGAAGCTAATTTAGAGAGGAGCCTCACACACATGGGTGGGCACCGTGGCTGTAAAAGTTCCATTTCTCCAGGAAACCAAGCAAAAAATCTGCTAAGCTGGCTGGAAGTTGGTTCAGCTATTTGTCAGAAGGCTGCAGGGCTACTGAGCAGCCTGTCATGGATCATTCCCAGGGCTGGAGGGAGACTCTGAGCAGGTAAACTCTCCCTTGGGGCTGGGAAAAGCAAAGAAAAAGGGAAATATTTTCCCATTAGGGATGGTCAGTGATGGATTTGATGGATTGTCTGTGGTGTTGGGTTGGTGTTGGAGCATCAGGAGGGGCTGCAAACCTGCCTGGGTTGTGGGGCAGGTGTTAAACCTTGTTTTCCATGGATAATTCTGCTTGGAGGATGCAGGGAGGGACAGAGGGGAGGCTCAGTTCCCAAATAAACAGGAAAAATGCCCCAGCAGGGTTCAGTTCTCATGAGCTGGGGCTCATGAGCTGACTTTCCTGGAATGGGAGCACGTGGAATTCCAGCAGGAATTCCCAGGAGGGGGATGCAGGTTGAGTGCTGGAGATGTGTGGGAGGTGGAGGAGACAATGAGGAGGGCAAAGGATGCAGAAAAATATCTGAACCTGGCACCAGTTTTTCCCCTTAACAGCGACTGCCACTCCCATGTCCCCAAAAGCAGGAAAATTCCCATGTCTGAAGTGTCAGAGCCCTAAAAGTGTTTTCCAGAGCATGAACAGCTGAGCTCAAAAAGCCTCTGAGTGACTGATCCTAGGCCAAGATCCAGAAAACAACTTCCCAAAGCTTCCAACTGCTGCAGTTCATCTCCTGCTCCTGAAAGCTGCATCTGAGCAGCCTGGCAGCATTTCTGCCCAAAAATTCCCTCAAAATTCAGCCCAAATTTCCCTCCAGGTGTCTCCTGGAGTCACAGAAACCCAGAGTCACACCCTGGGTTTCTGTAATTCATCTGTGCCTGGCTCCATGTGATGGAGATTATTACAGTTCAGCAAAAATGGGGTTCATTAAACTTAAAATCAGGCATATGAAACTCTCATTTAAATAAAAAGTGATTGAGAATGGTAACTTCCATTTAAAGTGCATCTCCCATCATTTATTTTTTATGCCCTGCCACAGTCACCGTTTAAATTATTAAAAGCAAGAAGTAAAAAGCTTCTCAGGAGATAGAAATGGATTAGATTAAAATTAATCTGACATAATCCTTTCTGTAAAACTGCTGATTCAGTTTGTGCACAAGTTTATCAACATATTTGAGGATGAAGGAGGAGGATAAATTCTCCTCTAATTTGGGAGTGCTTTGGCTTGATGTTTCTGACAGCACAGGGAACACGCAGAGCTCTCTTAATTGAGAGATTTATGAAATTACAAATATCTCTTACAGCACAAATGCCAAGCTCATCACAGATTTACGCTCCTTTGAGCACCTGAGGTGGTGAGTGGGATCTGCCTCATTTCAGCTGGGATGAATTTTGAGGTGCAAAAAATAGAGGCTGGGTCAAGAACAGGGCCAGATCTTCAGCTGGCACGTGTCACTTGTCACCTGCATATTCAGCACCCCCCAGAATTCCCTTTTTTGTGCCCCAGGTGGGTGGCAAGGACACAGGAGGAGGCCTGGGGTGTGTAACTGGAAGGGAAGAGGCTCAGCCCTCCACCAAAGACCTTGGAAACAGGGAAATAATGAGGAACACGACGTTAATGGATTTTTTATTTATCAGTGACAGCTCATGACATCTTTAAAAAGAAATCATCTGCGAGCCAGTGGTGTGGTTTATTCCCTGTTTGGTTGCAGTCAGCACTAAATGAAGATTGAAATGGGATTGAGAGAGGGTAGGGCTGGCAGGGTTTGGCTAAAGATGAGTGAAATCTGTCTGACAGAACCCAGTCAATAGCATTTATTGGGAGCTGTAGCATCTTGTGATGTCTTTATGAACCAAATTAGAGATCAGAGTGCTGCTCCCAGGCTCTGCTAACCCTTTCTCTCCACATCCAGCTCTGCAAAGCCCTCAGAGGCAGCCAGGGCTGCAGAATGTGTGTAGTGACACAAGCACAGCACTGATGTGCCAAATCTGGGGTTCTGCACCCAAATTTTCACTTTGTCCTGCTTTGTTCAAGTCAACAGTCCTGGCTGTGGGAGCCCCCATTCCTGAGGGGCTGCTGCTTTATTGGTGAAAAATCACTGGGGGTGTTGGTTTGGGCATTTTCTGTTACCTCATGCACCTAAAAATGCAACCATGATGTGTTTAAATATAATAAATGTGCAACCACGATGATGGTTTCAGCTGGTGGAGATCAAAGCACTTTATTATGACACTAAACACTGATTATCTACCAAATAAATGACGAGAGTGGTTTTTTCCTGTGTGCTACAGGCAAGTGCCCTACAGGCCATTCCCCCCTCAGGCTGCTTGGGCAGATCTTTCAGCCTTGGAGTGCATCATCATTTTAATTCATTGCAGTAACAAAATTCCTCTGCAACCAACTTTTTTTTTTCTAGAGGTTTGATCTAATCACTTACAAATACAGATCAAAGGTAGTGAAAGCTGGTATTAAAGGATTAGCTAGGTCACATTGAAATATGTTTTAAAACAAGCCCAGGGACCTTTAGCTTTTCTGAAGCTAGTGCACACACACAGAAAGGATTTTTAGGCTAACTCTCTGTGACTTTAGACAGAAAACCAACTGATGGATTAAATCTGTGAGTCATTGCTTCAGGTGGTGTGGGGAGCACTTTATGTAACACGAGCCTGGAGAATGCCAGCAGTGACTGAATCTCTCACAGCACAAATCCAGAGCAGAAACTAAATTCAGTGTAGGCACCACTTGTGCACATGCCCAGCTTCCCGGGGTGTTATTCTCTTTTGGTGAGTGTTTATGAGCAATTAGCAGCTTCAGCCCAGGCTCCTTTTCATCCTTTTCTCTGGCTGATCTCTCCTGTTTCCATGTGGCAGGGGTGCTTTCTCTCTGGCTGTCAGGGGAAGATGAGTGTTTCTTTACAAAGGTGTTGGTGCCACTCTCTGGACCTTATCAAGCCATTATCCTTTTTTTATTACCAGAATTTCCTCATGAAACGAACTTAGAGAGAGAGAGAGAATCACCCAGCTGATCCATGCTGGGGTGAGCCTGCCTCCAGAAACTTCAGTTTAAACAAGAAGGGCTTGGGAGTGGCATCAAAGCCAGTCCTGGCTCATATTCCCAGTGAACACAAGCTTGGCTTGGTGGGTGGCTTTTCCTTCCAGGCAAGACTGGCTGGAAATGCCTGGGAGACAAGTTTGAGAAGCTTGTCAGACAAAAACCACCGGGTTTCCCCCCAGAGCAGCCTGGCTGCCTCAGTGGGAGGGTGGCTGAGCAGATGCTGCTGGAATAGTTCTGGTGTTTCACTGGAGCAGATGCCCCAGGGCAGGACCTCATCCCGTGGTGGTTTTTATTCAGCACAGAGAAAGATTTGTGTTGATTTCCCTCCCTTTGGGTTCAGGTCGGCTCAGTGCAATCATGGCTGGTGCTCACAGCTGCCTGGGAGAGATAAGGCAGGCCAGCTGTGTGCACCCAAATTTTCACTGCCTTTGACATCCACAGGCTGGAGATGCACCAGATCCAGGGGATATTGATTAGGCTTCAGGTAATGAAGACCTCTTGCCCTTTTAATTACCCAGAGCTGGGCAGTCAAGGGGCTGGGAGGCAAACACAGCACTGAAAACTGCTGTGAGAATGGATCCAACACAGAAATTGGGTAATTTTGTGCATTTTTCTTGTTCTTATAAACTTCTGACAGCACACTTCTCTGTGGCCTGGCTGCTGAGTAACTGTGTCCTCAGATTTGGCATAGCTGAGGCTTCATCCAAACGTGTTTTATTAACTCTAGATTAATCTTGTTCATTATTTATCATTCTTTTTATTAGAAGCTGCATTTGAGGCCCAGAGCTGTGGCGTGGTGTAGCTGGGCAGCAGAGCTCAGACTCAAAGGGAGAATTACCAGGTGATACTTTTGTCCAGGCTGATTTCCTTAAATTGTTCTGCAGTTGTTTAAGACTGGAAGATAAAAAATTGGTCCAGTGGTGCAGGCAGGGCAATGGAATTGTCTGTAACCCCATTAAAAAACAAACAAAAAGGCAGTGCATAATTTATGTAGCTTTACCATTAAAATAAAACTGTGAAAGAGAAAAGTGGTCAAAACTCCAGGAATTGCAGAGAGTTGTGCCAGGGGTTTGTCTTTCCTGGATAATTCCCTTTTTCCCTTCCCCCAGGGTGCTCTGCCAGGGTCTGGTGGCACCTGGAGCCTTCTCTCCTGCTCACATTTTGTGATTCAAAATTGTGATTTTGTGATGGGGCTGTGGGTGTTGATTGCTCAATCAGATCACAGTGAAATTTGCAATTATGGGATTTGAATTATGAGTATCCCCTACAAGCAGTTGGCAGATTTTAATAAGCAAATTGAGAATACAGCTCAGGTTCACAGGACACTCATCAGATAATCAGTTCAGCTTTGCCCAAATTTGCTGTAACCTTCAGTTATGAGCAGTTTGAACACCAAGGAATGGGAGCAATCAGAGCAAAAAAACCCAGAAGCCTGCAAATTATCCACCAAAAATCAGTTTTCTATGAAGTTTATACAACAGCAGTGGGTACAGCTGGGGGTTGTACAGCAAAATGAAATTATAGAGTTTGGATATATGGAAAAAAAGAGCAGGTGGGAATGTTTGGCACAGGAACACACCCAGAGCCAAGAAATTTGTGTGAGCTAAATCACCTAAAAGCAAAGTGCAGAATCCCCCTGACCATCACCTGCACTGCAATGGCTGAGGGAGCAGCTTCTCTCCAGGAAAAACTTCACTGCTGCTGTTACCTCTGTCTGGGAATGGCAGGGAGCAAAACAGACAGGAAAACTCCAGCACTTCCCATCCTGCAAAAAATAAATGAATTTTGAAAAATAAATTTAAAGCAGGCATAATTTTAGAGAAGCACATTCTGCAAAAAAAAAATGAATTTTGAAAAAAAAAAAAAAATTAAGCAGCCATTAATTTACAGAAGTGCTTTCTGCAAAAAATAATTGAATTTTGGAAAAAAAATATTTAAAACACCCATAATTTTATAGAAGTGCATTCTGGAAAAAAATATAAAAAAATTGAATTTTGAAAAAAAATTTTAAAGCCAGCCATAATTTCACAGAAGTGCATGATCAAGAGAAGTGCCAGCCAAACACTCAGAGCTGTGTTCTCTCCATCTGGATTTAAATTGTTTCTAGCAGGGGATGAGCCTCATGTCTCCTTTCAAAATGCCTCAATATTAGTTGATGTTTCAGTCATAGTTTGGGTTGTTTGGGGTAGTTAAAAGGGAGGATTTCATAATTTCCTTAATTTCATGTTTTTCTTTGGCCATGTGTAATGAAACATCATTTTTGTGCATCGGAATTTACAGAAAGCCTTCTGTTTTCCACTGAAAATCCCTTCCCACCTGTGCAGCTTGAGAGTGACAGAGGGGGTGATAAGGTGGGAATTATAGCAATCATTGAAGATTGGATTAATCTCTGTAACTTTCAGCAAAGCCTATAAAAAATAAGAGTGTACTGTATCCACACTGCTCTTATTAAAAATGATAAATGACCCCCATTTTTTGGCTAATGCTGATCCCAAAATTTCATCCTTCTCCTCAGCTTTATGGCTGCCATAATCTTGATATTTTAATAGCTTTTCCCATAATAGCCACAGAGACCTTTTTAGGTGGCAGCCCTGACTTTATGGAAGAGACTTAAAAAAAAATTAAAAAAAAAAAATCAAGAAGATTTTCTTCTTCTTCTTAAAGGCAGAAGCAAAATATGTGCACATCCCAGGAGGGGCAAGCAGAGAAATGTTATTTTGGCAAAGCACAGGCCTAAGTTAATAATTACTCAGAATTTCTGTGCAGCTTTCACTATAGAGTAGATAATGGAAATGAAGAAAAAATAAGGTTATAACATGTCCTGGGTGTGTGCAGGGGATGACCAGGCAGCTGCTCTGGGACTGCAGCTCATGGAGTTTCTTCTCTCCTTTAAAAATACAAATACAGGTCAGAAATTGGGTAATAGTCTATGTTTGAGAGAGCTGCTTTAAAGGGGAAATGAAAAGCGTGGAGAAATAGGCAAAAATCACATTAAATAGGGCAAAAATCACATGAAAGGGGCCCCAAAT
This sequence comes from Euphonia xanthogaster, assembly GCA_034509185.1. NCBI lineage: Eukaryota > Metazoa > Chordata > Aves > Passeriformes > Fringillidae > Euphonia > Euphonia xanthogaster. The sequence goes on along the minus strand of JAYDZK010000032.1, from coordinate 1,872,109 downwards.
TAGACAGGAGAAGTTTGTAATGAATTCCTCAAGGAATTAGAGGCTCATGTGTGGTTAGAGAACCAGGGATTGCCCGTTGCTGCTGGTTCCTTGTGCTCCAAGGCTCCGTGTTGGTGACTTTGGGAAACCTTCCCAGCAGCAGGAGCCACCCCAGGCTGTGTTTGAAGTGTCTGTTTGCTCAGGAGGTACAAATTGCCTGTGGGATGTGAGCTGCCTGCCACTTCCAGAGCAATTAGAGAGGCAGACCTTATCAAAAGGAGCCCGTCAGGTTGGAGGAGCCATAAATATTGCACCAGGATCTCTCAGGAAATCAAAGGCACTGGCAGGGAGTATTTATTTCCATGTTGCTACAGAAGCAGGAGCACTTAGAGATGCTCCAGTCTGTGCTGCTCCCTGGGCTCCGTGTTCCATCAGTCCCATGGGGTTTGAGAGGGGGAGAGAGAAAGAAAAATCCAGGTTCAAATGTTGCAGAGCAATAATGGACTGCTCCTGATGTCCAGTTCTGTCTCATTTGGGCACCTGGATCTCCCTGGCTCTGATAGGAAGGCAGAGCTGCACCCTCAGACCTTTACTGTGCTCCAAATTAGCAGAGTTTGAAGGTGGCTTTGGGGGGGTTTCAATGTTTTGCCCTCTAGAAATGGGTCTCCTTTAGGCCCTTCTGCACTGGGCTCCTCATTTTAGGGGGATCCCAGCTCATCATTTGTTCCTGTCTCTGATCAGATCTCCTCCTCTTGCCCAGCCTCCTGTGCCCTGCTTACCCAGGGCTTCCAACCCTTAAATATCACATTGCAATCTATTTTAAAGATCTTTAAAGTTTATACAGCAATAATGGACTGCTCCTAATGTCCAGATCTGTCTCAGTTGGGCAGCTGGATCTCTCTGGCATTGATAGGAAGGCAGAGCTGCACCTTCAGATCTTTACCGTGTTCCTCACTTTTATGCAGCCAAATTAGCAGAGTTTGAAGGTGGCTTGGGGGGATTTCAATGTTTTGCTCTCTAGAAATGGGTCTCCTTCAGTTCCTTCCACCATTTTGGAGGGATCCCAGCTCATCCATTTGTTTCTCTCTTTGGTCAGACCTGTTCCTCTTGTCCAGCCTCCTGTGCCCTGCTTGCCCAGGGCTCCCCACCTGGCCCTCAGCTCCAGTGGCAGAATTATCCCAGACTTTTTCACTGAGGCAGAGCCTGGGAAAAGCTCCTACAATGATTATAGGGCTGGAAAGTCTTGAAAATGCCAGCACAAGGGCTCTCAGTGGCTGTCACCAGCAAAGAGATGAGAACTCCTTAAGCCAAAGGCAGCGTTAGCCCACAGGCACAGAACCACAGACTACAAGGACAATATTTAACCTGGAAATTAGAAGGTTTTTGGCAATTAAAGAGAAAAGCAGGAGCCCTTTCTGGGGGGTGATTATACCTGTGAGACCTTCTGAGGGAGGGTGGGAGGGACAGGCATTGATCCAGAAATTCCCTCCCCGCTGTTTTCCCGTGCCCAGGTCACCATTTCCAGTTTCTGTGAACTGCAGAGCTCAGGGGGCTCTGGTGGACACCTCGTGTGTGAAAAGTCACTCTAATTTCAACACCTCTGTGCATCCCAGGGCAGGGATGTTTGTTTGCCTGGTGCTGGCTGCTTCTGGAGGAGTCAGATAATTGTTCACCAGGAGTAAATTTAAAAAACAAAAAAACAGCAAACTTAACTACTTGCAGAAAATAATAAGCTGGCTGGGAAGTGGTACCTTGTTTGCTCTGAGTATCCTCTTGACATCAGCATGAGGTTCCTTCTAATGAGGTGCACATGTGTAAATATGATGATTAGATATTCCCTCATAAACAGAATTCTCATACCTTTCTAACAGTCTAAGCAGGCATTTTCGAGTCCTGTTGTTACAAATAAATCAATAAATAAAGGCCAAAAGGCTGCATCCAGCCTCTTCTGGCTGGGAACAGTGGGACGTGAGGGCAGAATGTATTTTCCAAAGTACCTAATGGTAGTTGAGGTCAATTACAGCCACGACTCATTAGAGTATTAAAACAAGAATGTGATTTTTAGTATAATTAGTGTTCCCTTAGAAAACTGCAGCAGTCTTGTATCCACTTCAGGCTCTTTGAGTGTGTTTGGGCATTTGGCTCAGGCAGATATAACAGGGTTAGACGGCATTAACCTCACTCCCAGCCTCTGCAACGTCTCTCACTTCTTCTTTATGGCTCAAATAACTTCCAAAGACGCCTTATAAAACACAGAGCCCTGTCTAATTAGTCACAGAGAAGATTACAGCTGCTTAATTTAGTGTTCAGTTTTCTGCTGATTCAGAAATTCCTGAGGAATAAAGCATCCAGTGGGTGATAACACAACTTGGCAGATCCTCCTCACAACTGGCTTTAAGGGGGGGAAAAAAAATTAATTAGGGAGGATGAAAGCAAAGCCATGGGCAGGCTGGAATGTTCACGACAAAAAAGGTGAGATCCCCGTGAAATGCATTTTATTCTGGATGAAGTTGGAGGAGTAGCAGGAATATCAGATCCATGTGTGGGATTTCACAGCTGGAAATTTGCATTTGGAGTGATGCCTTTTTCTCTGGTCCTAAAAATATGAGCCAGACACAGTTAGGGTGATAAAAGGGGCACCTTGATCCTTAAGTGCACAAATTCTGCAGGTGGGAAAGGCTGAGGATGCACCCTGCTCATGATTTCTTGTACAATGTTTATAGATTCTGCAAATTAGCATATCTGACAGGAACGCCCCAATTAGGAACCTGCCCAGTGAATTAATCCCCCCAGTTCTGTTACCTTCTAAATTCTCCCCCCTCAGATGAGATCCAGGCCCTGTTCACAAAAATTTATCTCAAAAAGCCATTTTCAGCCTTGGTTTCTAAGGAGAGCCAGGACAGCACAGGGATCCTGGAATTTGTTTTGTCTTTCTGCCTAGGAAAACGTTGAAGCTAAGCTATGATAAAAAGCTACAAATATATCTGTAGAGAATACAGAGAATATATTGGAAGAAAAGAAAGTAAAGACCAGAAGAGCATCAGAGAATATAGAGAAGATAAAATGGTAAAACCAAAAGGGTATTAGAGAATATATGAAGGAAAAAAAGGTAAAAACCAAAACAGAGCGTATAAAAATACCAAACCAAAACCAAAGATATATATCAGAGAATATAGAGAAGAAAAAAAGGTAAAAACCAAAACAGCATCAGAGAATATGTGAAAGAAAAAAAGGTAAAAACCAAAACAGCATGGGAGAGTATAGAGAAGATTAAAAGGTAAAAACCAAAACAGCATAAGAGAATGTGTGAAAGAAAAAAAAGGTAAAAACCAAAATGGCATTGGAGAATATAGAGAAGATAAAAAGGTGAAACCAAAAGGGTGTTAGATAATATATGATATAATAAAAGGTAAAAAGCAAAACAGAGCATATAAAAAACCAAACAAAACCCCAAACATATATATCAGAGAATGCATAAAA
>JAYDZK010000032.1:1830273-1843346 GCA_034509185.1 Euphonia xanthogaster | reverse complement strand
TGCAGTGTTTGGGGCTGGAATCTTTTCAGTGTTTGGGGCTGGGAGCTTTGCAGTGTTTGGGGCTGGAATCTTTGCAGCTTTTTCGGCTGGAATCTTTGCAGTGTTTGGGGCTGGAATCTTTTCAGTGTTTGGGGCTGGGAGCTTTGCAGTGTTTGGGGCTGGAATCTTTGCAGTGTTTGGGGCTGGGAGCTTTGCAGTGTTTGGGGCTGGCAGCTTTGCAGTGTCAGCCCCCCAATGTCCCATCCCTGTCCCCATGGCACAGTCTGGATGTGCTGCTTGCTCTGAGGCTGTTCCCCTTGGCACAGCACAGTTCCTGCTCCCCATTTTAATTCAGGAGTGGGACTGCCCAGCAGGGTTGGGCAGGGTGGCAGGAGGGTGGTGGGCACACCCTGGGCTCAGGGCAAACCCAGCCAGGTGTGCTGTGGGCTCTCCTGGCAGTGCTGGGCTCCTCCTGCTCCTGCTGAGCCACACCAGGAGCCTCCCACCTGGGCACCCAGCCCTGCATGGCAAACCAGGCATGAAATGTGGCCAAGCAGGTGGGAAATCCTGAGCTCCTTCAGGTCAGGGCCTTCCCAGCCAGGGATCATCCAGCAGGGATCACCTGGCAAAGTGTGGGACCCAGCAGTGCCTTGGCACAGGGACCTGCTCTGCTCTGACACCCACTGGGCTGTGTCTCCTGGGGGATGAGGCTGCTGAATCCTCACCACTGCCTTTATTCACCTGCAGCCTGGACCTGGAGACTGTGGGAACTGCACAATTAGGGAATGACATTGTCTGCTGTGGCATTGCCCATCAGCTCTGCCTGCCTTCACGGGCAGGAGGGGCCAAGTGCCTGAGCTCTCCTGGATCCTGCTGTATTTCTGCCTAATCCTGCTGTATTTCTGCCTAACCCTGCTGTATTTCTTCCTAATCCTGCTGTATTCCTGCTTCCTGTGCTTGCTGAAATGTCATCTGCCCCCCACTGCCCCAGGGGACAGCAGCAGTGCCTGGAGTTCAGTTCCAGTATCTCCCTACACCCCCAGTTGTGCAAGGTCTTCAAACAAGAACTTTCTTGGCTGTTGGAAAAGAATCTGTTGAAATTCAGGCAGCAAGATACCAGGAAAAGCTGCTGCTGCAATCTCTTCATCTAGGACAGGGCACAGAACTTTTAGACAGGCGTGGGAGAAGAAACTTCAATGAAATCTCTGCTTAAAGTGGCATTAAAGGGTCCTGTGAATGCCAGAGAGGCACCTGAACATCTGGATCCTTCCCCAGCTGCAGGCTGATCACGTGGAGGTTAATCAATATAGATGATCCTTGCAATTCCAGCTGGAGCTGAAAGCAGCACGGTGCCAGTGCTTGCTTTGCATGCTGATGCTCAGCCTGATGGCTGCCATGGCAATCACTTCAGAGTTTCTCCTGGGGCTTCTGGGGCTTTCCAGCTGGTGTGTGGTGTGCAATTCCTTGCTGGAGACACTTGGGCATGGCTTTTGCTGCTGAAACTCCAGCTCTGGAGGCTCCTGCTGTCCAGGAGGCAAAACAAAGAGTGTTCTTCAATGTTTGCCCAGAGAGCAGAGACTACCACAGTGGAAAAAAAAATAAATAGAGCTTTATGGGTTTAGGTTTCACTTTCTTCTCTGGAGGCTGAGGTAGTGTGTGCTGCACCTCTAATGAATCCCATGGCCTCGGGGCATCTCTTACTGGTGGTTGAGAACTGTGCAATTGTGTTATTAGGAATTCTGCCCCGGGGTACAATTATATTATTGCACTCATTAAAGGCATTTCATCCTCATAATAATGGAAATCCTGCCTTGGAGGCCTAACTGAGTCAAAGTGATGTTGGGGGCCTGACTCCAGAAGGTAAATTTTACACAGGAACTGCTCTAGCACAGATATAGATGTATAGGGTCTGCACTGCTTCCCTCTTCTCTCAGGTCTTGTTTTGGGCCTAGACAAAGGGGGTTTTATTTTTCATGCCATAGTGGCAGGAATTCCATTTATTATTCCTCCCAGAGTGAGACATTTCCCAGAGGTGAAGCTGTAGCGTTGTGTGGCTCAAGAGCAGATTCACATTTCTCTTGTTCCCCCACAGCTTCCCACTTCTCCCCTTCTCCTTGGCTCCCCAAGAGCAAAAAGAGTGCAGGAAAAGCAAGAAAACTTTTATTTAAAATATGTACACAACAGTCTTAATTCCTAATGTTCTCCTAGAGCTATTGGAAGTCATATTTACCCTGCCACCAGACATGTGCTCGGGCTGGGACAGAAAAATAATTGTACTTTTAAGCCCCAGACCACATTGCTCTTCTCTCATTCTTCTTCATGTAAAGCCCCTGCATCATTAGAGCTGTTTCTTTTCCAGGGATGTACAGTGCCTGCATTGCTTATACAGTTTAATTGTAAGGAAAGAAATGCATAAAAAAACAAATGATGTTCTGTGCTGGTAGCAAAGAATATGAAAGTGTCCAATTAAACAGCCATTCCCTGTGAGTTGTGTAGTAGCAACATCTGTTACCTTAATTAAACAAGTTTCTGTACAGAGGGGCCCTCCTGGTGCACTTTGTCAGAGCAGGATCTGACCCAGATTTCCTCGTGGAAATCCTCCCAGCTGCTCCCATGCCTGGCAGTGCTGGCAGGCTCTGGGATGTGTGAGCTTGCACACGCACAGCTGCAGTGCTTACAGCAGGAACACTGGTCCTTTTTGGAGCTGAAAGCCAACAAAAGCACAGGGAAGCAGCACATGGTGCCACTTTCCCAGCAAGCTCAGCCATGGGAGTGTTTGGATGTGTAAGGAGTGCCTGGCTGGCTCACACCAGGGAGAGAAAACTGCACCCCCAGACTGCTGCTGTGACTTGTCACCCAAACTGGCTGCTCTGCTCCAAGATTTCAGTGATTCAGTCCAGATTTTCCCAGGTATTTCACTGTTCTCTCCACCACAGCCAGGAGTCAGGACAGTCTAGGAGGATAATTCGGCTTGCAAAGTTGGGAATCCCAGAATGGTTTGGTTTGGAAGAGACCTTAAAACTCACCCTGGTGTGGATGCCATGGGCAGGGACACCTGGGTGCTCCAAGCCCCATCCAACCTGGCCTTGGACATTTCCAGGGATGTGGCAGCCACAGCTGATGTCCTGAACACAAGGTGAGGGCTGGAGACTGGGAGGGAGCAGCAGGAATGGGACAGGGAGCAGCAGGAATGGGACAGGGAGCAGCAGGAAGGGGACAGGGAGCAGCAGGAATGGGACAGGGAGCAGCAGGAATGGGGACAGGGAGCAGCAGGAATGGGACAGGGAGCAGCAGGAAGGGGACAGGGAGCAGCAGGAATGGGGCAGGACAGGGAGCAGCAGGAATGGGACAGGGAACAGCAGGAAGGGGACAGGGAGGGAGCAGGAAGGGGACAGAGAGCAGCAGGAAGGGGACAGGGAGCAGCAGGAAGGGGACAGGGAGCAGCAGGAATGTTCACCCTGCCCTCGGTGAAAACCCAACCAGAGCTCCCCAAAATCCCAGCCTCCTGGGAAGGAAGGACACCAGGCAGCTGGAGCTGGAAAGCCTCTTGGATGTGTTAATTCACAGCTGTGTCTCCAGGCTTATTAATTTGGCAGGGAATGTTAATTTGATTGTAAAGAGGAACATCATCCAATGCTGGAACTGCAGCAGCTTTGGAGAGGAGCTGAGGGGACACCGAGCTGCTCCCTCCTGTCCCCTGGAACCATTGGGAACCACCAGGCAAAGCAGAAGCAGTGAATCCCTTCTCCAGGAGCTGGGGTGATTCTGGCCAAGGAAAAGCAGAAAACTCTCATCTGATTTTTTTTGCTGTCCTCTGCACTTCAAGCTGTCCAGTAAGTCTTGTCTCCGTGAAAGAGTCCAGCCCTGGTTTTCTCCAGAGTTCACATCCTCAGGGCCTCCTCACAAAGGTTGTTCAGTTATGGGCCCTCTCCTACAGATATTCTTTTATAACAGGAATTTTAACATATCCATGCTGATGCTGCATCATTTTGAGGAGGAAAAATGGTAAAATTGAACAAGAAAAGCTTCTCTCCCATTCTTCCAGCATGTCTTGAGTACAAAAAGTTGTAAAAATTCCAGTTTTATATTTGTTGCCTCAAACTTCCTAATTAGGGCTTAATTACTTTAAACAGCCAGAAAGAAAATGGCAAGAAGACAGACAGCACATCTTTCCCAGGCTGGTGCCAGGGTACAAACCATGGTGATATTTTTATCCTGATTACTTGAGAGATGAATTGCCAGCAGTGTCTTTTGGACACACAGCCTCGTGACACTTCAGCAGAAAAGAAAACCTCAAAGGATGCTTCCCATCATTGCTTCACATTAATTGTGTTGACTCTTTGTATTTTTATTTTTTATTTTTACATAAAGCACCTGTGCAATTTCTTGAAGGCAGACAGGTAACCAAACCATCAATAACTTGTCGGGTTTTCATTACATCCTGCCCAGGCAAAGTGAAAAATGACACCCTGCAAATGGCTTTCTGAAGTTTGTCCATCATTCATCTCACTTTGCACAGACTGTGGCAGAGATGGCTTCACTTCATTGCAACATCTGAAATAACTAACTTGTCCACTTATTTTAACCAATTTGCTGCAGAAAGAGAATAAAATGAACCAGGAAATAAAACACCACGGGGTTTGGTGGTCAGAAGTCTTGGAAAGCCATTGTCCTTGATGGCCTCCTGTTCATAAGGAGCTGCTTTTAGCTCTGTGCTGATCTGGAAGTGTCCAAGGCCAGGCTGGATTGGGATTTGGAGCAGCCTGGTCTATGGAAGGTGTCCCTGCCCACGGCAGGGATGAGCTTTAGGGCCCCTCCCAACCCAAACCATCCTGATTCTATGATCACACCGTGTTTTAGCACTGAAAGGGCTGTCCAGCCCAGGGCAGTGGTGGAGTCCCCATCCCTGGAGGATTAAAAAGGATGTGGCACTTGGGGACAGGGGTCAGTGGTGGCCTTGGCAGTGCTGGGTTAACAGTTGGACTCAATGTTCTTAGAGGGCATTACCTAAAAATTATTTCAGTATTTATAAATGTTTCCAGCTAAATGTTACCAGAGAAGGATTAGGGACTTGTGTAGAGCCCAGGTTTGGCGCTGGTTTATTTTGTGTGCATCACTAATTAGGCTGATCCGTAAAATCTCCATTTCTCCCATCTGCTCCTGTGGAAGCAGGAATGGATTTCAGTTTGCAGCCACAAACTGCTGCCGAACGCTCTGCCGAGCGCAGTCCCAGCCTGTGCCAAGCTCCAGCTGGAAGGAGCCTGTCCCTCGTGCCGTGCCACAGCCTCTGCAACATCAGCAATCTGCTCCTGTTTCCCCAGCAGATCGTTTGCAGCCTGGTGGTGCTGTAGGGCTCCGTGAGACACGTGTAGGACATCACTGCTGCCTGTGCTGCTGCTGGAGCTGGCTCAGAACCGGGCTGTGGCCAAACCCCCAGGGCTGCTGTGCCCCAAGGGCTCCAGAGAAGTCAAAGGGCTTTCACCTGCTGCTTGTGTGTTAATTTTAAAAGCTCTTTAAAATTTTAAGAGCTCTGCTTGCAGAGGTGGAGAGGGTGAAGGATCCAGAGCTCTGTCCCAGGGGCATCCGAGCTCCAGAGCACAGCGAGATGTGCCCTGTTAAAAGCAGGATGGAGATATCCTTAGGAGAAATGTGTCACAGGGGGCCAAGAGAAATCAGCAGGCTTTCACCTGGTGCTTGTGTATTCATTTTAAAAGCAGAGCTCTGCTTGCAGAGGTGGAGAGGGTGAAGGATCCAGAGCTCTGTCCCAGAGGCATCTGGCCTGTGGAGTGCAGCCAGACGTGTCCCGTGCTGACATCCCTAAAAGCAGGATGAAGATATCCTTAAGAGAAACCTGTCACAAGGGGTCAAGAGAAATCATCAGGCTTTCACCTTGGTGCTTGTGGACTAATTTTAAAAGCAGAGCTCTGCTTGCAGGGGTGGAGGGGGTGAAGGATCCAGAGCTTTGTCCTTGAGGCACCCAACCTCTGGATCGCAGCCAGACGTGTCCCGTGTTGACATCCTTAAAAGAAATGTGTCACTTGCTGCTGTTCCTGCTTGAGGTCTCTCATGGTTTTATGATTATTAAATTCGTCTCTGGGTGCTGAACACACAGCTACAAGTTGTTCCTCCCTCTGTTAAAGCTGCTCCAGGAAGGAGCTGGTCCCTCCCCACAGGAGGAGGGAGCAGGACAGGGTTTGCTCTGTGGTGAGCACACCCTGCAGCCACTGCTTCCCAAAGAAATGCCTGTCATCAGCCTCCTGAATGCAGTTTGGAGCTGATGTGCAGCTTCCTGCTTGTCCTCCAGCTGATAGTGATTTTAGTATGTCTGTAGCATTTTGAAGGAAAAAATTATTATCAGATCTTTCTTCTCGTGGGTGTTTTTATGTGAAGAGCAAGCAGGCAATGATTTTACAGTTAGGGGCATACTTTGAGAGGCACTTTTAGAATCCAAGGAAATCATTACATGTTTAAAGGGGAAGAAGGATTCCTGATGAACATTTCAGACTTGGTGATATTTTTGATGGCTATTCAAGCAGCATTGAAGTGATGTAAATGTGTCCTGGGGTCTCACAAACCTGTTAATGTCCATTACAAGCCGAGTGCATAATTTCTCTTTGTACGTTGGGCATTTTTTGTTGGAACCAGAGGGAAAGATGTGTTATCTTTGAAAGGCTGTGCCTTTGGGCTTGAATTCGGGTGGTATCAGCTGGAACAAATAAGCTGAGAATGCATTTGCTGCCTCTGCTCCTATCTCACAAACGCTCCCAGAAACGCTTTGTGTCAGCAGCTGATGCACTGAAAATCTTGCAGGGATGGTTTTTTTGTCATAAGAGAATAATTTTTACGAGCTCCAGTGGAGTTCCCTTTGATTGTCATGCTCTACAAACCTGCACAGTGGCTGCTGTAGGCAGAGGGTGCTGGCTTGTCCTTTTCAGGAAGGCGTTGTTGGCGTGGGTTTCTGGATGCTGCACTCCAGACACGATTCCTTGGATTTCCACTATCCCTCTCCATGGACTAGAAGTCACTTAATTCCCATGCCTTGGGCTCTAGCCAGTGCCCTGGAAGAACGAGCACAGCAAACATTTCACTGCACATTAGATGGAGTGAAAGCAGGAGTGGCTGTGCAGCACTGCTGCTGCCCAGACAGGATTTTCCTCGCTTGTGAGCGCAGGAGGACGCGTGTGGAGCTGTGTCTCTGCTGGCTAATTGTGCAGAAAGGGAGGGCTCAGCTTTCCATGAAGTGCTTTTCAGTCTGTTTTGCCCCTCCACTGCCACCAGAAGAGCTGGCCCAGGCCCTTAGCCTTTTGTTTGGAGAGTGGAGCACGCCTGTCCCTGGTGGTGCCATCGCAGTGTTCATGGTTTATCAGGCAGCTTTGTCTGCAAAATAAACTGCTGGCTGGAGGGGCTGTGTCAAAAGGGCCATTTCCCTGGGGATGGTCTTCATTTCCCACCAAAATCAATGGAAAATTGGCTCTTTGCACCATCACACCCTTCTGGACTTGCAGACTCTTCCCCTATCAAATTGTCACTGCCTCACGTCTCAGGAATGAAAGCTGTTGTAAAAACAAAGCTTTGCTTTACTCAGATCTGCTTGCTCAAATATTTGTTTGGATGGCATGGGCTTTCTGACTGTATTTATTTTAATTTTGTGTGTAGTAAAAAAAAGAGTGCTCAGAGAGAGAAGGCAAAAAAGGTTTCTATTATTCAAAATTCTCCACAGCCCCCTCGCTCCCTTCAGGGTCCCTCGCAGTTCTTGTGTTTGATTTTCATTTGTTTCCTCCTGTTATCAGCATCCCTAAAGAAAGATATTTTCCAGAGAACTGTTCTTCTTAGATAACCTAGGGATATTTTTGTATTTGAGTTATTACTCCAGGCATCTCTGAACAATCTACATGAAGTCTCTAATAGCTGTAAATGCTCCCTTCCTCTCCTCCTGCCTCCCTGCTCCATCAGGATGAGGTTCTGTCACTTCAGACTTGTCTTAAAAATGTTCAGACCGAAGGGAAGATGATGACAAACCACAGCTTTTGTGTTTATAGAGATTAATAATGGCTGGATGCAGCATTATTGCCTTGGACTGCTCCGTCACTGCACATAAACAATTGGTGGGAAAAGAAAATTGTGGGCAAACATAAGATGCCAGATCCATGGCTGGTTTAAGCTGATGCTGACTTCAGTGGCATTGTTCTGGTGGATGCTTCCAAAGGGGCCACTGCTATAATATCAAAACTGGTTATCTGAGCAAAAAATGTTCTATTTTTTCTTTCTCTTTAGAATATTATTGACAGGTTTTTATGATAAGTCAGTACTAAAAGAGGGAGAGTGAGTTTTTCCATGGACAGACAGTGCCAGGACAAAGGGGAATGGCTTCCCACATGGGGAAGTGGGAGATGTTCTACCAAACTCAATGCAACAGGATTTTACCTCAGTTTATTTAGAGCAAATGTAGTTCTTACCTGAACATTAATTAGAGGGGGCTGCTGTTAAGAGGCCTGTCAGCTGTCATGGATAAGGCAGGAGTTATCTCCTGCTGCCTTCACTGAGAGGGAGATGTGCACTAAATTAAAAGGGCTTGGAGGCTCCAGATTGTCTCAGGCTCCTCTGTGAACCATGAAAAGAGAGGTGCTCACAGGCAAACAGACACTGCAGCAGCTCTGGGGGGCTGGGGGAGGCACAGCTAGAAGGGCAGGAAGGGGCAGGTGCATGGGAGGCTGTGTGCACAGCAGGAGAGTCCACTCAGCTGGGAGTCTGGGCAGAAATGGAAAACTCAGATGGAAAACTCGTGGTGCTCCAGCATGTGGGATCATCCTGCCTTCCCCTCGGATTTACCTGACAGCTGTGGAGCAGACCCAACTTGTCCTCTCCTTGCTCAGGCTGGTGTCGTGAGCCCCCAGGCTGGGCTGATGTCCCACCCTGGTGGTGGTGGTGTCCCTTTCTCCCCCTGTTCAGAAACATCTGGAGTGACAGGATGAGGATGAAGCCCAGCCTGGCACGTCCTGCCTGCTGAGGGGGATGCTGAGGGTTTGGATTGGTGTTGGTGAAGGGTGGGAATTCCCAGTGGCTGAAGGTGAGAAAGCAGATTGTGCTGCAGGATGTGATTCTGAGGAGGCAAAACTGTTGCAAAAAAGAGGTGATTTTAGGGTGGGAGAAGGGTTTTTCTGGAGTCTCCTTAGGTGATGCCTCCACAGGGCGCAAATCATTCATGTTCCAATGGGATTTACTGGGCAAAATCAGATTTTCTGTGTTCACCGACTTAGAGCAGAAAAAATAAAAACCATAACAGGAAGCAAATCTCACTGAGAGAACAGGGGGAGCCTGAAGTGCTCCTGTGGCATGACAGGGTGCTGGGTGGGGTTTAGGGTCAGGCTCTCCCCCCCTGTGCACCATCAGAGTTGGGAGCCCCAGGAGCCTGGCTCTGACCTCGGGGTGTTTTAATGGAGATGAAGGAAACAGAAAGCTCTGACCTGGCTGTGGGTTATTTATGCAACACAAAGGTTGGAGTCACGCCTGGGACAACATCCCAGGGCCACAGGAGTTATTTATTACCTGTGGGCTATACCCTGAACCAGCCCATTCCTCAAGTGAGGAGCAGGTGCTGGCGAGCTGTGTCCCTGCTTTTGGGGGTGCTGTGCTCTGAGCAGTAAAACCTCTGAGGATTTATAAACTTCACTGCTTACCCAAAATAGCCTAATGGCCACTCCCACATCCATGAGATCATTTTAATAACCCCCACTGCATGGCAGGCATCATTTAAAAGGTGATAAACAGCTACAAAGGTGTCTGATGGAAATAGAAATAATTTGATAAATAATGCAATTGCCCGGAGTTGTGGCACGAGGCAAAGTTGCTGTTAGGCTAAAAATTGCTCCAGATATTCCTGCCAAGGAACTCTGGGAAAAGAGGGAACAAATACACTGCTGAGACTGCAGTCAGGGCTGCCTGGTGCTTCTGTTCTCTTCTCTGCTTCCAGCCCCCCAGCCCAGGCACGGCAGCGAGGGGAACAATAGGCCATTCATCATGTCAGCTGAAATACACTGTTTTTCACAGGTACATTTAACCTAAATCCTCTCTCAGAAGACGGATTATCTCTTAGAAGAACTCTGGCACCAGTGTCTCTTTTCAATGGCCACGTCACCACTGCCACAAAGGCTGTACATGAAGGGATCAATGGCAGTTTTATCTCAAATTGCACTCAGTGTGTGTTTCTTCCAGCCGACACTCATTTAAATGCTTGCTCTAAGACATCTTTTCTCCCTGTAATAGAAAAAGGATCGGACATCCTAAGCATTGTTTTGCAGGGGAAAAAAATATTTAAAATGTTCACTTGGCTAAGCATGAAATATTTCAGCAGCGTGTGTTTAATCAAGAGTGAAAGCAAGGGTAGTTATGCTTGTATTTCATAAATTAAAATGCTAAAATGATTAGATAAGAAAACAAAATACCTTACTCCATTGCAGCAGTGCTAATGAAACCATTTGAGAGGGGAAAAAAAAAAAAAGAAAAAAGTCACTTTGTGATTCTGAGCACTTCTGCTCTGAAGGAGCACGGAGCTGGGATCTGCAGTGCTGGGTTGTGCTGGGTCCCTCGGGAAGGGGAGGCACACCCAGGCTGCCACATGCACTGCATTTGTACTCCATTCATATTCCATCCAGAGCCACATGTTTCCACCTGCTGAACAGAAAAATAGAGGGCAAGCTGTGAGGAATACATTGAGGGATCCCTGCCGTGCCACCTGGCTGTGCAGGGCTGTGGGATTGGGAATCATTCCTGCTGGGAAGGTCAGGGCCTGGCCCTGCTCCTCACCCTGCACAGGCTTCCACCTGCAGGGTCAGGTGAGCTCCCAGCCCCTGGCTCTGCAGGGCTGCTGCTTTGCTCCTGGAGCCACACAGGCTTTCTCAGTTAAACTCTGGAGCAGGATGTTCTGGTGGATGCTCTAAGTCTGGGATTTTAAGGGAATATTCTGTCAAAGCAGGAGGCCAAGCTGAGCAGCAGGCATGTTTTGGGAGATGCAGGTGCTGCAGCCAAGCCCCCAGAGGTGAGATTTCCATGGAGGTGCTTACTGACACTCAGGTTTGTGATGTGCTCTGGGAGTTGGGCAGATTTCCTGATTTCCTCTTTCCTTTCTATTCCAAGTAAGGGCTTGATCTCATTTTCACCAAGTCGGTGATAAAACTCTTCCTGAGCTCAACTGGACAATTCCTATCTCTGAGTGCATATGTTACTGCCTGAGGAACATTTACCTGCTCCTGGGAGTGCTGCAGTGGGCTCCATGAATCACAGCTGCCCTGCTCCATCCTGGGGGCAGCACCCCTGCTGCTGGGGGATTTACACACCTGGCAGGGGAGCTGGGAGCAAGCACCAACAGCTCAGAGCCCGGGGATTCTGCACTGCTCCTCCTGCTGATGCTGCTGCAGCTCTGCCTCACTGTCAGTGCCACAGCCACCAGCCCATTTCAGTGACCTCCAGTGCATGGCAAGCATTGTTTAAAAGGTGATGGGCAGCTACAGGGACCTCACGAGCTCTCCCATCCATCTCCAGCTGCTCCTGGACACTCAGGGCTGTGCTGAGCCAGCTGTGATCCCTCTGGGATGGGTGTCCCAGCCAGCCCTGCCCTCTGGCACTGGGAGCCTTCCCCTTGTCCCCCTGTGCCTGTCCTTGTCCCAGGAGCTGCTCTGGGAGCTCTGTGCCACTCAGCTCCTTTAGGGGGCTGCCAAGTGTTCAGGGATTTCTCCCTTTTGCTGCTGCAGTGGCAGAATGGAAGTGGCTGGGCAGGGATTTTGTTTGCAGCGTTTCCAAAGGTCCTTTGTTCCCAGAAGAGTTTGGATCCAAACGCTGACACAGGCAGCTCTTGCTGCAGGGGAAGCCAGTGCTTCAGTTTAGGAAACAAGCAATGCTTTTATCTCCTCACTTCAGCCCTGTCTTTGCTCCCCGTGGACCTGGAATCTCCAGCTGGCAGCAGAGACCCCCAGATTCCCTCTTACAAACGCTGTGTTTGAAATAGATGACCTCTCTTCCCATAAGGATGCTAAACTATCTTAAATTGTCTTTTTTCTTTTTTCTTTTTTTTTCCAAATGGATATTTTTATCTTCTTTGCTTTTTCTCTGATTAGCAGTGACATTAGCAGCAGAACAGTTCATTAACCTGTGCAAGAAGAGATTTATATTTTTATTTCTTGTTACCACTGCTATTAGTAGAGTCAGGGAGCCCAGAACATTTAATAGCAAGTCAGTAGCTCCTTTGTTGAGTCTGTAGTGGTTTAAAGAGGTGCACATTCTGCAGCCAGCACTTTGTTTGATTTGTGTGTTTATGGGAAATGTGGTTTGTTTTTGCATCTTCCCAGGCATCTGGTTAGAAAACATTCTGAGAGTGTATTTCAGAGGAGAGAGCACACTGAGCAGTGCTTCAGTCACTTTGAACTTTGTGTCTTGGAAGAACTTTTTCACCCAAACTGCTGAAAGTTGCGGCTGAAGGGCTGTTTGCTTTCCTGCTTAGCAGTTGGAGAGCCTCAGTGGCCTGAAGTGAGCCTCTCATCTCGTTTAATGCAGATAGGTCTGCAAAGAAAATCTGGGAATTAGCAATATCAGTGAGAGGCCTTCCTCCCTTCTCAACTAACTGTAACAAATTTCCAAGTGTTCAAATAATTATTTGTTCACTTTTAGCACGTTGGATTCAGATTAGAGGACAAAACCTTCACTGTAGAAAAGCAGCTTCAGCAAAAAGAGCCACATAACCATAAGGCCTCCTAATCAATGAGTCACAGAGAGGCTTGAATGGTCTGATTAATTTGGAAAAAAATCAGTTAACTTGTACAGTTATCTGTCACTTTTAATGCTGCTCGTTTCCAGGAGTGTGGAGGGAGGTGCTGAGAGACCAGATGAGAATTAAACATTCCTGGGGCTCTCTGGGGAAGGGGTTTGCAGAACTCAGGGCAGGTCCCTCCTGAGCTCTTTGCAAACCTGCCTGGGGTTAAAGGATGTCCGTGGGCTCAGGGTAAAGCCTGGGAGCACAGTCTCAGCTTGGGAAGGGAAGGGAAGGGAAGGGAAGGGAAGGGAAGGGAAGGGAAGGGAAGGGAAGGGAAGGGAAGGGAAGGGAA
>JAYDZK010000032.1:1806119-1825888 GCA_034509185.1 Euphonia xanthogaster | reverse complement strand
CAGGGACAGCAGCAGGGTGGGATTCCAGCCCCAAATCCCTTCCCAGGGACAGCAGCAGGGTGGGATTCCAGCCCCAATCCCCTCCCCAGGGACAGCTGCAGGGTGGGATTCCAGCCCCAATCCCTTCCCCAGTTCCCCAGGGACAGCAGCAGGGTGGGTTCCAGCCCCAAATCCCTTCCCAGGGACAGCAGCAGGGTGGGTTCCAGCCCCAAATCCCCATTTCCCAGTTCCCCAGGGATGGCAGCAGGGTGGGTTCCAGCTGTCCACCTCCAGCTTGCCCACAGCTGGAGCTGTCCTGGTTTTCCACCTGCTGCAAGACCCCAGGGGGAGATTCAGGAGCTGCTGTTCAGGGATTGCTTTTCCCAACATATAAAAGCCACCTGTTGGAGGCAGGAGTGACTGGGTTCTGTTATTCCATGGGATTGTAGCGCATCCTCCCTCCCTCCCAGTGCACAAGGAACATCCTGCAGCTCCCAGGAAAACCTGGGCATTGTTGTACCTGATCTCTGCCCTCCCATGCTCCACAAATCGCTTTTCTTCCCACTGAGGTTATGAAGGCTTAGTGAGGGCTCTTCCCCCCTCAGTGCTCTGACTCCATTCCATTTGCATTAATGGCAGTGACACACGAGCACGAAGCACAGAATAAACTCTCCAGCCTGAGATGTGGATATTAACAGCAAACTGAGAAATGCAATTTCGAAGTCTGGCCCATAAAAAGTATAAAAAAGCAGAAACTATTCTGAACTCCAAATGAACTGTGTAAAATATTGTGTTATAGAGTGAAGTGCTTGAGTTTCTCGGCCCTAAGTAAAACACATGTGAGTTTGGACAGAAATATGAGTGAATTCCTTATTTTACCTCAGTTTTGTGCTGTACAAAAAGACTAATTTAACAGCTGATGTGGTTTTTGACCTTGAGATATACTGGCATTCTTTTCTAACTCCTCCTATGTCATTGAGTAAAAAACTGTGAAGGTCAAGACATTTTTTCTAACCTTCCTGTGTTCTTCCATTAATATTGCAGGCTACTCTTTTTTTTTTTTTTTTTTTAATTTCCTTTCTCAGGGAGAGATGCCTACAGTGTCAGAGACAGTGTAGGCAAGGATGGGAGTGGGAGAGGAATATGTTACACCAGAAGCAAGGAGCTTAAAATAACTCCCTGGCAAACAACCAGAGAGGGACGAATAAATATTCATTTGATGCATGAGTAGACAGTTTAAAAAATATCAAATCCTGACAGGTGCCCACAGGGCTGGGTATTAACATTCTGTTGTCAGGCTGGGTGAGCCCCAGTGGCTTTCTGAACCAGTGCACTCGTGCTTTGGGTTTGTTCTGTTGGCTGGTGCTAAATGAGAACCTCTTGGCCTCCAAGACCTGAAATCTTAGAAACTTGCTTGTACAGTTTGACCTTTAAATTAAAAAGCAGGATTGAGTTTGTAAGGCTGGAGAAGCAGCTCCTTCTCAGGCAGTGTTCAGAGCGCTGTAAAACATGGTGTGTGTTTCCATGTATTATAGAAATATTAATTTTCCATCTTGTTCCCTCAATTTTTCCCGTACTTGAGGCTAAATGTTCAATTCTTGCAACACACAGAAAGATTAGAGGCTGTCTGAGCACCAGGGGGGTTAAATGACAAACAGAGTAAACAGGCACAGCCTGTACAGTATGAGCTCCTTTGTGTTTGATGCAGGGAGATCAGCAGGCTGAGTGAGGAGCAGGGAGCTGTTGCAATAAAAGCTGTGGATGTGGGGAGCAGCAGGAGAGGCTCCTGTGCTGATGTCCCAGCTGCAGCAGGGGTGGGACCCACGTGGGGTGGGTGGGAGCCCCATCCCAACCCAACCCAGCTGGGTTTTATAAAAACCAGGGCATCAGCTGAGCCTTGTGTGCTCCTCTGGTGGGCTGAGAGGGTCCTTGGCATGCAGGATGTGATCCCAGCAGACACAAGAAACAGTTTTTATTTCAGCTGTGACCAGCCCTGCTTCGGGGACTGGAGGTGAGTGGATCACGGTGCCACTGCTGGCACCCCTTCCCAAACATCTGCTTTTTGTGGGCTCAGCTGGAAATCCATCTAAAGACATAGATTTATATATATATAAATATAAATATATATATATAGCTGAAGACATAAATTTAAGTACATTTCAGTTGAAATTGATCTCTGAATGCTTGGTGGGGCTGGTGCCTGCCTGCTCCCCTTGGGGACTGCAGCAATTCCAGTCACGTTGGTGCACCCCTGACAAGGGCAGCTTCCAATGGCTTTATTTGCCTCTTTAATTATGATGCACCTTTAACATTTCCTTGCTGCTGTGAGCTCCTCTCATTTGGGCTGTCACGGGAGGGCTCAAGGCAGTAAAAGCAGAACTTTTGCTGGCTGGAATCTGTTTCACTTCAGCAGGAAAAGAACACAAAGATAATGTCAGGAGGTTATTTTTCCCTCATGCTTGAATAGACTGATAGTCTTGATTTTGTCCAGCACAGTGATTCAAATTATTTCGTATAAAATAGCACATTTTTCATTCCCAGCCTATTCCTCTGTGTGAACACTGAAGTGCTGCATTGCAGTTAAAATTGATTAAATACTGTAAATTCTGGGCCCATTATCGAGTAACTTCTCAGAGACTTCAGATGTTGCTGCCTTTAAACCTGGAATTCTTGCTGTGTTTGTTGCAGTCCCTTAGGACATTTGCCTTCTGTAGAAAGTGGCAGTGGGATGTGGTGGTCCCCTCTGGCCACCCATGGCTGTCTCTGTTTCAACATCACTTGATCAGAGCTGAAACTTCTTTGTTTGGAATTTGCATTGTGCTTGTCTCGTGCCCGTGGGGTTTGGTTTAGGTTTTGGGGGGGTTTTAATCAGTGGATTCCAGTAAATTTGAATTTTACCAGCTGTTCTCAGCTCTGTTGAGTTTGAAGTGGCTTTGGAGTAACTGGGATATCAATTCCTTGGAGTGGGGCTTTAACTTTTCCCCCAAGATGAAGAATGAACTGCACATTAAGACATCGAGGGGTTTTTGTACCATGAACCAGGGGAAAAATTACAGCAGCCACTGAAATCTCTTGACCTGTTTCAGCACCATCCCCATTCCCAGGAGCCCTCTCCAGACCTCCCTGACTTTCCCCCTTTGCTGCTGCTTGGCTCCCATGGAAAAGCTGTCCCAGGAAGCTGCTGCAGGCATTTTTTTATTTTCCATCCCACCCATCCATGGTCTGGGCTTAGTGCTTGGTCATTTTGCAGCATGAGTGGCCCCTCTGTCACTGAGCTCTGCCTTCTTCCTGCACTGTTTAAGGTCATGCAAATTCCTTATTTTTCTCTCCTTATTGTTCAACATAATTTTAAATTCATGTTGGTTATGCCTCAGGCCTTAAAAAAAGGGACCTGGTTAAGTGACACTTGCTGTTGAAAGCACAAAATATAATTTAAAAAAGAGAGGCAGAGTGGGAAGGAATAATCCCAGACTATTGTCCATATTTTCTGGGCTTTCTCTAATTTTTCCTGGATAGCACACGAGGTTTGTGTTCAGCTGGTGTCAAAACCAAGACAAAGACTCAACTCTGAACCCATCAAAAGAAGTTTCCTTATTCTTAAATTTTGTTTTACATTTGCTGAACACAATTTTCATATGTAGCTCAGCCATGAATGAATATTTCTTATCAGGTCTAACACGTTTTTTTAAAGATTTCATGGAGGAAAAGTCAATTTAGAGTATGAACTTTTACTCCAGAATCTCTAAATCAGGGATTTGCAGGCAAAAAAACTCAGGCAGTGCCATGGAGTGATGCAGGCTCTGATTTATTCATGAGAACGTGTTATGTGTTCTCATGTTTAAGAAATAAAACTTCTTTCTAAGTTAGGGGAAACCTTTCTTGACTCCTGAGTCACAAGCAGCAGCGAAGGCTTGATTTCCACAACTGACAAGGAAAGCTGTAATCTTTGGCCGTGAAATTGCAAAGGAAAATATTCCTCTCTAATTGGACTATTTCCACTGACACCAATTATTTCTAGGACACAATTAAGGCTCTTTTGCTGGGTTTAAGTAAAATTATGACCCAGAGCACTGCGTGAAAGGCAGGATTATAAATGAGAGAGCTGTGCCTCCACCACGCCTGCCCTCCCTCCCTCCCTCAACCCTGGCAGCCCCAGTGCTGAGCTGCACTTTGCTGCATCTCCTTCTCTTCTTCTTCTTAACTTCTTCTTCCCTGGCTGGGGAATCCTGCAGCAGAGGCTGGGGCTGGAATCTGAGCTGCTGGAATCCAGCAGCTACCTTGGGCTCCTTGCAGCCTGCAAGAGCTCTTCTCCATGTGGCACTTGGAACACAAGGTTTGATCAAGGATTTCAGACTTCCAGGCAACTTGCCTGCTCATCCCAGCTGCCAGGCAGCCATGGGTGCTGTGTGGTGCTGACCCCCATCACCCTGTGCAGGTGTGAGGGGCTCAGGCTGAGTTTCAGCACTGGCAGGTGCATCCCCCCCACCTTGTTGCACCTAGGGCAGGTAAAATCTGGTTTTCCTCCCAGCCCTGTGCAGGTGAGGACCAGAGGTCACCAGAACAATCAGGGCAGCCCCAGAGCAGCCCAAGGAAGATGGAATTGTTGTGAATCCTGTCAGCATCCCTGTTTTTCTGACAGTTAGCTGAAGCAAAAAGGCTGTGACTATTCTGAGGTGACAGGAGTGGCAAAATGAGAAGCAGGGGCCTCCTGTGCTGTTGAGCTCTCCCCAGAGCCTCCCCTCCCTGGGAAGATCAGGGGCAAGTTTGGCTGCTGATTTGCTGAATGTGAACTTGTCAAACACAACTGATCCCTGCTCCAGGACAGGGACAAGACCCAGGGAGGGGCTGGAGCTGGGCCAGGGGGATTTAGGATGGATTTTAGGGAAAGGTTCCTTCCCCAGAGGGTGCTGGGCACTGCCCAGGGAATGGCACAGCCCCAGAGCTCCAGGAGGGTTTGGAAAACCCTGCCAGGGATGCCCAGGGTGGGATTTGGGGTGTGTGTGCAGGTCAGGGGCTGGGCTGGATGATCCCTGTGGGTTCCTTCAGCTCAGGGTGTCCCAGGGTTCTGGGATTCCACCCCTGACCTGTGAGCAGGGAAGGGTCAGTGACACCCTGAGGATGAGGATGATGATGCTGAGGGTCAGAGTGAGCAGCCATGGCCCCTTTGGGGACGTGTCCTATCACAGGTTTGTGGCCAAACATCAGAGCAGGACTTGAATCACAGAACTGTGGATGAACAGCACAGCGAGAGCTCCCAGGCTCTTCCTGGGCAGAGAGAAAAGCCCAGTCAGCTGCTAAGGACAAAACCAGTGAATGGCAGAGAGAGAGAGATGTAAATGAAATCAAATCCAGTAATAAAATCAAACACCAGTGGGCTGCTCTTAGGGCTGCCTGAATGAAGTCAGTTCAGAGTTTCTTTTTCTCTTGCAAGCACTTACTGCTCAGAACAAATAAAACTTGTAAACATAGCACAAGTGTTAAGCTTCATTAAATTTGCAGCAGACAATTAATTTTTTTTTTCCAGGCAATTCAGAGGTTCTTCTGTGGTACTGATTTAGTTTAATTGAACATATTACCACAAGCAGACAATAAGAAATATATTGAAGATATCCATCTGGCTCCCTCTGCAAACCCTGTGTGTCGTTTGCTGGGGCTGTCACAGCCCTTACTAATTGCCTCATTTTGGCTCCTTCACAATCAGTGTGATTTAGCCATTAACATGATAGAAGTCATCTTGGTGAAGAGCTTGATATTAAAAAGCATAGATCTCCTGCCTTGCTCTGGTGCCAGTTTTGGACTAATCTCCAGCCTTAGTGGAGTGGTATTTTTCAAAGCAGAAATTCAGATGGATCAACTCCCACAGAGCAGCTTCTGCAGGTACTCTGGGCCCGGCATGGAGGGGGTGCAGCTCTTTGAATTGTCACCTCTGGATCTGGGAAATGCCACAGATTCTTCCCTCTCACCACCACCTCCTTTCTCCTTCCAAGCCCCAGCCAACCCTCAGGCACATCAAGGTTTTTAAACCTGAAAATTGCTCAGGTAAATAATGGAATCAACACTACAGCAAGTGCTGATGCTTATAGATACACCTGATTCAGCACTTAAAGTGGGGAAAAAAATTATATTTTTAGAAAAGTTCAACCATTGTGTCTGAGTAACCTGTAGAGGGAAAAAAAAACAGGGTTTTTTTTTCTGTATTTTTACCTTAAATCCACAATGTATGGCAGGGTCAGCATTATTGCAGCCTCTCCCACCACAGGAAAAACAAAAAAAAGAAGGAGGTAAGAATAATGCCTTTAAAAGCTCAGCACTTTTGTTTCAGGGATTTGTCTGACCTGTCCCAAAAAAGCAGGAGGTTCAGGAGTTCTCCATGGCCAGCACAAGACTGGGCTGTTTGGCTCAGCACTGAAGATCAGCTCCATACATCAGCTGGGAGAGGAGACGACCTGGGGGTTAAACCCAGACTCCTAATGAGACAAGAGCAGGTTAATTAACAGTTTTCATCAACTCACTTCAATTTATTTTAACACGCTGCATTTCAGAAAGGTTAAAATATTTGTCAGTTTTTGAATACAAATGAAAGCCCAGCGTGGTTTAAACAAAGCCATAGATCACATTTAAATCTGAGTAAATGCAGTGAGTGAGAGAGTTTATGGGTGTGATTGGACATAAATCATCATTAACAAATTATTCTGCAGTCAGGCCCTGGCACAGGGTGCCCAGAGAAGCTGTGGATGCTCCATCCCTGGAACTGGATTGATTTTGCCAGAATTTACATTTTACAATATTATTTTTTTTGGCCAGAATTTACAGTATTTAATCAATTTTAACTGCAGTGCAGCACCTCAACATTCACACAGAGGAGCAGGCTGGGAACAAAAAATGTGCTATTTTATAAGAAATAATTTGAATCACTGTGCTGGACAAAATCAAGGCCAAGGCCAGGTTGGACAGGGCTGGGAGCAAAGTGGGATAGTGGAAGGTGATCCCTTCCAACTCAGGATATTCTGTCTTGTGCCCAGCCCTGGTATTTGAGAGTTCAGGGCCATGGCTCAGTTCCTGCAGCTCTGTGTGCCTCTGCAGGGGACTCAGCAGCAATTCCAGCTCTGTCTCCTGGAGCTTTTAGTTCTGTGGAGCTCCTCTGGTTGGCAGAAAATTGAACGTGGCAGTTGCACTCAACATTTTAAGCTGGGCTTAGTGTTCTCCTCCTTGCTGAAGGAGATCCTGGCTGCTGAGCCTGCCCTGAGGGATGGATTTGGATTTTATCCCAGAGGAGGGCACGGAGAGCTTGTCCTTCTTTCCAAGCATGCAGTGGGATGAATCCAGGCAGGATTTCCACGGGAATTCCACAATTCCTGGGTGAATCAGGGTGATACCAAAGGGAAAGCAATAAAACAGAACCCTTGAGGTTGTTGTAGCAGTAAAACAGAAACTTGAGGTTGTTGTAGCAATAAAACAGAAAACTTGAGGCTGTTGTAGCAGTAAAACAGAAACTTGAGGTTGTAGCAGTAAAACAGAAAATTTGAGGTTGTTGTAGTGGTAAAACAAAACTTGAGGTTGTTGTAGTAGTAAAACAGAAAGCTGAGGTTGTTGCAGCTCCTGGTGCTGCTGTGGCACTGGGGAAGGTGTCCCCAGAGCCACCTCCTTCCAGCTGTCAGGAATTCAGCGTGATGGGAGGGGGGAGATGATGATCTCAACGTGACTGGAGCTCTCTGCTTCAGGAGGGGATGAAGGAAGCAGCGTGGGGGAATAAAGAAAATGAACTTTATATCCTTGAAATCACTGCCTCCCAGCAGACTGGCCCCAGGGTGATGCTTTTAACATCCAAGAGACAGAGGAAGCGTTTAGAGAGCACACTGGCTGTGGGAGGAGGAGGAGGAGGAGGTGTGAGAGTGTTGCAGGCAAGAACCTGGGACAGCGTTTGGGGAAATCCCAGCCCTGCTGTGCATTTTCTCAGGAGCACTTCTGGAAGCAGCTCAGCAGAGCCAAACAGCCGAGGATTTGAGCTGATGGGAGTTGTTGTCCCTGGCCTGGATTGCCAATCCAGAGATAATAAAAGCCAGATGGCACCCAGACAAAGCCTGGGACAGGCCAGGGGGTGCACGAGAGGGAGGAGATGCTTCAGCATCAGGGATTCCTGCCACCTGATTTTCCTTTTTTTTTAGTGCAAGATTATGAGCAATCCCATCAGAGATCACATGGAGACAGGAGTCTCTTGTCCTTATCCCAAAACACCAATGTTCCTGACTCAGAAGCAGGTGGGCTCTGAAATACATGGAATTTCATCACTGAACTGACTTGCCATGGCTTGGGTTGGTTGTCTCTGTCTCTGTCAGTCACACACCTGGAATATGAACTTTGCTTTCATTTGAAGTTTTTAAGTGGGCCATGAAGAGCCAATCCAATTTGTAGGGTTTAGCACTGTGTTTTCTTCCAGGTTTGTTGTGAATAGATGTGGATACAGAGTTTATTTAGGGAATCAGCAGTATTTCAGCAGTGAAAATTTCAGTTCCCGTCCTAGGGGCACAGTAAAAAGTCTCTGTAAAAATCCATTAGTCCTGGGAGCTAACCTGAGCAGTTGACAATGAAATTATTCCCTGCAGGAGAGAGCTGTGGTGGTGTTTGCAGGGGTCCCAGGACGAGGGAAGAGATGAGAATCTTGACTCCATGTCTCAGAAGGCTGATGTATTATTTTATTATATATATGATATTAAAAGGAAATGATCTATTAAAAGTATTCTAAAAGAAAAGAGAAAGGAGACATCAGAAGGCTGGCAACGGAAGGAATGAAATGAGAATAAAATCTCGTGACTGACCAGAGAGTCTGAGACAGCTGGACTGGGATTGGCCATTAATTAAAAACAACCAACATGAGACCAATCCAAGATGTACCTGCTGCATTCCACAGCAGCAGAGAATCATTGTTTACATCTCATTTCTGAGGCCTCTCAGCTCCTCAGGAGAAAAAATCCTAACGAAAGGATTTTTCATAAAAAGTGTCTGTGACAGAGCCACGAGTGGAAGTGTCTGGGAGAAAACTCCAGACCATGGCTGAGCCCAGCACTGGAACCAGGCTGGGGGAGAGGTGGAGCTGCTGCTCCTCCACTTCCCTGTGTGTGCCTTTGCAGCCTGGCTCTTGGTCCTGGCCTTGGAATTATTTACATAAGAAAAATTCCTGGTGAATTCGAGGCAAAATGCCACAGAAGAGCAGAAATGTCAGGGACACTTTTTAATGATGCTCTGCGGGGAAGATTTATTCAGCAGAGGAGGCGCTGAGGATTTTGAGCAAGTTCTAATGAGGAACGGTCTTGGGGGTTGTTGTTTTCATTTCACCTGTGATCCTGCCTGCACCCTGCCCCTGCCATCAGCAGCAGGCAGCAAAGCAGGAGCACAGCCCCCAGAAAGGGAGGTTTGTCTTCTCTCTGTGCCACTAATTAGAATGAGTCACTTCCTTAGGAGGGAGCACAGGGCATCCTGAGCCAACCTCATCTTCACCAGGAAACAGATGAGACCTGCTTGGCCCAGGGAATCCTGTTCCAGTGTTTGTTTGGTTGGTTCTGCTCTCCCTGCCATGGGGTTTGTTCTCTAATAGGTGTTTGGGCGTCAGGCTCGCTCACGCTGCTGTGAGCAAGGAAAAGTTCATCTTAAATAAAGATATCTGCTGTGCTCTGTGGTACAGGGAGACAAAACAGTTTCTAATGAAGGCCTGATCCATTTTATAGGCTGGGCAAATAAGGCAGCAGAGACTTTTAATGACTTGCTCAAGGTCAGACAGAAAGTGAGGAGGAAAACTCATTTTATTCCCAATTACTCCAAGTCTGTGCCCACACTGGAGCAACCTTCCTCTTCATTTGGCACTCTTCCTCCTCTTTTGCTTATCTAAGCCCCTTTTGGATGGGATTGTTGAGCCTGATTGTTCCCATCTGGCTGTGACTCCAGGTCCCAGTGTCCAGGCAGGTGTTGGAGGGGCTGGGTCCCTGCTGTGCCCCCCGTGGGAGCTGGGACACACTCCCCGTGGGATCAGAGCTAAAATCACCCTCTGCTCCTGCTTTCTGTGCCTCCCTGGTGCCTGGCTCCTCTCCTTGGAACATCCTGAGGTTTGCAGCTGTTGTGCTTTGTTTGACTTTAACTTGTAGGTACTTTTGGATAATGTGTATTTGCCACGAGTTAAAAGGGAATAGTAAAGAAAAAATGAAAAAAAAAAAGAGAGTAGAAAAATAGTAAAACTTGTCCTGTTTTTAGGTGCTCCCCTCCAGATGAATGGCTTGGGCTTGATAAATGTCCTGGACACCAAGCCTGGCTTATCCCAAGGCAGGGATGACACAGCCAAGCCTTGATCTGTGTGACATTTAAGGATGGTTAAGCTGGGGATCATTTGCTGGGGAGCTGGGAAGTCCAGCCAGGGATTTTCTGGCTGCTCCCTAAGTTTGACAGCTCAAGAGGCATCTGCTCCTAATGACTCTTAATTTGGGATTTATTCTGGCACAGCAGCTAATTCCAAACATCTTGGTGCTGATGAGGAGGGTGGGTAACAGGCACAGAATTCATGTGGGAAAGGCCTAAAATACACATTTGTGCCTTAGAAATGCAAGGGCTGTGGCAGTCACTCTGGGATTTTGCAGTTTGAGTGCCTGGGTGTTTTCTTTTTGCTGCTCTGCTGCTTCCTGAAATTTTTTATTTATGGTCATCACTATTGAAAACCTGTAAAAACACCACAAAAGAACCAACTCCAGAGGGTGAGCTGTTCCAAGGGGCAGAATGTTGGTGGGCCCCGTGCCCCTGGGCTCCGTGGAATTCCATCTGCACAATTCCCCTGCTTTGTGGCACAAGGAGAGCAGTGACTGATCCCTGAGTGGCTTGCAATTTATCTCAGATTAGCTGTGATTCCTGCTCTGTCTGATTAACCTCCTCTGCCAGGTGCTCATCCTTCCTGCAATGACAGGAGATGATTCCACACTTGAAAAGACAGATAGCAGCTTGTCCCAGTCACAGAAGGTGGCACCTTGAATTCCCCAGGTTATGCACAGAGATTGTCACCAAGGCCGGGGTCGTTTGTCAGACACAGAGATCTCACTGGAGGCAGCTCTGGAGTGAAGTGGGTTTTATTTTAGTCTGCAGAGCTGGAGGAGGATGTTTGAGGTTCCTGGTGTAATCAGGCTCTGTTGCATCCTGCTGCAGAGAGCAAGAACAAATCTCCCTGAGTGACAGGTCTGATTGTCATCTCCAGAGCCCATCACGTGTGATTTGCTTCGTGACAATTGTGTGGAGAGAGCTTGGTTTGATCAGATTGCCTTGCACTGGGCAAGATGGAGGCTCAAGTGGAGCACGGGGGGCTCTCCTCACTCCCTGCACTCTCACTGGAGTGCATGTATTTCCAGATGTTTGAATTTGCTCTAATGGCACAGCCCTCCCCAGCATCCCCCCGTGCAGTTCCATTCTCAGTGTGTTTTCAGATTGAAATAATCTTCATTTATTATTCAGCCACCCAGAAATGCAGGTGGGGTGGGCAGAATGCAATCCCCTGACTGAGTGCCCACTCCCTTCTGGGCACTGGGGGCACTCAGTCCTGCCAGGGAGACTCTGCCATCAGCCTTGGAGAGTTTTCCATCTGTGGGAAGCCCTTCAGTGGAGCTGAGGAGGAAACTGCTGCTCTTGGAAGGGACGGATCACAGGGAGAATCAGCCAAAGTCTCCTCCTACAACAACTTCCCCATCCTCACAGAGAATTCCAGACAAAGGGGCTCAGGCTCCCAGCTGAAATAATCCCATGTCCCCACACTGCTGGGGGGAGATTTCAGCCAGGCAAGATAAGGATCCTCCTTCAGCAAAGCAATTTTAGCACGTCCTCAAGGCCCAGCTGGGCTGTGTGCTGCTGAATTGGGTCTGTGCTCTCCCAGGAAAGGTCAGATGCTCCATCCCTGCCTTCCTTAATCCCTGCTGAGCACAGGGCCATGGCTCACTGCAGAGATCAGTGCTGCCTGGTGGCACGGAAAGCTCTAATCACTAATCACAAATATTTCTAAAATCAGAGCTAAGTGACTTTAGTCCCAGGCCTAAAGTCCCTTTTCAAAGCTGATAGTGTCTACTTTTAATAGGATTATATTTTATTAGGCTGAACTGCCATAGTACACACCAGAGGGTGGAAATGCTGCAGAATCTTCTGTTAAGAATGTGTGTAATGGCTGATTGCAGGGAAAAAAGGGATAAATTGGCATAAAAGCCAAGTGCCTGCTCCTGAAAGCATCTGTGTGACTCATCACAGCTCACAGGTGGGATATTTTAAAGGCCAAATACTGTAAATACTTGACCTTTTCCCCATTTCTTTTTCATCTCAATTTTGGCCATGCCCCATGAAGAACTCAGTCCATTCAGCTGTAATTTGCTCTGAGCACATAATTCCTCTATGTGTTCAGTCATTCACTGGGTTTTAATCTCTTTAATTCAGAGTTGTATTTTCCTCTCTCCTGCACTCTTTTCCTCTTTCCTCTCTCTGATGACAGAGCACTCAAAGCTCCCAGAAGTTTCACCAGTCAGGTCTCAGAGGCTTTTGACTTTATGGTCCTGGATAAGAATTTCATTCACAAACAGAAAGAAAAAAAAATAGAGCAAATTTGAGTATTTTTTATGTATTGGACTTTGATTCTTTGGTTGCTCAGAGAAACCACATCCTCCAGGATTGATTTTTATTATCTCCAGACATGATTTGCCTTGGAATCAATACAATAATATAAAATGTCACTGCAAATAGAGGACATTGATCGGAGATGCATTTATTAACTCCTGCTGATAAAAGCCAAAATGGAATTGGTGAACATGCTGGCATTCAAAAAAAAAAAAAAAAAGAGGAAAATGAGTCCCAAATGCTCAACTTAGAGTTCATCTACAAGAAAAACACATCTTAAAATCTTGTACAGGAAATGGTTTATGAAGATAAGGAGAAATATATCTGGATCCTTAACACTGTAACACTAATCTGAAAGAATTAGGTAATTAGCTGGTTAATCAAACTGGAAACTGCTGCTTATCTGCCCAGGTCCTCATAAGGAATATCAGCAGTCAGGAGTATTTCCAACAGGCCTTCCCTACTCAGGCAAAAGAGAGAATGGGAGAGGGACAGGTACTGCAGACCTCAGAGCAGGCTAAAGTTTGGGCTTCATGACCTTGGAGTCTTTTACAACCTTAATTACGCCATGATTCTGTAGGATCTTGTACAGCAGTCCCATTCACTTCCCAGCAGCATGGAAGTGCAAACTGGAATGAAGGCAAGGCTGGAAAAAGTAAGGAAGGAGTAAGTCTTTGGAAAATTTCCTTTAGAAGTAGGACAGTCTGAGAGAACTGCTAATTTGGGGGCTGTGGAGGGGAGTTTTGACTTCTTCAGGGTTTTTATTCTGGATAAATATGTGAAAACCCAAGTATTCCCTTCTGTTCCTTCTCCTTCGACCTCCTCCTGTGTGCTGGGATAGATTTCTAAATAAGCATTTAGGTATTAGCTGCAGCCAGCCCTGGAAATGCTGACATTATCCCTTCTCTGTTTAATCTGCCTCTGAATGCTCAATTGCACCGATTTAACAACAGGAGCTGCATCTCCTGAGCACGTTCCAGTTCAGCCTTCCATGGGTGTCTGACACTCTGTGCTCCTCCAGCAGCCAGGCTGGCACTGCAGGTCCCACTGTCTGCTCAGCACTCCTTGGATATCCTCACCTGCAGCTGGATATCCTCACCTGCACTTGGATATTGTCACCTGCACTTGGATATTGTCACCTGCACTTGGATATTGTCACCTGCAACTGTTTCTAATGAAGGCCTGATCCATTTTATAGGCTGGGCAAACAAGGCAGCAGAGACTTTTAGTGACTTGCTCAAGGTCAGACAGAAAGTGAGGAGGAAAACTCATTTTATTCCCAATTACTCCAAGTCTGTGCCCACACTGGAGCAACCTTCCTCTTCATTTGGCACTCTTCCTCCTCTTTTGCTTATCTAATCCTCACCTGCAATTGGATATCCCTACCTGCCATTAGATATCCTTACCTGCAACTGGATATCCTCACCTGCACTCATTGGATATCCTCACTTGAAACTGGATATCCTCACCTGCTATGGGATATCCTCACCTGCTATGGGATATCCTCACCTGCCATTGGATATCCTTACCTGCAACTGGATATCCTCACCTGCTATGGGATATCCTCACCTGCATTCATTGGATATCCTCACCTGCTATGGGATATCCTCACCTGCACTCATTGGATATCCTCACCTGCCATGGGATATCCTCACCTGCCATGGGATATCCTCACCTGCCATTGGATATCCTCACCTGCTATGGGATATCCTCACCTGTTACTGGATGTCCTCACCTGCAGGGCTGGGCTGGATCCTTCCCCTGGAGTGGCTCACCCAGCCCCAGGGCTGAGCCAAACTGGGAATGGGATTCTGAGTCCACCTGGTCTGGGAAATCCCCCCTGGTCAGTGGGGATTCTGCTGTGACAGTTCTGGCACAGTCGGTGACACCGTGTCTGCCTCATTCCAAAGCTGCTCTGACCTACTTTTTAAGGAAAAAAAAGCATTATCTGTGAGTGTCAGCCCCTGCTGAGGTTTGTGTCACTCGTGTGCTGCCAGTGCAGCCCGTGTCACGTCCTGCAGATGGATGTGACACGCGTAGCCCCGCGGGTGGGACGAGCAGAGCTGCTTTCCCTGAACAAATCCTCCCTCCCCATGGATGCCTGATCCCTTGGGCTGCTTCCCTTGCAGATTGTGACCCCCAGGCCCTGGCCTCGGTCCTGCAGCCTGGGGGCTGCAGCTGGAAATGCATCCCAAAGTGCATCCCTGCATCCCAAAGTGCATCCCTGCATCCCAAAGTGCATCCCAGCATCCCAAAAGCATCAGGAGGTGCACTGGTGGCTGATGATGGGCAGCTGGTAAAGGAGAGAAGGGAAGCAATCTCAGCCTTCCCATAGATGGGAGGTGATGCTCAGCTCCCTTTCTTCCAAAGAAGAAAGAAAACTTGTTTAAAATCTCTTGTAGGATAAACCAAATCCAGTTATTCAGCCAGACAGACCCGAATCCTGGCACTGGGGAAGCTGAGGGAGGTGAGGCAGGAAATTCGGGATTTCAGGCGGGACTGAAGGAGGTGGCACAAGCTGGGGTGACCTCGGTGCCCCCCAGCAGGGAGGGCTGGGCACTCAGAGCTGTGCTGCTGGGGCCAGCAGGGTTTGCTCCCGTCCCCAGGAGCTCTCTGGCTGCTCGGAGCCGCTGGAAAAACCACGGAAAACTGGGAAGTGCCGCCTCTGTCCCGCAGAGAGCATCCTCCTGACAGTGCTGGTGTGGAAGGCAGGCAGGGAAGGAGCTCTGCTGTTCCCGAGCCTTCAGTGACACCTACAGACTGTCCCTGCCAGTGTCACATCCCAGGGATGCTCCAGGCCGGGCTCAGGTCGGATGGCAGCAGCAATTCCCATGGAAAGGTTCTTCCAGCTGCCCAGAGGGATTTAACAGATGTGTGCACGTGGCACCTGGGGACAGGGGACAGTGGTCAGGAGTGGTTGGACTTGGTGACCTTAAAAGTTCCTTTCCAACCTGAATGATTCCAGGTTTCCCTGAAACCTGACGGTGTTTTTGGAAGCACCAGGCACTCACAGTTCCTGCAGGAGCTGTGCTGAGCTGCCCTGGCCTCCAGCAAACACCCATTTCATGATATCATTTATGTAACTCTTAGAATTCTGTTGTATTTCTGTATTTCTGCATTTCTATTCTATACTCTCTATTACAGGTTTATATAAACCTCTAATGTTCTAACTATACAAACCTATAATATTCTAACTATATTCTAGAATAGAAATATTCCATGAAGAATATTTAATGTATATCTAATATATTCTACAATGTAATTGTATGGAATTCTGGAATACAAATTACATACCAGAATTCTTTATTCTAGAATCTTTTCTATAGTCTAAAATTCTATACAATTATATCTTCTATTCTATATATTATATATTTATGTATTATATATAAATATGAAAGTTATATATAAGTTATATATTTTATATATTATATATCTATATATTTATAGCCTTTATATTCTTCATTCCTTTCATGTTTATAAACACCTGAGAAATATTTCATGTATTAATTCATTGATTAATTAAATGTCATAACAGTTGTTCTAAGAGTTCCTCTGCTTGGTCAGAAGTGAACACAAAACACAGATGAATTTAACTTGTCCAAGATAACACAGCCAAGTCCCTGCGGACTTGATCTGAAATCTCTACAGACAGCAACAAAATCTTTCTCACCACCTCCTGCAGGCTTTCGATAAGGCTGAAAATCCAGGAACAGCTCTGCATCCCCTGGATTTCCTTGAGCAGTTCTGCCCAGCTCTGCTGTATCTCTATTATTTTAGCACAGAATTAAGCAGTTGGGCAATAGGCTCAGGAAGAAGTTGTTGAGATTTTGGTGTCATGTACCAGAGATTGAATAATGCTGGTATTATTTTAGCATGACAGCTGTGCAGAGTAGATTTTTGGAATACGCAACAATATCTATCTCTGTATGATTTTCAGACTTTTGTTCTCATTGTTAAGCAATATTTTTTCTCCTTTTCATTTCCTCTGAGGCCCTAGAAAAAATTGCTGCATTTTTGTCAACAGAAATGGAAGAGAAATGTTAACTTTAGAGGCAGAGGGAATTCACGGGCACAGACGAGGAGCTGGAGTCTGCATAATGCATCATGGCTCATCTTTCTGTGCCACAACTGCTCACACTGGGGTGAAAAAGAGACAATTAAACCAGTGCCAGGGAGCTGTGGAGCTCCAGTGTGAGGAGGGGATTAGTCCTGAGTGAGGGTGGAGCTGCTGCCTGTGTTTGACAGGGACCCTGCTACGTCACACATCCAGCTCTGGGGTTCCCTTTGGAAATGCCCTGGTTTGGACCCTCCCTTCTGCTTCAGAGCCTGAAATGCCCCTGTCTGACACCACATCCAAGTTTGGGTTCCATGCTGTGGGAGGTTCTGTTGGTTTCCCTCAGCACTCATCTTTACTCTTTGTGAGGGCTCTCCTTGCCCAAGGAAAGGATGTGAGATGTGGGGCCAGTTTTCAGTAAATATAATAATAATAATCTCTTGCCTCCCAGGTATGGCCAGATTAAAAACTCCTGGTTTTAATATAACAACCTTTTTATTGCAGTTTTGGTGATTTTACATTCCATTTAGGAACAACAGAACAGCTTTTTGATAACCATGGTGAACAATGTATGTGTGAAATGCTCTTTGAAGTGGGAAGATTCAAATAAGAGAATCTCTGATAAAAAGTTTTAATTGAGCCTTTCAGATCTGCTGCACCCTTTTCTGGCCTTTTCTTTCCTCCTTCTTCATCAGGATGGTGGCTGGAGGGGGATTTTGGAGGGTTTATTAAGTTCATTCTTTTTAATCCAACAACTAGAGAATGGATAAACCCAAAGATGGAATAATTCACTTGATGATTTAAGGACCTTCCTAAGGGATCACTGCTGAGGATCCCTCTCAGCCCTACAATGTCTCTGCTCCTCAGGAGAACAAGAATAATCCTTTTTTTTTTTTTCCCTCTTTCTTTGTTGTTTGTAGATCCAACCCGGGTCATGGTGTCCCCTTTCAGCATGGATGTCACAGTTGGAGAGAGCATTGTCCTGCCCTGCCAGGTGTCCCACGACCACTCCCTGGACATCGTGTTCACCTGGTCATTCAATGGGCACCTGATAGACTTTGAGAAAGATGGGGACCACTTTGAAAAGGTTGGAGGGGTAAGTATTAAACCTGACAAGGTGGGTCATGCAGAGAAGGTTGCTAACAGAAGGAACTGGATGAAGGCAGCAAGAAAAAGGAGGGAAGAAATGGAATTTTCAGCAGAGGTAGAAAACTGGGAAGGGTTTTGCATGTTGCTCTGAGGGAGGTTTTAGAGAGCAACAGGTCACAGGCACGGTGACAGCTCGTGCTTGCATTTGTCAGGAGAGAAATTTAGTGCTGAAAGGAACAGGAGATATAATTTCCAAGCCTTGCTCTTATCCCTGTAAAAAAAAAAGAAGAATCATTAAAAGATGGACTCACAGATTGATGCACAGGGCTCACAGCAGCAGCCATGGCTTTTTGGGGTGACTGCTCCTGTTGTGGCCCACAGAGCTAAAATTACAAACTTTATTAATATTCCTCAGTCCAAAGGCCACAGCCACGAGGTTTCCCTGAGATTTCCAATGTATCAAGTGCTTTGTGTCTGGAGAGAAACTGAGAGAGGTTCTCAGCATCCACTGCATCCAGAAACCTAATTAGTTCTATTCAACAGTTAATCAGACATGCACTTGGCGTTTGGAAAACAAATTACTGCTGGGGTGTGATGCAAGATTTCCTCAGAGAGTGCTGCTCTCGTGATCTTCAGCACAAAATGCTGGGCAACCAAATTGCTGGCTGGGACACAAAGCCCTGAAACTACTGCTGCTATCTCCAAATTTGGGCTGGGCTTCCCTTGCAGGAGAGATGGAGACACAGCCTGGGCCTCCGGATGGCAGAGAGTGCTAAAATTGGAGATCCAGAGAGAAAAAAGACCAATCAGAGTGAGCCTGCCCTGCACTGGCACGTTGCTTTAATGGGCAAGGTGCTTAACAGCCCCCAGCCCTGCTCCTTGGAGGAGCCAGAATTTTTGGGATGCTCCCTCTCCTACCTTCCAGGCAGACTCCCATCATTTCAAGAGGCCATGGCTCGTGCTGCTGATGTTTTCATCAGCCAGCATAAAGTGAATCCATTAGTCACAGTGTCCTTCACGTGATAATGATGTTTAGGGCTCATTTAAAAGTAATTGTAACCACTTTTCCCTACTTTATCAGCAGGATTCAGCTGGTGATTTGATGATCAGGAGCATCCAGCTGAAGCATGCAGGGAAATACGTCTGCATGGTGCAAACAAGTGTGGACAAGCTCTCAGCTGCTGCAGACCTGATTGTAAGAGGTATTTGAATTTTGCTGCTGTTGTTGGTGGTGTTGTAGAATTTCTTTTTTTTTTTTTTTCCCTGCCTTCTGCAGCCCCTGGGCTCAGAGACAGCCCAGCATCTTGTAATTAATCTGAGAAAAAAAAGCTCTGAGTACACGCTGGGGTTCACAGCATCAGCCAGAGCATGTGAAGTGTTTCAGATGCTCCCAGAACAGAGCCAGCCCTGGTTCCTGTCTGTGTCCTTCTGAATGCCAGCCCTGCACCCCCTGAGCTCCTTTGTGCCATCACCTGTGCAGCAGGAGCAGCATCCAGCTATTGGCAGCATTTCTGCCAAGCAACTAAATCAGGTTTATTCTTTTATAGAATAATTATTCTTTAATAGAATAAACCTGATTTAGTGACTTCACTGATACATTGAGTGTATCATTACCATGTACAGGTGATGTGTAAGTTTGAATTTAACAGAGCTGTAATGAATTACCCTGAGTCTGTGCCCTTATGAGAAATTTGATTTATATTTTCCTGCTTCTTAACTTTGGGGAAGGCAAACTTGGGTGCTGCTCTGTCCCTGCTACCCTCAGTTCTCATAAACAGGAGGAATATTAAGTTCTCACAGGAAAATGACATTTGATGGTGATAAAAGTACTGATCTTGTCACTCCCTAAAAACACCAGGGGTGTTAAAACACTGGCCCAGGGTGCCCAGAGCAGCTGGGGCTGCCCCTGGATCCCTGGCAGTGCCGAAGGCCAGGCTGGATGGGGCTGGGAGCAGCCTGGGCCAGTGGGAGGTGTCCCTGCCATGGCAGGGTGGCACTGGGTGGGATTTAAGGTCCCTTCTGTGAC
>JAYDZK010000032.1:1772593-1787678 GCA_034509185.1 Euphonia xanthogaster | reverse complement strand
AGGGCAGAGCCGCAGGTGAGCCCGAAACTCAGAAATTCAGGAATTCAGTGTGGGGAACAAAGAACCGGCCCGGAGTCAGGAATGGAGCCGGTAAAGGGAAACCCGGAGGGGATTTCTGCTGGAGTCAGGAATGGAGCCGGCAAAGGGAAAACCCGGAGGGGATTTCTGCTGGAGTCCGGAATGGAGCCGGCAAAGGGAAAACCCGGACAATACCACTTAACCCTTCTGTTCATTTTTAACCCTTCTGTTCATTTCTAACCCTTCTGTTCGTTTTTAACCCTTCCCAAACCACAACATCTGCAAGCAAAGCCAGATGCAGAGCTGCAGCAGACTGGGACCTGTCGTGGGCAAAGGAAGGAACCACACACCAAGGTGAGAATCTCCCACAGCAGGAAGGATGGCAAAAACAGCCTCAGGAATTGCTAAATTCAATGGGGTTAGTGCTCATGGGGTTGGACTTGATGGTCTTGGAGATCTTTTTGAGATTTAATGATTCTGTGACCCTCTTTACTTTAAGCCTTACAGGGGAAAAGCACTCAAACTAAAGCATTCATTTTAGTTTTAGAAAAAAAAAAAAGTTTTTTTACCTCGTAGTCAATTGGGAAAGGGTCTCGGAATTTGTTGCTGGGCGATGGGATTGGTGGGAACAGTTTACTCCAAATGTGGTTTCTGTAAGAAACAGCAGTGGAGGGATGAGAGAGAGTTGCTGTTCCTGGGGGATGAGGGGCCCAAGCAGCAGCATGTGCTGAGCCCCAGGAGCTGCCAGCTCTGCCTGCAGCACCTCCTGTCAGAGATGACTGTTGGAACCCTAACTGCTAAATTTAAGTTTTTATTTTGTGATATTATACACTTTTATTTAAATTATATACTTATAATTTTAGCTTTATAATTTAATTTTTGAAGGTTTTTTTTCTATGGATTTAGGTTAAATGTAGTGGTTTTGGGGGGGGTTAGTGTTTGATAGCACTGAAAGTTTAAAATTCCTAGTAGTTAAGGTTCCAACAGATAATGGTCCCCCCCGGTGCTGGGCAGCTGTGCCACTCCTCACAGGACACCTCTGGGCCCTGGGGACAGGCAGGTGACAGGAGGAGGTGGGTGAGGCTGTCCCCATCCCCTGCCAGGGCTTTTGGGGCTGTCTGGGGAGAACTGAACTGCTCTGATCTGTCTGTTCCCACTGCTCCTCCCCAGGGCTCTGCTGTCAGGTACCTCATCTGGACAGCCAGGACAAGCTGCCTCGTGCTCAGGCTTTGGTTTCTGGCTATAAACTGCCAGTGCCTCGTGGAAGGAGAGAAATCACAAATAATTGTGTGCCAAGGGAGCTGGGAGCGGGCAGGGGAAGGCACCAGGGACAGCTGACAGCAAATGGATCTGCTCAGTGCTGTGATAACTCACCCTGCTCACACCCAAGACCCCCTTCCCTGCCTGCCGCTCCCTGGCCTGGCTGGGCTCACAGCACAGGGCCTTTGTGACAGCAGAGGGAACTGCTCCTTGTCTTTGGCACATGCCAGAGCTGAGATCTCACATTCCTGCTGCTGAAACACCCTCTCTGTCTCCAGCCCCGGACAGCACCGTGTCCAAAAGGGGCAGGTTTCAGTGGGAACTTGGCCTGAGTGAGCAGTGCTCAGCCCAGAACTGGTCTCCAGGGTCTGTTCTGGAGGAAGCAGAGATGTGTCCAGGCACCAAGGGCAGATCTGCTCCTCTGCCACCTTTATTTTGTGACAATCCCCTGCTGATGTCTGCTTAGTTCAGTGCTTATGTTCTTAGGACTGTTCTTCTTCCAGAAGCTTTCTGAGTTCTGTCAAGTTTACCTTTATCCTATTTCTATTCTCCTGGTGAGGAGGAATAATATTTTCTGCCTGTCAGCTTGGAGCTAAACCTTCCTGGCTGAGCTGCTGCTGCCTTGAAGGTGACATTGATGCCTCTCTAATTATCAGGTGAAGGAAAGGGCCACACCACCCCACAGACACGAGCTGTGGGATGTCTCCCCTCTGCTGCAGGGGGTGAGGCTTTGGGAGGGAACTGTACAGCCACAAATGGGAATATGGGCAGAAAAAACAGGGTGAGGTGTTTTGGGGGAAGCATTTGCTTTTTTTGTTGTTGAAATGCTGGACACAGCAGAGCTGCTGCTGGGTGTAAAGCAGCAGCCAGGCTGTTTGCTGCCCACCCCTGGGGTGGGACAGGAAAGTGGCTGCTGCTGGAGCTCAGGAGTGGGGCAGGATGAGTGCCAGTGCTGTTATTGCAGCACCTGGCATCACCTCCATCACGTGCACTCATCCCAGCTCTGCTCCTAAGGGTCAGGCCTTTGTGCCCTTACCCAGGGCAGCTTTGCACATCACAGCTCCTACACCTCACCAGCTCTCACAAGCTTCTCAAAAGGCCACAGCATTCCCCCTGCAGCTCATTTCAGCTCTGATTTATGCCACTGCTGGGCAAAGTAGCCAACAAGAGTTGGTTCTACTTGCGATTGGTGTGTTCCTCATCGTGCTGTTTGCCAAGAAAAGATTTTGATGGAGCCATATCAAAATTATTTATTGAGGCAGCAAAAAGCATAAATTACACATCACTTCTGGAAGGGGAGCACTTAAGGAAGGTGCACAAATGCCCACGAGAAAAGAGGCAGAAGTGTGTCCGTGAGGGCTGCTTTGCCCCTCAGGTCTTTGCTGGGGTGGTGCCCTCAGAATGGTTCTGTTCTTTTTCGGAGGTTACTGAAAAGTCAGAGTTAATGTGGTTAAAGATCTCATCCCAAAAAGCATCCCACGTATCTCTGTCTACAAAGGTTAAGGCACAGCCTTTTTCCATTGTCACTGCTTGGACCTTCAGGCCTTGGACACACCCCACGGGACCCTCATGCCTTAAATCAGCATTTCAGGGGCTGGGTTTTGTGCTGTGTCTGCCTTTCTGAAATTTCCATTCTTCCCACAGGCTGTGACATGGAAAGGCTGGAGATAAACATGAGAGACAAGCAGGAGAAAAGCTCTCCTTGCTCTGTGATGAGACTGAGGAAGCATTTGTTTTAACTCTGTGTCAGAGTGCCTCCCCTGAGACTGCCCATGGAGTTTTTCCAAA
The DNA here is from genome assembly GCA_034509185.1 of Euphonia xanthogaster. Lineage (NCBI taxonomy): Eukaryota > Metazoa > Chordata > Aves > Passeriformes > Fringillidae > Euphonia > Euphonia xanthogaster. The sequence continues at coordinate 1,784,612 of JAYDZK010000032.1, read as the reverse complement.
GCTGGCTGGTGACTCGGGCTGCTGAGGGGTGCAGAAGGGAGGGTACCTGGATGACCACACTGATTTTGGGGTGTGGAGGGCACTGAGTGCCCTCATGCCAGAGCAAGTTACTGACTCCATCCTCCTGTGGTCTCGCCTCCAGGAGAAAATGTTATTCCTAGGGAAATACAGAAGCTGCTCACTCCTAAAGGCAGAGAGCAAACCAGAACATTCAGCTGTGGTTTTTATCAAGACTCTAACCCCATCAGCCTCTGCAAGTGAGAGAAAGGAAAAGCCTGCCCAAACTGTCCCAGAGGGCCCCTTTGCCTTGCAGCACTCCTCCCAAATGGTGGGCTTTAACCCTGATGCCTGCAAGTACACAGAAAAATTTATGGAGCTCCTTGCTGTAATGAAATTCCTTATAATGGCTGAAATCACACGAAATTTGGAACGATTCCGTGGCTTGAATCGCAGAGTGCACTTCATGAATTTTCAAGAGCAGTAAAAACAGAGAGTACTAATGAAACTGTGATCTAGGAAACCTGCTCGATTTTTCTTTTTTTAATATCTGCAGGTACAACCCTGTGTTTCATCTTCTTACACTTGCCCATCCTCCCAGGGCAGGCTGGGGATTAGAGAAGGAGAAGGAGCAAGGAGCAGCAGGGAAGGGTGGAATAAGGTGAGCAGCTCCATGAAATTCAGAGTAGCAGGGAGGTAAAATTTTCATCGTGTTGGCAAAGAGAGAAAGTAATGAGCCTTTGGGTGTTGGGGAATTTTATACTGGAGAGAAACTCCCAGGAGCAGCCAAGGTAGCAGCAAGCAGCTGAACCTGGAAAAGCTCCCTGAAATTTGGATTAAAATCATACAATGCATTAGTACAGCATCTCCAGGTTGAGTAGAATTGTACCTTGGATTTATTTCTCCCCTTTTGTGTGTTCCAGGACCTCAAAAGGGGGTAAATGTAACATTCAAATGCTGTCAGAACTCCACAGGAAAACATGGAGCAAACTGCTGCTAACTGGTGTTGGCTCTGCTGTCCCAAAGAGAGAGGAGAGAGCTGGAGACGATGCTGGAGCAGGGGAGGACCTCCAGCTCCAGCTCAGTTCATAAAAGAATCATGTAAGTAAGACAAATTTGGGGATTTTCAGCAAGACATTAAGGCTGCACAGCTGAGGACAAGTGTGTGACCCAGGGATAAACTCCCTGTGCTGCTCCTGCCAGAAGCCTCCTGAGCAGAGCCCTGCTCTTCAGCTGCCCTGAGAACAGGTCCCACAGGCAGAGTTCATCTCTGTTATCCTCTTGGAGCATCCTGTCCACAACACCTTTATTGGATAAAGGAAACACAGCAGGGACAGGAAAACAGCCAAGGATGCATCAGGATGAGCCATAAATAAAAAGGCACTAAAGAAATTAATAGGGAATTAGCACTTCCATTAAGGGGAGATGTGTTTATTGTGGACTGGTAATTGCTGCTTGCTGTGTGTTTCAGGGAGAAACTCTCATTACATGGAGCCTTTCATCCATCACTTATGATCTGACTGTCACAGAAACAAACCCAAAGTGTAGCTGGGCTTCCTCACTGTACATTTGGGGAGTTTTGTTCTTTGCTATACAGCATCCAGAGCCAGAGTATAATTAAAAACAAATTCAATATTTCAAATACTCAAAGCAAGCACCAAGGGGTCTGGGTATTTTGGCCATGAGGGATGCCCTGAGCAGCTTTCACCAGGGATAAATGAAGATTCCTGGGGAAGTCACTGACCCAGTCAGGTGCATTTAATGAAGAAATGAGATAAGGACCACCAGATTTTAACAAATTTTAACCAATTCACCTCACTCAATAGATGGGTTTGTTGTACAAGATTAAACTGAATAACTCTCTTACCCCACCAATTTTGCTGAATGTTATTACTGATAATTAATGAGGCTGATTATTTTTGCTATGTTTAGGCAAACTCAGCTTTTCCTCAGAATTTAGCAAAGCTTGTGACATCCCCCCACACTTGTTGAATACCTGGTCCTTGGTTATATTGTAATTAAAAAAATGCTAATACTTACATTTGGCATATTATAGCAACAAGCAGCAATGTGCAGGACGTGGACACACAGAGCAGAGTGAGAATCCAGGCTGTGGAATTCTCCAGTTTATTTTGCCCTGAATTTCAAGGGGAAAAAAAAAAGAAATGTATTATTTTAGTACAGATTATTTGAAATGTGTTTAAAATTTAAATATTGTAAATATTTCATTAGCTGTTTAATGTGGTTGTATTCAGATCACAAATCAACATGCAGATTTTGAAGATTTGATACCTAGAATAAGAAATTAAATGTAGAGTTTCCATGGCACTGAATTTCTGATTTCAACAATAATTTTCTTTTCTTTTGAAATAAAGGAGAGAACAAGTGGCTGAGAAAGTGGCAGGCACCTGTATTGTGCCAATGAACTGCAACAAGCCCCTAAAAACTCCTTTCCATGACAAAAACTGGATTAAGTGGTCCTGTCCTTGGATATTGTTGAGATTTAAATAAATTTTTAGGGAAGACCAACTTTGTTTTGCCATCAGAATGAATTTTCCCTGTTTGCTGTGTGAGCCAGGTGGGGAGGTCAAGGGGATGTGTTGGAGAAAGGAGGCAAAACACTGAAAATGTGAATTCATGGTACAGGAGGGGAAATGTGGTAAACAGGAGAGTGTAGCAGAGTATTTTTTAAGTGAAAACAAGGAAGTTGAGAAACTCCAGAGATAAGAGCAAAGGAGGATGTCTAAGAACAAACAGTTGATAACGTGCAGTGATAAAGGAACTGTTATTTCCACAACAACTTGGTCAGCAAGCAGGAAATACAAAACAGCATGGGGCAAATGATCAGGCTCCAAAGATGCTAAAATCATGTTCTTTTTTTTTCTCCAAGCATTTAAGGGGTGAGAGAATTTCAGTGAATTAAATTCAAATCCCTGTTTTCCTGTTTCCTATTAGATTTTTGTGATGTTGGGCATCTGCTGATTAGGCAGCATTTGCTCCCCAGCAATGGGGATGCTTCAAGATGCTAAAAGAATGTTCTTTTTTCCCTCAGCACTGAAGGGGTGAGATAATTTCAGTGAATCAATGATTGGCATTGTCTCTCATATTTATTTTTAGTATGAACATCACAATGACAGCAGGGAAAAACCTGAAAACACTGCAGTGATGCAAGAAAAGGCCTTGAGTTTAAAGCAGTCTCTGAAAATATTCACAAAGCCTTGCCTGAAACCAATCCTCTTGCAGTTAGTTTATTTTTAATGGAACAGATTTAAATGCCCTTGGCATTAACAAGTCAGGTTTTTCCTTCAAATCTCTGTTTTCCTGTTTCCTGTTAGAATTCCAGGACGTTGCTGATTAGGCAGCATTGGCTCCCCAGCAGTGGAATAATGGGAATTCTCACCAACATAAATGATGTCACTCCAGTCACTCCAGACTCCAGGGGCACGGCAGATGTGGTTGAGGTTGGCCCTGATCCTGATGGAATATCTGCTGCTGGCATCCACCCGCAGCTGGAAACTGCTGGAGGAGATTCTCAGGATCTGTCAGGAACACCAGTTGTGCTGTCAGAGATTAATTAAGACTCAACCATTCAGAAAACAAATTTAAACCTTGTTTATCTTTTTATTGTTTTTATTAACTGCGAGGTAAGAGCCCCATTTTTATAGGTGTAGCTTCTCCTAACACACCATTATTCCAGGGAAAATTCCTGGGCAATGCTTCATTTCTCCATTCTTCCTGCAGATTCTCAATGCAGCATTTTCTAAATGGTAAAAACTGTTCTGAGCCCAGATGCATAAGCTGAATAAATCCAATTTTGTCCTGCTTTCCCAAGTTCCTTGGGGATGGTTTGTTGCAGATTGAAAAGGTACTGAGGAAAAGAGGAAGGCAAATTCCAGCTGGAGAGGACAGGAATGTTGGATAATGTTGGATGCTGGAGGAGCAATTACCTGCTTGTTACCTGACTTCAGGTTGATGAGATAAAATTCATATTCAAAACATTCCTCGTGGAAAGGAGAAATTGGCTTCTCCCACATGGCCAGGAGATCATTTTGCTCCAGGGATATGCTGATATTTCTGGGAATATTCACTTTCTCTGCAAAAAGAAAACCATACAGGTCAGTTATTTATAGAGACAAGTTTAAATACTAAAAACCTGGAGCATTTTATAACCTGATAGTGTTTCCAAGTAGGACCTATAATTATTGAATTTATTTCCCTTTTTGGAGTGAAAAGATAAGGATTTAAGAGGAATAACTGTATTGCTGGTAATAGTAATAGGAAAACAGTTTGGAAAATCCACTTTAAAGTTTTGGAAATTTAGATTACTGAGCAAAGAGGAATTTATTAAATTAATTTCCACAGAAGTATTAAATTTATGATAGAATAGTTAGAAAAATTTTATTTCCAGGAAGAAGAAAATGCAGATATAGCCAAGAAAGTTATTGAAAAATGGAAAAAAAAAATCAAAGGAATTCAGCTGCTGTTATGGGGATGATTTCTAAGGAGAAAATTTGTGATTTTTTTCTCTTAGTGAAGTCATGAAAAAGAGAACTGTTATCTGTTTAAAAAAAGAAGAAGGTATGGAACTAATGCAGGAAAGTAAATGATTTGTGTGGATGAAAGATGATAGACAATCATGGCTGATGCTCCCTTTTATTCCAGACTCTAATGCCTTCCTTTACAGGACAGGGTTAACTTGAACACCACGTGTCTCACTCCTTTTAAAGGAAGACTGGAAAATTAAGGGTGATAAAAACAGTGCTTTAGAGTATATTGATTAAATCAACTGAAAATTAATATTGGAAATAATGCTTTGGCTAACAAACAGAATAACTAATTGCCTTTACTAGCTTTTAGTTTTGCCATTCTATAATTTAAAATAGATGATTAAAATCAAATTTAGCTAAAACAATCCAGTTATTTCTTCCAATTCCCTGAAGATAACTATACAAAACCAACACATCCTTTCACCTGCATCAAGAACCACTCAATCCAACAGAACTTCCTCACATTTTGACAATCCTGCCAGACATTTTTTTTTTCATGTATTCCTACTCACCAATGGCATTTTGGTTAAATAACTGCTGGAAAGGCTTGATTGCAGCACCTTTGCTGGAGCCATTAATGTGAATGACAAGGAGGCTGTCAATCTCATCAGGTTTAATCTGAGTACTTGCAAATCTGCACTCAGTATTCCTGCTCCACTTGTCTTTGGTGTAAGTGGGACATTCCTCTGTGTGTGTCTCATACCTGAGAAATTAAAATGCTGGTGAGACAGGGTGCTCTTAAAGAAATTCATTGCAGGCTGGAGAAGCAGCAAACACCAACCTGTAAAACAGGAAGTATTTGGTGTCCTCTGGAGCCCCTTGGCCAGGCAGCCAAGTGCAACGGAGAGAGACATTGCCAGGGATGGTGACGTGGGTGACACAGGACAGGTTGGTGACAGAGGTCTCTGCAGCACCTGGAGAGGCAAGGAATTACAGAGCAGAAAGAAAACCTCACTGCAAAAATCATAAGTTCCTGTTGCTAAAACACTTTGATTCTAGTTTGGCCCATTGTAGCTGTGTCTGTTTTATCCAATTCCCCTCCTTTTTGATTCCAGTTTGTGCCATTGTAGCTGTGTCTGTTTTATCTAATTCCCCTCCTTTTTTATTCCAGTTTGGGCCATTGTAACTGTGTCTGTTTTATCCAGTTCTCCTCCTTTGTTATTCTAGTTTGGGCCATTGTAGCTGTGTCTGTTGCATCCAATTTTCCTCCTTTTTGATTCCAGTTTGTGCCATTGTAACTGTGTCTGTTTTATCCAATTCTCCTCCTTTGTTATTCTAGTTTGGGCCATTGTAACTGTGTCTGTTGCATCCAGTTCCCCTCCTCATCACACAGCTCTGTGGCTTGGGAAGGATGCAGATTCCCAAGCACTGAGTAAAGCTGTGCCACGCAGCTCTGTGTATTCCATGTGGAACAAGGCAGCAATATCTTAGGTGCACCATGCTAGGTTAGCTCAGCCTTAGCAAGGCATTGTTAGAAAATTTGATAGGTGTTGTTGACATTTTCCACCTCCAGATTGTACTGCAGGCTCCACTGCAGTAGGGAAAGGTCTGGACTAAATCCTTTTGTAGCAGGTAGAGCGGAAAACGCCCTATTTTTATTTTAAAGAACTAAACGTGGCACCTTTTCATGTTTAGCCCACAGATTGGGGCATGACACAAAGCCCAGGCCTTCCCTGGGTTTTCTTACCTGGCAGAGGTGGGAGGTTTCCCTCCACCCAGTCACTGCTCATCTGGAGGCCCTCCTGGAGCAGCAAGGTGCGCACGCGGGCGGAGAAGCCGTTGTGGAGCGCCGCAGTTCGCACGCTGTGAGTCCTCCTGGTGTCATACTGGAAATAGAAAATGTCAAATAAGCACAGGGGATGGGAGGCAGAATAAGGGACCTGCAAAGACTGAGCCTCACATTGGGGTGAGCTCAGTGAGCTGAATGGGGAGCCAGTACTTAAAGCCAGGATCCGTGCTCCCCTCAAGATGAAAACTGCAATTCCCAAGGCTCGTCCCAGCAGAGCTGTGTGCACAAGGATGGCTGAGAGGGAATCTCTGCAGTTCCCAAAGCGTGGGTTTAGATAAAAGAGAACAGCAGGGATTTAGTCTTCTGAGGATCCTAGAGTTATTTTTTCTCTTACCTCTTCTGGCTCAGGGCTCAGGATTTTCACCTCGTATCTAATGGTGGAGTTGTTTTGTTCCTGAGCAGGGTTTGGCTCCCAGTGTAACAGCACTTGTGCTAGTGCAGACACTGTGAGGGTGAAGTTAACAGGTGGCAAAACCTGAACTGGAAGGGAGAAAAGAGAAATATCCATCAGTGTCCAATCCAGTGAATTGTTTAGAGCAATACCTGTTTGCAAGCAGTGAGCAATACAAGCAAATAATTTCATTTCAATATTATATTCTCTCAATAACTCATTGTAAAATATTTCTAATATTTGACCAAAAAAAAACACTTTTAATAAGCAAGACCCGATCAAATAAGAGATAGTTAAAACTTAACTTGAAAAATGAAATTTTTACAACAGTTTCAACTTGAAAATTACTGTGATACATTACATTTGGCTTGTTAATTAGGTTCAGAGTTTTCATCTTGGTCCTCATTGTCACAGAGGCACATAAGAAACAGGGCTGATGGAGTGATCAACTGCATGAACAATTCTCACCCACATCAGCTTGAAGGAGAGGGCAACATGAGGGGGCTTTCAAAGAGAAGGTTGACAGCCACAAGAAGTTGCATGTGAGAGTAGAACCAAAATCATGAACAGAGGAATTAAGCACTAATGGAAGAAAACACAGAAGGATGGGAAGGATAATTTAAAATGACAGGGCAAGAAGGATTCCTGGAGCTCCCTTGGAAATGAGGAGGATCTCATGCTGGGGGAAATGTTAGCATATAAATAGCAGGGCAGTGAAATAATCAATCTGCTCCCCTCCAGTTCTTCAGAGCCTGCTCCCCCTTATTTGCCAAACCCCAGGGAACTGAGGGCCATCAGCACCCCTGGGAGTGCCCAAGGCCAGGTTGGATGTGACTCTGAGCAGTCTGGGACAGTGGAAGGTGTCCCTGCCCATGGCAGGGGGTGGAACTGGATGGGCTTTAAGGTCCCTTCCAGCCCAAACCATTCTGGGATTCCATGATCAGCCCCCACTTCTCTTCTCCTGTGATTGCAACCTTTGATGCCTAGGAGTTCACATTGCAGTAGGAAAACTGCCCCAGAAAGGCTCAGAAAACCCCAACACAAGTTGTGTCCCCATGACTGGAGATTTCTTTTCTCCCAAAGCAAACCAGGCACCAACTGGGAACAATCTGGGACAGGGCACAGTCCCAGCAAGCAGGACAGCAATGGTCACCCCTGCTCCTGGACTCATGGCATGCCAGGGACTGCTTTATCCACGTGTAGAACAGTGCCCAGCACAGAGGGACCTTGGCACCCACCAGGGCACTGCCCTGGCAGCTGGAAACTCCTCACCTCCTGCACCTTGAGGTGTGTTTGTTGTCCAGAGGAGGAGCAGGAAAACTGGCATCCCACTGGCCATCATCTTTGGGTGGTGGATGGGCACAGCCAGGCATCAGCCCACCAGCCTTGGCACCATTTCACAGGAGCTAAAAATGAGCACAAGCCAAGGGTTAAACACCCAACCCATGGATCATGATCTGTCCCCATGATTAGAGGAGTGAAGCTGCTGCCTTGCAGGGATAGACTCTTCTTTTCTTGCAGGAAAATGCTTCTTGTGGGAGCTAAATTTAATCGAGGTACACAGAGCACATTTCATCTTGCTCCCTTTGCCAGCCCTCTCTGAAAAGCTGCTGCTTGCAAACCTTCCTGTGGGGATGTTCAGGGCATCCATGGATTTCAGCATTTCTCCATGGAAGGTGAGTCAGATTTGTGCAGACTGGCTTTGGGGAGAGCCCCATTTCCTCCAAGAACAGAAATAACTGTATTTTAGCTCCCACTCTCTATAAAATAGCTGCTTACTGGGATTTACTGTCTAGTTACTCCTCCAATAAAGCTCTCTAAAGACACAGCCACTGCTCACCTCAAGGCTAATTCTCCACCGTTAATTATTGAGTGTAAGAGAAACTACTTTGTTTGTTTCTAATTTCAATGAGCAACAATTTTTAATGCTTAAACCCAGCATTTTCCTATGGATAGTTTCGTGAATTACTGGGAGAAAAAAAAAATAAATCTCAGTGTAATCATTCATGTATAACCTAATATAAAAATGGGCATTCAGAACAGCAGCTTGCCAAAATGTTCTTACTGAAGAGAAATGCACCCCCCCAGCCCAATCTCACCACCTCCCTGGGGCACTACAGCAATTGCTCACATGGAAAACATAATATTTTCCAATGGTAATGAGCAGGAATAACCCAGGGACTGGAAGCACTCCCACTGATCACAGTTGGAATAATTCTGCTGTACAGTAACTATTTTTCAAAATGCAGTCTGAGTGCTGAGTTCATTAAGATGACACATCATCTACAGTAGAGTGTGTTTTTAATGTCCAAGTCCCCTCATTATCTTCATTCACATTCCGTGCCTCTCTGCTTTCCTGACAGCCCAAATGTGCACAAGGCCAGCTGAAACTCAGGAGTTTGCTAATGGATTATTCCTGGGGAGCCAGAGTTTGTTGTTGTGTATGTTGGGTTATGGAATGACATCTTGGCCAGGCATTTTGGTTCTCCCAAAATGTAGCAAGACACAGACAATGGGACAAATATTCTTTAGAGCACACATTTATGCCTGCACAAATTACTGGCATCAGGCTTTCTTTGCTGCTGCAGGAAACATCCTTTCATTTACCTGATGAGACTAGTAAATACTCTAATATTAACTTTTCTCTATGTTTAGAAGTAAAAATTCATTATGCTCATAGCCTTGAAAATAAAAGACAACTTTGGGAAAGAAGCTTCATTAGTTTCACTGCTGAGAGCATTCACTCTTTTTTTCCTTAAAAAAAGCAATGACTTCAGTACATTATTTTTTTTAAAATCTTTTAAAAGCCTCATGTTTTGCAAGTGCTTAGCATTCACATCTACTTGAATAATGTCAGTGTGTTGGTTTCAGGCATTATTATAACTACAATTCCTATTCTCCCTTGGGTTTATTTAAAGTCTGTTTGGCTACCTGTGGATTTTTTTTTTTAATTTGTCCACGAAAAGTTAAGGGATCTGATTTTCTTTTCTCTATACTTTCAAAAAGATCCTAAAGATTTTTTTTTCTGCCTAAAAGCTTGCATGTATTAGATCTTACATGTTCTGTGCAGCACGTTACTGAACTAAAACTGGATATAAAATGTTACTGTAATTCAAATGAGTCCTAAATTATTATCCTGTTCTTTTCAGTTTATTTTTCTTGCTTTGTTTTCCAAAATGCTGTTTGTCTTTTTCTTGCTGCCAGACTAAGATTGACAGCACAGCTTTTGGAAGCTGAATTTCTGCAGCTGTGTAAGACCACAATCCCTGAGAACAAACTGCAGTCTGATACCCTGTTTCATGGGAGAAATTGCAGAAAAGAGAATCAAAATAAGTGTATGCAAGTAAAGATAGTAACTAGAAGGCTACAGAAGGATTGTGCTCCTCACAAAAATGGATATGGTAAGTTTTTAGGTCAAAGTTTTGATTGTGTTTTGGTTATATAAATAATAAGCAGAGGGTAAAGGGGATATTCCCTTTGTGCAAGGAATACCTTCCTTTTCGAAGCACAGTAGAAATCCAAAGCACAAAAGCCAGCCTCCTAAAAGTAATGATTCTCTCCCTTAGAGCTGGTGTATCCCAATACCTCACAAGCAACAAAGCAGCAGCAGATTCCAGGTGCTTTTCCCAGTGCAAACTGACTTGAAAAAGCAGGACCCTTGCAGTCTTCAAAGCAAGCACGAGGCAGACCCAAGCACGCCAGACACCCGGGGAGGTTACCTGGGCACCTCAGAGTCCTGTCAGGAGCTGGGTCTGTTTGTTCCCCGTGCCCTGGGTGCTCTCCCTGTGGGTTTCTTTTATAACTGCTGCCTTCCAAGTACCAACGGGGCTGGTACCTCAGAAGGGATGGCAGAGGACAAGTGAGATAAGGATGTCTTGAAAAAGGGAACTGGGGATTGAACCACGGGGTGGAAGGCTGCACACAGGCACAGTCCAGCCCAGAAATGGGGTTATTTTATTTATATACAGCGGTCTGAGGGTTCTCTGATGACTTTTCAAGAGGAGGAATGTGATGACTGACTGCAAAGAAATAACCTACAGCCACACTGCTGATATCCCAATGTGTTCTTCCCCTAGAAAATCAAACCCAGACATTGCTGGAAAACTGTGCATGTTTTGTCCAGGTTTTTTTATGCCATCTTGTCCAAAGCTCTGGCCAGACAGCCTTGCAGCATTTTGGGAGGTTACCAGTGCCAGAGTAACCAGCTTCCTAACATTGTGCTGAGAGCTTTGAGCTGAGATCTGTTGGTTGGAGAACTTCTGCATTGCCCAGAAAAGCTGCGGATGCCCCGTCCCTGGAAGTGTTCAGGGTTGGATGGGGCTCGTGGAAGGTGTCCCTGCCCATGGCAGGTGGCTGGAACAAGGTGAGCTTTAAGGTTCCTTCCAGCCCAACACATTCCAAGGCTCTGTGATGGTATTGCAGGCTCACAAACGGGAGAGGGAACAGAATCCAACCCAGGGAAGACCCTGCAGGAAGTGGGGCCGTATGTGATGGAGTTATAGGAAGGATGAGAAGAAGGCTAATGACTCACCCTCATTAACAACCTGGCCTCCAAGTAATTAATGTGCAGGTGACACAAGCTTGGAGGGGCGAGTGCTCTGGGGCTCAGGACACAAAGCTCCTGCCAAATTGGTGAAAATGGGTGTAATTCAATGTGGGCAAGATCTCAACTGCATTTAGACATCATCAAGTGCACATTAATAGCTGTAAATCATCAATTATCACTAATATCACTGATACCTGCTCCACAGAACAGGATGGGGCTCTGGGTCAGGAGGAATCCCTGTCCTTGGGCGATTTAAAGCTGTGTGGATGTGGCACTTGGGGACAGGGTTTGGTGGCAAGCCTGGCAGTGCTGAGGAGCAGCTGGACTTGATGATTTCAGAGGGCTTTTCCAAAATGAAGCCTTTGTGATTTCAATGATTCAAACATTTAAATGCTACCAAATTCCTTCTCATCGGGGGGAGAAGAAACTCATCAGTTCCATCCCAGTTATTTTGCCATTACCAAACTGTATTTTCCCTCCTGCTATAACTGATTTTCCTGTTTTAAATCCTTTTCTCTAAACCGAGACAAAGCCATGGTAAATATTTTATATCTTTTATTGAGTGCTGTGTCCAGTTCTGGCCCCTCAGTTTGGGAAGGATGTTAAGATGTTTCAGCACATCCAGAGGAGGCAATGAGGCTGGAGAGGGGCTGGGAACACAAACCTTGTGACGAACCCCTGAGGGAGCTGGGGGTGCTCAGCCTGGAGAAAAGGAGACTCAGGGCTGCCCCCATCACTCTGCAGCTCCT
>JAYDZK010000032.1:1755531-1772493 GCA_034509185.1 Euphonia xanthogaster | reverse complement strand
AAACGTGAGGGGAGGAAAAGGGCGGGAAATGTGAGGGGAGGAAAAAGGGCGGGAAACGTGAGGGGGGAAACGGGCGGGAAACGTGAGGGGGGAAAAGGGCGGGAAATGTGAGGGAGGAAAAAGGGCGGGAAACGTGAGGGGAGAAAAGGGCGGGAAACGTGAGTGAGGAAAAAGGGCGGGAAACGTGAGGGGAGAAAAGGGTGGGAAATGTGAGGGGAAAGGAGTGGGGATGTGAAGGGTGAAAGGTGAGAAATAGGAGGGGAAAATGGTAGGAAATGTGAGAGGAAAAGGGGTGGGAAATGTGAGGGGGGAAAAAGGTGAGCCGGGAAAAAGGTGATGGGAAGAAAAGGTGGGAAACTTGAGGGGAGAAAAGGGCAGAAAACATGAGGGGAGAAAAAGGGCGGGAAACGTGAGGGGAGAAAAGGGCGGGAAATGTGAGGGAGGAAAAAGGGCGGGAAATGTGAGGGGAAAGGTCGTGAGGGGAGAAGGAGGGGGAAATGTGAGGGGAAAGGAGAGGGAAATGTGAGGGAAGAAGAGAGAGAAATGTGAGGGGAAAAGAGAGGGAAACGTGAGGGGAGAAAAGGGCAGGAAACGAGGGGAAAGGAGTGGGGATGTGAAGGATGAAAGGTGAGAAATATGAGGGGAAAAGGGCAGGAAATGTGAGGGGAAAATGGTGGGAAATGTGAGGGGGGAAAAAGGGCGGGAAAGGTGAGGGAGGAAATGGTGAGAAACCTGAGGGGATTAAGTGGAGATGTGAAGGATGAAAGGCGAGAAATAGGAGGGAAAATGGTAGGAAATGTGAGGAGAAAAGAGTGGAGGCGTGAAGCATAAAAGGTGGAAAATATGAGGGGAAAATGCTGGGAAATGTGAGGGGGGAAAGGGTGGGAAATGTGAGGGGAGAAAGGATGAAGACATGAAGGAGAAAAGGTGGGAAATACTAGGAGGAAGTGGTGGAAGATGTGAGGGGGGAAAGGGTGGGAAATATGAGAGGAAAATGGTGGAAAATGTGAGGGATAAGAGGTAGGAAATTTGAGGAGGAAAAGAGTGGGAAATGTGAGGGGAAAAAGGGTGGAGACGTGAAGGATAAAAAGCGGAAAATAGGGGAAAATAGTGGGAAATGCGAGAGGGGAAAATGGGAAGTGTGAGGGATAAGAAGTAGGAAATGTGAGGGAAGAGGGTGGAGAGATGAAAAGAAAATGGGGAAATTGTGGGTGGAAAAGGGTGGAGACGGGTAAAAATTGGAAAATATGAGGGAAAATGGGAAGTGTGAGGGATAAGACGGAAAAGGGTGAGAAACGTGAGGGGAAGCGTGGAGAGGTGAAAAGAAAATGGGAAATGTGAAGGGAGAAGAGGGCGGGAAACATGAGGGGAAAAGTGCTGGAAATGTGAGGGGGAAAAGGGCAGGAAAAATTGGGAAACGTGAGGGGAAATTGGTGGCAAATACAAGGGAGAAATGGGGGAAATGTGACAGGGGAAAGATGGCAAAAACGTGAGGGGAAAAGAAAGGGTGGAGGCATTTTAATAAAGTCATGGTTTTAAAAAATGGCCCTAAAAATCACCTGTTAGTTTTTTCCCCTAAGACTAAACCCTGAAAACAGCTAAAAAACCACGTTTATCTTCAAATTTACGTTTTTAACCTCACCTGTTAATTTGGGAGGGCTTCGCCTTAAATTAAAGGCTAAAAATGGTGAAAACACCAGAATTGTGTTTAGATTCAGATCCCTAAAAATCACCCATTAGTTTGGAGCGGGGGCATCCCGTAAAAACAAATCCTAAAAACAATGAAAAACCCCAGGATTCTCTTTAAAATGTAATCCTTAAAATTTAGAGCCTAATTTAGAAAAATCATCCCTAAAATCAAACGCTTAAAATTAAGAATTTCCCTCAATTTAAGCCCCTTCGGAAGCGCGTTCGAGCCTTTAAACCCGGCCCCAGGCCACGCCCACATCAACCGTCCCCATGGTAACAACACGGGGCGTGATATAGCCTCGCTTCATTAGCATAAATTAGCATACGAGAATGGGCGTGTTCACTACGTTTCCCAGCCTGCCCCGCGCGCCGAGGCCACGCCCACGGCCGTGACCTTGTGTGAGGGAAGGGGGGGGGGGAAATTTGGGGACACCCCGGGGACGCCCCCGGGTTTATCGCGACAGCGGCGACAGCGGCGACAGCGGCGACAGCGGCGACATGGCCGGGCTGGGGCTGGGAGCGGGGCTGCGGCTGCTGCGGCGGCGGCACGGCGGGAGCGGCCCCGGCACCATGAGGCTGCAGGCGCCGCAGTTCCAGGCGCTCTTCACGCCGGGGCTGCGCAGCGTGGCCGGTGAGTGCGGGGGCAGCCCCGAGAATGTCCCTGAGCGCGGCCCCGGGGTGGTTCGGGTTGGGAGGGACCTTAAAGCCCATCCCTGCCATGGCAGGGACGCCTTCCACTGTCCCAGGCTGCTCCCAATCGGCCCCAGTGTCCAGCCTGGCCTTGGGCACTGCCAGGGATCCAGGGGCAGCCCCAGCTGCTCTGGGAATTCCAGCCCAGTCCCTCTCCACCTTCACAGGGAAACCTCACTCCTGAACTCACCTTCCCTCTCCTTATTGTCCTTCCCCCTTGCTCTGCCACTCCATGCCCTGGTAAAAAGAGCGTTTTTCTGCTCCCAGAGCCTTCTCCAGGCCGAACACCCTCAGCCAGCCTCCAGGGACATGTCAGAGCTCGTTTTTCCCTTTGTAGGTCGATTCCATGATGCCCTGTTGTTCCTGGAGAAATTTGGGCTCATGGCTCACTGTTCTCTGCTGTAAATTATCTGAATTCTTTTCCCTTGTCAGCCCCTGACTGTTTAAAATGATCCCCAGCCCAGAGTGCCCGGGACCAATTAGAGACCTGCCAATAGTTAAGTTTCCAGAAAAGCTTCAGAAAAATAAATCAGAATGACAGGGGAGATACCTGGGGGTGCTCAGCTGTGCCACGAATTAGTGCATATGCATGAAGCTGTGAGTTATTTGCTGCTTCCTGCACATTTGAGTGTTTATTCCTACGTCTATGATCTTAATTTTGTGAGAAGGCAGGTTATGGCTGATTGTGCCATAGGTTTATTGCTGTTTGTTTTTCCTTCCCTTCCCAGAACTGTTTGAGAAGAAGAACTATGAGCTGAGAATAGCAGGAGGGGCCGTGAGGGATTTACTGAGCGGGGTGACACCACAGGACATCGATTTTGCCACCACAGCCACACCAGCAGAGATGAAGGAAATGTTCACAGCAGCTGGGGTCCGTCTGATCAATAACAAAGGAGAAAAACACGGAACCATCACTGCCAGGGTTCGTTTAGATCCTTTCTACCTGTCTGTGGATGTCCAGTAGAAAATTTGCTCCTTATTTGTTAAAGTATCACAGCAAGTGTTTAAATGAGACCCTGCTTTAAAGCCTGGAGTGATTTTTTTGATTATTCATTGTAGACTTCAAGTAATTATTAGTATTTTAATGCATGTAACCCATTCATGCTGCTGTGTCATCACCAGAAAAAATAATGTTGGCTGCCCACATGTGATCCTAATATTTCCTGCTCCTGATTTCCTCTACCTTGCTCTTAGTCCATCTCCTGCAGGAAAATTTCTGCAGGCTCTGTAGAAAATAAATAATGTCAGGATTATTTTCAGAAGTTCCTATTCCTCAGCTCCGTATGAAAACCCTGCACACGTTGCTGTACATGTGTCCACCCACTGGACACGAGCACAGGGCTGAAAAAATGAGCAGCTTTTTCATTTTATTTAATTTCATGTCATTTTATGTCGTGGTTGCGTTGAAGTAACGATGTCTGTGGGATTTGCAGCTCCATGAACAGAATTTTGAAATTACCACTCTCCGCATAGATGTCGTCACCGACGGGCGGCACGCAGAGGTGGAGTTCACCACGGACTGGCACAAGGATGCTGAGAGGAGGGACCTCACTGTCAACTCCATGTTCTTGGGTAAATTTGAAAAACACCTACGTGGATGAAGCAGTGGATTTGAGTTTTGCCAGTGAATTCTATGTGTGTCAGAGGTCTATAAATACACGAGGTGATCTGACAGACCAGCTGAAATCACACAAGTTCTCATTTCCAAATGCGAGGGGTTCACTGTGTCAGCCACATTGCTAAACTGATATTCTGGCTTCTCATTGTTTTCTAGGTTTGGATGGGACACTCTATGATTTCTTTAATGGCTATGAAGACTTGAAAAACAAGAAAATAAGATTTGTGGGCAAGGCAGCTGAGAGAATACAAGAAGATTATTTAAGAATCCTGAGATACTTCAGGTAAGAGGTTTTGCCTTTCCTTGATAAATAAACTGTATAAAATTTCAAAAACATGCAAAAAGATACCAGTGATATAAAAAGAGTTGTACTTGTCATATTTCCTTTCCAACCAAAATGATTTTATGATTGTAAGTGGCATAAGTTGTATAATTTTAAGAATTATTTTAAATTGTTTTTTTATTTGGTTTTAATTATTCCTATAATTGTAAGTTTTCAATCTAACATCCAGGGGTTTTATTTGGCAGATTTTATGGAAGAATTGCAGAGAAACCTGGAGATCATGAACCTATTACACTGCAAGCAATTAAAGAAAATGCCAAAGGCTTGGCTGGAATATCAGGAGAAAGGATTTGGGTGGAACTGAAAAAAATTCTTCTTGGAAACCACGTCAATCATTTGGTTCAGCTTATGTATGAGCTGGATATTGCCCAGTACATAGGTGAAGTGAAATGAAGTTTGATTTCCTACTCCTGTGTCTCATACAGACAGAATTTTGTAGCAAATTGAGACCAAACCTGGGTTTACACAGAAATCAGATTTTATTCTTATGCTGTGCTAACACCCACTTTTCTTACTAACACTTCTTTGCACTTTTTGTGTGTTTTCAGGGCTACCACTTGCTGGGAATTTAGAGGAATTCGCCAGAGTCAGTAAAAACATCCAAAATCTGTCTCCAAAACCCATGACTGTCCTGACATCCTTGTTCAAGGGGAAGGATGATGTCACAAACCTGGACCTGAGGCTGAAAATCTCCAAGGAAGAAAAAAACCTTGGCCTTTTCTTGGTGAAGCACAGGCAGGAATTAACCAAAGGCTCAGGGCCAGAACCACTCAGACCATACCAGGACTTCCTGATGGATGTGAGTGCAGTTCACATTGCTCCATTGGGGCTTCACAGGGAGCTGAATTCAGTGGAAGACATTTCTCAAAATCAAACCTGCTGTGTTTTAGCAGCTCTGAGCACCCTGTGCTCTGAGCAGGTTTTGGGCTGGTTCGAAAGTCAGTCAGGCTGGAGAATGTCACTGGCAGTTCTCTGTGCTGTCCTGCTGAAGTAGGAAACAGGAGCTGCACCTCAAGAATTTGGCTTTTCAGCTCTGAATGGTGAATGGAAAATCAGTGCAATTCCTGGGATTCTTCCCAAGGCAGTTTTTTAGGTGATTTTGAGGTGAATGTTTAGGTGATTTTGGGGATTTTTTGGCATGTTTTTTGGGGTGATTTTTGGGTACTTTTGGGGCAATTTTTTGGATTTTTATAGTGATTTTTGGAGTGATTTGGGGTGATGTTCCTTAGGCAACCTGGGATGTTCTTCCACAGCACAGTGAGGTCACTTCCACCTGAATTCTGCTGATGCTGAGGGCAAGAACCAGTCCCCAGGGCCAGGCCTATCTCACTTAGGAAAGGTGATGGATAAGGGATCACAGCTATTACCTGGCATTCAGGGAGTCTCCAAGGATCTCCCAGAGCCTGCAAAACTCAGTTTTAACACCTGTGAGGCAGGAGAGAGCCTTGCTCCCATAGTCCCAGCTTGGCCAAGGTCTTGCCTAACAAGGATAATGGCAAGAGCACAATGCTGAGCACACTCGGAGCTGCTGCTGCTGCTGTTTCATACTGAAGCCTCTCTTTTTCCCTTTTTCCTCCTAGTCTAGGGAAGCCAACACCAACTCCAGGATCTTCGAGCTCCTGAAGTACCAAGGAGAGGAGCAGCTTTTGAAGGAAATGCAGGAATGGACTGTGCCCTCCTTCCCTGTCAGTGGCCACGATCTCAGGAAGATGGGGGTGTCCTCGGGGAAGGAGATTGGGACAGCACTGCAGCAGCTGAGGGATGAGTGGAAAAAGAGTGGGTACCACATGGATAAAGAGGAACTGCTGAGCTGCCTGAAGAAGCTGTGAAGTGAATCATGACAGGACTGGTTGTGCCCTGAGCCGAGTGGAATTGAGCTCCCAGGAACCTGAGCCTCTCACAGCATTTGTCACATTTAACAATTTCATTACTGATGCCTAACTTCTGCAAGGAGAGGTTCCATTTTGTAATAATGTTAAACATTGTTTGCCAAATCCCACCTTCTCAACCTCTCTTTGCTGTTCTTAGTGATAAATATGTACTATTTTATCATGACTTGGAGCATGAGAGGTGATGGCAAGATTTTTCTCTTTCTGACTTGCTATATTAAAAAAAAAAAAAACAACAAAATCCCCCCAAAAAGGTGGTTTGCATCCTCTAGATAAAATCATGGAGGGGTTTTTATGTGCCTAGGAAAATGTGTGGAAATAATGGGCTCTACCTTAACTCTTTTTGTACTTAAAGCTGGATAACAGATGGGAATAGTCACTCCAGCAGTTCCAACAGCCTTGCCACGGACAACCAGGCTGCTTTCTAGGACTTTTTTTATTTTCCAGAATTAGTTTTAGGTTAAAAGGATGACTTGGCTGAATGAGCATCATGATTTTTCAGTAGTTTTTCAATAACTTATCACTGAGTGAATCCACAGCAAGCTGGTGAGGGTTCTACATTGTATTTTCAACTTCAGGTGTGAGACAAACTATTAATGGTAATTAACATGAACAAGGGGAGATCCAGCTCCTTGTCTTGGGGATTTGGGGATTTGGAGCAGAGCTATTCCTGGGCTTTATGAATGTCTTCTGTCCCTGGGGTTTTTGGTGTGCTGATAAAAAGTCTCTGGGAGCAGCTCTTGTGTGTATAAATCTTGTTGTAGGTCGAAGTTTTCCCTACAGAACCATGGTGACAAATAAAATCCTTTGGATTTCATTTTCCTTGGATATCATTTTGCAACACTAGATGGCAACAATGGAGCAATGCTGGAAAAAATCAGCATTTTGGGCTTTCACACAACTGATTTTCCTGGGATGTCTGGTCCTTTAAATAAATTATCCTGAAGGTGCCTGGGAAGAGGGAAAGTGCTGTTTGTTAGTAAGGCAAATCTCACAAGAACAGGAGGGTGCTTAATTTAATGAGGTGATTAAATTGAAGCCTCCTTTGTGTAATTTCTGAAACTACTGAAATCTTGGAGGGAGAGTGACAAAACTCAGGGCTTTCGAGTCCTTTCAAGACTTCACCAAAGTGCAGCTTTAGGGCAAGGGCTGTGGAGGTGGAAAATATTAACACTTTTACCCAACACTGCTGTCAGGGTCCAACTCCCCTTGGAGAGAGGGTTTTTAAGGAGAAAAGCTTGAAATTTATGATCTTGGCATGGACCAAATGGATACTCTGGACAAAGTTTAGCAGGGAGATCTTCCCATGAGTGCTGTCAGCCCTGGGTCCAATCCTGCTCCCAGATTTAATCTCTGGTTTATGTCTGAAGGATTGTTCAGCTCTCAGGGAACCTTTGCACAACTCTGTCCCCCAGGATTAAGGATGCCAATCACACATATGAACAGCAAGGATTGATTTATTTAAATTGATGCTGGCAATGATTACTCTGAAAAGACTTTAATCAGAATTTTTTACTACACAGTATAGATGCTGTAGAGTGCACTATTAAATCAATCATTTCAAAGCCAGTTTAATTATTAGTAAATAGAAACTGATGGGTTTGATTGGAGATTATTTGGCCAAGCTGGTCACTAAAAGCAGGGGGAGCACCATTTCCTCCATCCCTCACTGATAACACAGAGGATCCTGTTAGAAAACAGCAAAAGCAGATTGTTCCACAAGCACCTTCATGGACAGCCCTGCTGGGCATTCAGTGCAGGGAGCACCTGTGTTCCAACACCTCTCTGAAGATCAGCCCCTGCCTGAAGTTTCCCACTGGTCTATTGAGCATTTCTGTTTTATCTTCCACTAAAATTAACCCCTAGAAAAATGAGAGGCATGAAATAAAAAATATTCACATATTTTAGGCAAGCAGTGCCAGCTTGGGATCTGGAAAAATGCTGGGTTGAAATAAACTCTCCTCTTTAGAGTAGGGCTACTTAAATAGCAAATGGGGAGAGAAGGCATGAGGTTTGATACACACATGGTCATGTAAAGTTCTCCAACAGATTACCTGACTAATTAAATGACATTCACAATGGGTTTTAATTACCTGACAACCTGCCCTCTCTCCCAAGCTATTCCTTACCTTCTCTGCCCTGAGCCAGTCAAGGCAGCACCGACTTGGAAGTGAAACTTTTACTTTTTGCAGCCAAAAACCTCATCATAAACACAAATGTTTCCATTTCCCACCCTGACAATCAGCAAAACCAAGTGAGTTTTGAAACAAATTGATTTTTATTCTTTGCAAATATTTGCAAGCCACAAGATTTGTCAGAAAAGTTGTCCCAAAAGGCAGAGAGAAGGAAGAGTTAAAGCAGAGACTGGGCTACTCCTGGAGCAGTTCACAGAGCAATTAAAGGTGACAAAGAGAGGAACAAATGAACTGCAACACATCCAAAAAGAGCATTAATAAAAAACAAATGGGTATTTGAAATATTTCAGACCCAGTGTACAAGTGGTTCTACCTATTTGTCAAGATGAACCTAAAAGAAATGAAAAGTTGCAAAGTTACAGGCTCTGCTTGGAGGTGTTGGTGATGCTGCAGTGATGGCTTGAAAATGAGTCTGTGCTGTACATCCCCTGATCCCTCAGTCATGCCCATTGGATTAATTAATTAATTCCTGCAGGAAGTTACTCAACCAGTCAAAGGGGTAAATGTAGTAAATGTCCACCAAACCTGCTTTCCTTTGATTAGCTCTCTGAGCAGCTGCTGTGTTTTTCCATAATGATGCTCCAAATTTTCCCCTAATTCCCACCAACAGTTTTCTCTTCAAAACAGAGAAAAGCATGGAAAGTATGAACCAGTGTAAGGAACCACCCCCAACTCCCACCCTGGACTGCTGGATGCTCTGACAGCTCCCACTAAGGACTGGATTCACCACCACAGGACTCAACTGGGAAGTGTCATGGACTCAATATAGCAAGCACTGCACAGGTTTAGCACATGGAACAGCATCATCAACAATTAAATTTAATTAGCATTAATTTACTCCTGACTTACCTCGAGTATGTTAGTTTATATTTGACTATACACAAAACACCAAAAAAATGCTTATTCTGGATTCAAACATTGCCATTTTTAATTGAGAATCCAAAAGACTTGGCCAAAACCCCGAAGAAATGAGCCTTTAGAAGTTCAGAGACAGCTGAGAAAATCCTTCTGAAATTCCCCTTCCCAGCCCCCAGTGACTGCTCACACCAAGGCAGCAGAAGGTGCTGGCAGCACCCTCCAACTTCTTGCCACCACCAAGGCCCACTGAGGGCCACAGGAACAGACAAAAGGGACCCTGAGGGAAAAAAAAACAAATATTCCAAATATACAGCCCAGATGTGCTGTGTTGGGTGAGGGAAAGGCAGGCCTGGTTCCAGTGGGTTCACAAACACAGAGCATCCTGTCTCCCTCTCACACCAGTGCCTGGCTTTCCAAGCTTATCACGAATCATTATCAACATCCAGAATGTTTCCTGGATCAAAATGAACCATCATCACCCACTGTTTGCTCAGAGCCACATCCCAAATTCTGCTCTCCACAGTTCACTGCCAAGGCAGGGCACTGCACATGGAACTGAGCACGGAATTAAAGGTGTCTAAGAAGAACAGAAGCAGCACAGAGGTAGAAAGTTTCAAAGAACTAAACCTGAGTTACACAATTAATCTCTACATACCTGGCAAACAAATACCCACAGCAAGTCCATGGTTTGGGGTGTTTTTCCAGCTGGAGGCACCACACTGCCAGGGGAATCAGCTCCAGGTGTGCCAGGCTTGGCCTTGGCCCTGAGCTGAAGTGACCTGGCCTTGCTACACCTGCCTGAAGCCTGACAGAGCACAAGCAACCAGTGCCTCATGTCTTAGACTTGACTAGTTTAACATCACTGTGAAGAAATAAAGAGTGAATGATAAAAGCTTCACAAGAAAAACAACTGTTTATGTGCACAAGCACTAAAAAAATCTCCATTGCCATCACCAAAGTGCATTCTGAGAGGAAAAAAAAATTAATATTGGCAAAAGCTGCCCCAGATTGGCACCCACTTTGTGGAGCACAGACGAAACAAAAACCAAACCAAAACCCAAGAAATCTTCCCACACAAAAGCACTGCCTGTATTCCTATTTTATTTGGAAACTTCTGCTCTTTATAAGGTGATAACGTGAAATTTTAATTTATGATCTTAAAGCTACAATGAAATAATTAAAAGCAATTTTTCCTTCCCTTTGTCACAACAAGTACTACTTAAAATCACCTCAGTGGGGAGTTTCAGAGTCCTTCCCAACCCCCTGGCCATCTCCACTGATAAATTAACCAGGAATAATTTGGGGAAGTGATTGAAGCACACTAAACAGAACATGACAATGCTGTTTACCCTCTGGGACTGACCTGTGCACTTGTATCAACAGTTTAAAATTTAAGACTTCTAAAGTCAAATGGACTAAATAGATGAGACAAGTTGTAAGGAACAGACACTTCCCCACGGGGTCCATCCTGGGAGGCAGCTGCAATTCCAGCACTCAGAAACGCTCAGGCTGCTTCTCTCTTCCATGGTTATTCAGCAAAAAGCTGAGGAACAGCACAAGCAGCAAACCTGAAGGACTTGAGAGAGTTAGAAACAGGGATTCTCAGCAAACCAAGTCTAAGTGTGTTATGGCCAACCCTCCGCAGCAGGTAACTGCTATCTACCATCCCGGGAGTACCGCAGCAACCAGACTCTGCTTCTTGGGGTTTTAGTTTGGTTTTAGTTTGGTTTTAGTTTCCATCCCCCTTCCTTCACTGCAGGTGGGAATTCCACAAATCCAGTCTCAAGCTGTGTCCACGTGGCTCAGAGATTTCCTGGCGTCCCACGTGGACCTTCACTCCTGGTGTCTCCCCTGCAGGAGCAGCACGGGGAGCTGGCTGAGCCTGGTTCCTGGGGAAGGGAGCGTGGCTCCCGGGGTTCCTGGGCTGAGGAGGCAGCAGCAGCCCTGAGCAGGGCCCGGGGCTGTCACAGGCACAGCAGCGGCGAGCGGCCGCGCTCCGACTCCTCGGCGTCCTCGGGCATGCGGGGCAGCAGCGCCGAGCGCGTCAGCCCCCAGAACCTGGGGGGACACAGCTCCTTCCTGGTGGCCGTGAACTTCCAGCCCATGTGGCTCCCGCAGACCCGGCACTGGGCAATGGTCCAGGCGTACCTGCCCAGGGCACAGAGAGCCAGCGTGAGCAAAAAGGGCCCTGGGAAATGCTTCAGCAGGCAAGGACCCAGCTGAGCCTGGCTGACAACCCCAAACAGAGCTGGGGGGACAATTCCAAACAGAGCTGGGGTGACAACCCCAAACAGAGCTGGGGGGACAGTCCCAAACAGAGCTGGGGGGACAACCCCAAACAGAGCTGGGGGGACAGTCCCAAACAGAGCTGGGGGGACAACCCCAAACAGAGCTGGGGTGACAATCCCAAACAGAGCTGGGGGGACAACCCCAAACAGAGCTGGGGGGACAACCCCAAACAGAGCTGGGGGGACAGTCCCAAACAGAGCTGGGGGGACAGTCCCAAACAGAGCTGGGGGGACAACCCCAAACAGAGCTGGGGGGACAATCCCAAACAGAGCTGGGGGGACAACCCCAAACAGAGCTGGGGGGACAACCCCAAACAGAGCTGGGGGGACAATCCCCACAGGGGGCTTGGGTGACAATCCCCACAGGGGGCTTGGGTGACAATCCCAAACAGAGCTGGGGTGACAATCCCAAAGTGGGTTTGGGTGACAATCCCCAGCTGGATTTGGGTGATAACCCCAAACTGCATTTGGATACCAAATCCCAGCTGGATTTTTGTTACAACCCCAAACTGCATTTGGGTACCAATCCCCAGCTGGATTTGGGTAACAACCCCAAACTGCATTTGGGTACCAAATCCCAGCTGGATTTTTATAATGACCCCAAACTGCATTTGGGTACCAAATCCCAGCTGGATTTTTGCAACAACTCCAAACTGCATTTGGGTACCAATCCCCAGCTGGATTTGCAAAGAATCCTCAGGAATCCAGCGCCCAGTTCTCATCTAAAACACTGCAAAGCTCCAAAAACTAAAAGAAAAAATCCCACAAACATCCCATCCCCAAAGCCCTCTCTTGCCCCTTCAAAGAGAAGAAGCAACCAAAGCTTTTTATTGTCCCAGAAAGGCTGAGAGCCCTGAAGAGGGGTCACAAAACTTCTCAGAGTAAATTATTTAATGGCAATGAAAGTGATTTTTGCCCTGCTTTTCAAGTAACAGGGACTGCTGCACCTCCCACAGCAGCAGAGATTTTCTCTAACAGTTTTATGAGGTAGAACATGAATATTTCAAAGCCATCAGAGAAGAGCTGATAAAACACAAAGGGATGAGCAATATTAACTCCAGATATTAAAAGTCTCAAATTTTTCTTTAGGGAATGTTAAAACATGTGACAGAAATGCCAGACATCCTCCAAGTCATTGCTCAGTTCTCTGTTATATTCCAGGAAAAAAAATCCTGGATGCAAAACCTGCTATTTATTAGGAAAACTTTTACATCTTAATACTTAATTCTGTTCCTCTCTCAGAGGCAGACTCATTATTAATTATTTATTATTAAAATAAAATCAAATATAATCAGATCAATAAAAACATAATTGAATTTTAATTGAGTGTAATGTTTATTCAGGTTTTAGATATAAAAATGTATTTCAGTAGACTAAATACATTTATATATTCTAGTTTTCATTTGCACTAAAGCTGTGTGAAAACAATTCTGAAACAGCTGTAATTTAAACCAAACTACACACAAAGAAACTTCCAGACATCCTGGTTTAAACAGTTTTGATCCCAGACTATGTTTTAAAACCTCAGTATTTCCCCATTTAAAAATACTAAATTCTGCAATATATTATGTGATTTTTCAATTTTATTCTGTATTTTGAATAAGTCTGAATTTACTTCTTTATATTTACATGAGCAAAATGATGACATGTGTCTAATAAACTCAGTATTTACAATCCCACCCTCCCAGAAATAGCCCATTTGGGTAATTTTCTAAGAAAATGTTGCTGCTCTTACCCAGGGAACCAGCTGTGCTCTGTGGAGGGCCGTCCACTGAGGCTCAGGTTGGAGGCTTTATAAACAGTGAGGGTTTCATGGATGTATCCATGGGGATTCACATAGGCTGCCATGGGCCCACACAGGGATAAGCTACAACACACAAGGAATTTTGTCAGAATGCAAGGAAATAAAAAAAAAATATATATAAAAACAACAAACCAAAAAAACCCACCATCCTCAAAGGGTGGCAAATGTAAAGAGAGGAAAAACTGCCAGCTAAGCTTAAAATATTTCAACAGAGCAAAAAATCCCCAATTTGTAGGGAAAAAAAAAGTGCCGTGAATTCTAGCATTAAAAACTAAAAGAAAATAGAGGCTGATGTAAAATATCAGTGCTCAGATTTGCTTAGAATTGCAGAAAAGCACACCACAGACTCATCCTGTGTGTTACTTTAAACAGCAAGTTCCAAGAAAAACAAGGAAAATGTAACTTTAAAAGTAAGCACCAATGTTCATTTATTGCAGCAACTTCTCAGCACCCTCTGTTAAAAGTTCATCATATTGACACAGCAGGAATTGTGGTGTCTGCAATCCATTATTTGATTAGAAGATAAGAAATGCCTTTTAATTACCCCATCAGCTCCTTATCACACTGATAAAGAAAAACTGTGGGGAGTCTTTGTTAACCCAAAGCATCTTTTAACCTTCCCATTATCAGAGGGGATGGGCTGCTGGGAGTTCATCGAGATTAAAAGCAGTGACAAGGCTGACAGAAGCAGCAATTATTTGGGAAATGTAATCGTTGTTAAACATGGGAGATGTTGCATAGGGCAAATAAAGAATGGGGCCAGTTATCAGGAATAACCTTCAGTTCTTCAAAGAAAAAAGGGATCACAACATTTATTGGCTTAAATAGGAACCCTCCCTGCAAGCCAACATCCTGAGAGCCTGTCACATCCCCTAATTAGTGG
Organism: Euphonia xanthogaster; assembly: GCA_034509185.1. Classification (NCBI taxonomy): domain Eukaryota; kingdom Metazoa; phylum Chordata; class Aves; order Passeriformes; family Fringillidae; genus Euphonia; species Euphonia xanthogaster. The sequence continues at coordinate 1,758,236 of JAYDZK010000032.1, read as the reverse complement.
ATTTTAATTGGCTCTTGTGGCCTGTTGACACATAAATGAAGTGCTGAGAAATAAAAGCTGGGGTATCAAAAACTTTATTCAGAAATACCAGGCTAAAAAAGTCTTTGTGACACATTTAGATTTCAAATTGTTCAGTGTGAGGTGCTGGGGGCGTGGCAAAACACCACTATCTCTTCCAATATACCTGGAAATGCTGAGATTCCCAAACTTCTTATTAAAAAAGCTCAAATATAAACTCTCTATAAATATTTACTCAAATTTTATTGGAGCTGTGGCAAACCCAGCAGTTTTAAGACTTCACCCAGCTTAATCTGCTTTGCTGGGCCCGTGTTTCTGACCTAGGAGCTGCCCAAGATGAAGGGTAATAAACTCACCTGAATATTTCATTCTTGGTAGTTATTTCTGTGTCTTGGCATTGCTTACAACACAGAGATGTGCACTGGGAAAGAGAAGCAAAGAGGATAATTTCATTAATTTCCAGATGCTTGTCAGCAGTGGGAAATAATAAAAAATGTCTCTCCCTTTCCATCAGAGCAGACTTTGGACCAATTGTTTTGTACAGCAGTCACTGATGTGGGATATTTTTTCTATGCATTTTACTTATTTAAACATTAATTATTACCTAAAGGACATAATAATTTTCATATCATCCCCTCACAGAAAGATTCACACACAGAGAATTGGATCTGACTCCACAAATATAATAAATGAGCCAACCTTTTAAGGTCTCTAAAGGCTAATTTAGAAAAAACAACCTTTGCTCTTCTGCAGTACAGCACAGAAAAGGCAGATGAGACAAATGCAATCATTAAGTCTTTCTTAAATTTGAGGGTACTGTAGATCAATGGGTTTAATTTCCTCACAAAAATAGGTAAAACATATTGATCTCTCTCCTGGAGATTATAACAGATTCATCCATCTTCTACATTTTCTACAAAGTAGAACTAAACAATTCATCACTGACAGTGCCCAGAAAAGCAGCATTTAAATCAGCTCAGCAGAACACTCCCCTTCATTTTCAGGACGTGCATTACCTGTACTTCTTTTTAAGGGTAATGCCTGTGCAATTCCCCCAAAATGAGCCACAGGATTTTGGAATAAAATGCTGCACTCAGGGACAGTGCTCTTAAAACCTGGAGTTTGTGCTCCTGAGCCCCCTGAGTTGTGACACCACACACTCAAGCCACTCTCCCCTCTCTCCTCTGCTCCCTTCAGAGGTTTTTGTTGGATTTCAGCTGCTCCAGCTCCTCTCCTGGAGGTGCCCCTGCTCACTGGGGATGAGGAAGGACAAGAGCTCTACTGCTCAGATCCTCTTCAGCCCCCCTTGAAGGTGCCCTGGCCCCTCTCTCCTGCCAGGGACCTTCCCCACCTCACTCCCAGACTGCACTCCAGTGCTCACACAGCAAGAGCCCAATTCAGCCACTCCTTAGTCCCAGGGCTCCACTTCCAAACCTCTGGAATGAGTGCAATTAGCACTCCCAAGTGGAACTGACAGTGCTACACCCTGGAGTCAGGCACGCTCCTCAAAATGAGCTTTGGTAACTGGGTTAACAACAGGGCAAGTGACAGCAGTACAATATAACTCACTGCTACCAAAGGAAGATGGGTCAGCTCTCAGGATCAGTTTTATTATTGGAAATTACATTCTGAACAAGCCATGGCATCCCAAAGAATTCTGGATAAAAAGGGACTGGATTGGACAAAAATGCTGCTAAATAAACTGTAAACAGCCAAAATGCACTCCCCATTCTGACACCTACACAGAACAGCTAAACACATTTACAGACCAAAATGTCACAGGGTGATGAGGAAAACACCTTTTGGGTATAGGCTAAAAGGCAACTTTAACTTGAAGTTGTGAAGCTAATATAAGTTTTCCTGCCTCTTTGGAATTTATGGAAAACACACAATTACTGAACACAAACAGTTCTCAGCAGCACTTGAGTATCAGGGTGTTTTCAGAGTTTCAACTCAGAAAAGACAAGTGAAATTTAGTCTGACTACAGCCTCAGGCAAACACCTGCCCATTTTGTCTCAGAATCTGGAAGAGATGTTCTCTGTCTCCTTTCTTTAAATTTCTGGTGCATGAATTTGGAAAGAGGATCACTATTAAAATGACCCTCAGGTTCACTTTTCCCCAGAAACAGGCAAGAATTTAATGACAGTACCTTTTAGGCAAACAGGCAAAACTCCCACTGCTATGTATGCATTAGACAGCCACAGTACTGTCATTTAAAAATATAAATTATTACAAAGAACTGTACTACACAAAACCAGAAAATTTAGAACACTACAAGGCCATGGCAATGGAAAGAATGGAAGGGAAACAAGTTTCTGAACATCTTAACAAGGAGTTGCCAAAGAAATAAATATGTCTTTTGCAAAAAAAAAAAAAATCTCTTTAGTCCAATCTTTAGATTTATGCTCAATACTACAAAGATTTTGCTACAAAATCCACAAATTTCCATGGCAAAATGATGCCTGACCATGGTGTCAGAGTGGGGCTGTGATGGCTGTTAACAACACTGGACGTCTAGCACCACCTCTTGGCTAAAAATGTGCTCTGCCACTCTGAAATACTTCTAACAAAAGCAAATATAATTAATACAACATAATTAATATAATTATGTTATATGTTATATTATATATATAATACATAGTATACACTATATACTATATAATATATAATATAAAATATATAATTT
>JAYDZK010000032.1:1736151-1755431 GCA_034509185.1 Euphonia xanthogaster | reverse complement strand
ACTCCCAAACATAACCCATCACTGAGAAATCATTTTCCTTTCAGGCAAACTTTTGAAGAAATAACAGAACACCCAAATTCATCCTCTGGAAGCTGGAAATTCCATCATTTCTGGAAGAGATAGTAGCAGTCACTCGTGGTTTTTTGGCAATTTGATGGCAAATAGAGAAGGATGACTCACTTTGTTCATGATGTCCAGCTCACAGCGCAGCCTCTGCACAGCACTGCCTATTTGGAGCAACTGGATACGTAAAGCATCATCAATGGGCAGGCAGGCAGCAACTCTGTAAGAAAAATCTAGAAATGAGAAAGCAGCAGGTCTGTTAGAATTAACAGAGAAATAAACCCAAGTGCTTCTAGTCACTCTACCACAGGTAATTACCTAAGCTGTGGTCTCTTCAGAAATTTTAAGAAATTAAAACTGTGGGTTCCTAGAAGTGCTTACCTATTGGGTTTGATGGAAGAGATTCATCTTTGAGGTTTTCATCCCACTCGTGGAGCTGCCTCTTGACTCTCTCCATCAAGGTTTCCTTTGGTTAGAAGAAAAACCCAATTTAAATACACAGGTATTGCTGTTTCCTTCTTAGGAAAAAAACAAAAGGGAAGCAAAATGTAAACTCTTTTCCCTAAGTGGACAGTAGCTTTTAAATAAAGAATAATTAAAGAAGCAATTTGTACCTGCATGTTTTAACTGTTTTTGCTCTGAGACAACACAGAAGGAACCAGAATCTCTGTATCCCTCCCAGACATTTGCTCTAGGAAGGAGGGAACAACCACAGTGGGGGAAGCCCTTCCTGATCTTTTCCTACTACACTGAATTTAAAAGGCTTTAAAATGGAAATTATGAGCCAATAAAATTAAAGCTTTTCTATTATCCCATAGATATTACAACTATAAAGCTCTCTGCAGGTTATTTGATTTCAGGGTGAACTTACAGCATCATAGAGAGAGTAGAGCCAGGGGGGCCAAGATGTCAAACTTGCACAGTGGAACTTCCTCTGAAACCAAACCCACAAATATTTATTCTTTAACAAAAACAGATTTTAGGGAGAGCTTTGTTTGAAACAAATAAAACAGGGAAGACAGACCTGATTATCTAAAGATACAAGAAATTATCTCCATCAGGAGCAGCACTTCACTGTGAAGCTTCCAAGCCCATTTTCAGATGCACTGAGGGCTAAGGTTTATGAGCAGGACAATTCATGGATTTTATCACAGAACCTGTCTCTGCACTAGAGGTATTTCTGATGTTTAGTAATAAAAAATTATGTGTTTCAAAAGTGTGTCTGTCTGAAATGGAGACAGTTGAAAATTTAAGTGCTATTAACAGTGCATCTGTTTCTAAGTCTCTACCAGCTGTCCCTGGAACCACCAAATTTCCACCAGTGTAATGTCATTTGTTTAATTAACCAATTTTCTCCAGTGATTTCTGAACACAGAAACTGAGAGCATTAGTTAATAAAAGTCTAAAAAGCAGCACACAACATAACTACATTGCTTTTCAAAAGAGGAGCTCCTATTGCACTGCAAATATGTACAAATTCAACTTTCATCTCCCCCTTGAGGGCAACTCTCCTCATTTACAAATGACACCACTAGAGGGTTTGGAGTTAACGGGACAATTGCCCTGCTCTGCATCTGCATCCCAGGTTTTCCTACAGTGGCTTCCCTTCATTTCAGCTTCACCTGACAGAATCAGCCTTGGGAAGGGATTTCCACCCCACAGCCCAGAGTTTCTGGGCTCATTCACTCACATGAACTTGGTCAGGAACTCTGACAATCAAGAGCTCTTTGTTATCAGTGGAGTTTTTAATTTGATTTTGAGGGTACAAGAGCTCAAAACCACTGAAGAAAAAAGCAAATCCAAACATGAGTTATCACGACTCTGTATTAATTTCTGGAGGTAGTTCCAAAGATCTCTACAGAGACAGAAGATTTCAGGGTTCTCTGCTTCTCTGTGTCAATGACCAAAGTAATGGAATAAATAATAAACACAGATATAAACTGGCACAGGTTGTCCAGAGAGCCTGTGGACTCCCCATCCCTGGAAGTGTCCAAGGCCAGCATGGAGGGGGCTTGGAGCAATCTGGGACAGTGGAAGGTGTCCCTGCCCATGGTATGGATGGGCTTTAAGGACCTTTCCAACCCAAACCATTGTGGGATTCCATGCAAAGCAGGAGGTTGGAATCTGCCTTCCCTGCTGTGCCTCCTCCTCTACAGATGGAGCTGGATACTGATTCTCAAGACACCACCAAAAATTCAGACAAAAAATACAAAACCAGGATAACCAAAGCTGTAGAATAACTAACTTCTCACCTTCTGGTACTTCTGCCACCACTGCCTGATGGCTCTGTCCTGCCAGGAGGTGGGTTTGGAAGAGGGGAGCACGTGGCACCTGCTGAGAGACTGCAGCTGCACTGCTGACATGGTGGGAGGCAGCACTCGCTCAGGCAGGATTTGTACTTTAGCCTGCTGGATTCTGAGGAAGGAAACAAAAAGATGAGGTGTACACATATTTTTAAAATGTTTTTTCTAATACATGCATTTCAAAAAATGGATTTTACTGCTTATGGGAACACAGGCTGGTGGATTAATCACTCCACATTACTAGAGGATTTAAACAACCCATTCCATCAGAACTTCTTTTATTTTAGACCACTACAGATCTGTTGGGATTGTGGTGGACAGAAATACAGACAGATTGGCAGTGGCAACACAGCTGAATGTTCCACAATCTCAGCACTATAGATGTAGATTTTTGTCTCCTCAAGTTACTTTTGGTATAAATAATCAGCTCTTCCATCTCAATACCTCAGTTCAGCTGAAATGCACTTTGCTGTCTTCAAACACAAAAGCTTCTGTGCTCAGCTCGAGCTCAGAATCAGCAGAAACAGGATACAGACTCTGATCAGATTTTAATATCCCAGCACCAAAGGTCACCTCTTCCACCAAGACCTCAGCATATGGCTGAGGCTACTAAGAATGCTGTCCAGCAGGAAAGACTTCATGTCTTATCAGGATTATGCAGCAGAAATCCTGAAATACTGAGCAGTGTGTAAAAATTTCTAATTTTCTCACAGGGAAAGTACTGAACTGGTAACTTACAATAAATTATAAGATTATGTTGTGCTAAAAAGCACTCAGGAATCAGAAACACCAAGAATTATGGAAATGTTCTTCTTGCTAAGGAGCTCTGGGCAGTGAATTCGCAGTAACAAAGCTGCTGCTGTTGCTGCAGTTGTCCAAGCACTGCCACCATGTGTCCAAGCAGGGCTTCTCCTAAGCTCTAACATTCACAGTCTGTTATTTGGAACCAAATATTAGAGAGCAAACAGCTCAAGTATTCTTCATTTCTTCAGCTGCAGGTCACAAAACACAGAAATGCTGCTGCCAGACCTCCTTGTAAAGCAATGCCTCTATGCTGAATTGCAGGGTACAGGTGAGGAGCTCTAGAGTTACAGATTTGGAGTAGTACTTCACAAGCCTTGCAGAAAATATGACAGAAGCTCTAGCAATTGTGCTAAGAACTGTCACATGCTCCCAGATCAATGCTCTGGTCACTGACACTGCCATGGGACAGGACATGATGCCAAGGAGTTGAAAATGAGGGAAGACTCAGGATATTCTCACTGCATGCTCAGGATCTTGATCACTTTTACAAATGGAAAAAGGCATTAATTACATAATATGTTAAAACTAGTCAGAAGAGCCTCTAAATATCACAGCTATCAAATGGGAATATAGCAAACAAGAGAATACTCCTATGAAAGTTGGCTTGAGTCCAGAATTAACTGCATCATTCTCTTACCCATCTGACTGTGTCCGTATTTCAAGCACCTTGAACCTCTGTCTTCCTATTGCTTTCACCTTGACTGTTTCAACTCCATATTCCTGCTCTTCTCTGTAGGCATAGATTTCTGCTGTCGTTCCAAAATGTGCTTCCCTCTCATGTGCATTACTAAGAGTAACAGAATTAAAGATGAATTAAATTAATTAACCCCCTCCAAACAGCACTGCTCATTCAGACTCCAGTCTGCCTGCACTGACTGTACATGACTGGTCTGATCAAAAAAGCAATTTTTGGTGAAATACCATTAATAAATCACAATAATAATTTTTCCATTATAAAGCAATTCCTACTGTTTTGGTTGGTTGGGTTTTTTGCCAGGTAACTCAATTTCATTTTAGGGTCTAGATGTGACATTCTGGGAGCACAGGGATCACCAGTGTGTCAGCATTTCAAATGCAGACACTGAAAGCAAACATTCTTTGGATTGACTTTATAACAGGAGCTGTTCCCACCTCCCACACAATTAATCCATAGTAAATTGCAGGGGGGAAGAGGGAGGAACATTCCCAACTTCTTCTAGCATTAATCAGCTTTCCTCTTCTCCACTTTTCTATCACCTCCTGTCTCTCAATTCCACTGTGAAGCATTTGCCAGTGCTTGTTAGTTCACACACAAAACAAGCAACAACACAGCTCTCAAAAGAAGAATGTGACTTTCACATTTCAGGTCAAGGCTTATTCTTTAACAAGATGGAACAAACGGTTACTGAAAAGAGGAGGATGCTCAAACAAGGACGCAGATCAGCACTTGCTGTTTCTCCACACAAACACGAGATGCTGTCAAGCACCTACACTGCCGTTACACATCGGAAGACAATTTCTGTTAAACAATTTCAGCTTGTTATCGAGCACAGAACTGATGCAACCATCTGCTTTTGCTTTAGTATCCACAGAAACTGTGCTAAACACATGCTGCACACACCAGCAACCCGCCCGTGGCTTTTACCTGTATGCAAGGACAGCAAAGGTTCTGTCTTTCTGAATTAAATTCCGCACCATGCTAACCTCTTGGGGGCGGAAGAGCTGCAGCGGCAGCGTCTGGCCGGGGATCAGCATCACCATCACCCGGGGCAGCACGGGGATCACCTGGCAGCTGTCGTCATCGTGCACCGTCCTGCCGTGGAACTCCTCCATGTCCGAGCCCAGGTACTGCCAGGAGGGAAGGGGGGGGGTCAGGGAGGGCCTGGGCACCACGGGGAGCACAGGCATGGAGCTGCTCTGGGCTTGTTCAGCCTGCAGAAGGCTCCAGGGGGATCTAAGGTGGACTTGCAGTATCTGAAGGAGCTACAGGGAAGATGGACAGAGATTCTTTCCAAGGCATGGAGTGCCAGGACACAGGGAAGGGCTTCCCACTGCCAGAGGGCAGGGCGAGATGGGCAGGAACTGTTCCCTGTCAGGGCGGGCAGGCCCTGGCACAGGGTGCCCTTGGGATCCCTGGAAGTGCCCAAGGCCAGGCTGGACAGGGCTTGGAACAACCTGGGATAGCAGAAGCTGTCCCTGCCCAGGGGGTGCAACTGTGTGCCCTCTAAGGTTTTTCCAACCCAAACCATTTTATGATGATTCTGTGAAAATAAAATTAAATTTGTGGCTCAAGCACACTACAATAAAACTATACAAGCCCCAGCCAAATCCCTTCAGGATATACTTAATGGACAACATATAAAAACATACCATATGTGATGTGGGCAAACTGGTATCAAAATTAATGATGTTTGGCTTCTCAGCTTCTTTACTATCTTGGTCTTCCACTTCCATTTCATTGTCATCCTCTTCCTCGCTCTCTACTAAGAAGCACATACAGAATATTGTATAGGAATCAATCAGCAAAGACTGAGATACTGACAAAAAGCTGAGAATCAGGGAAATGCATTCAATATTCCCAGGCTATGGCTTTGCACAGGGAAATAAACCAGAGGGAAATAATTTTCTTGCTGTTACAGCAAAACCATCATTCAGAGAAAGGGTCAAAAGCTGGTAATTTATTTCTGAAGGCCTGAAGAACAATTTCCTTGGAAGAAAACAATAAACAAAGGCTGTCAGTTCAGGTTTTCACTACGGTGGTGCTTCCTTATCTCAGCTCCACAGGTTTGCTGTCTGCACGCCAGGATGCCAGATCACTTCACTCCTTGTAGGATGCTGAGTAAAGGGTCTGAAGCTGCACAAACCTCAACAATCAGCTGCAAGTGAGTAAGGAGCAATGGGAAGCTCTGTGTTCACACAAGAGACTCTTGCTGGTATTTTAGACAATTTAATTGCTGTCAGCCTCTGCTGTGTGTACACCAAACACCAAGCCAGCAAAGGCAACTCCTGAGGAAGCCAAACACAAGACTCCAAGGGATTTCAGACACTAAAAAACATTTAAAAACTACTGCTTCCTTCCCATTCTTCAGCCAAGCCCAAAGTAATTTTCAGGCAAGAGGACAATTAAATTATCAGTCACTGCATTAATTGACCCTATTTCTTTGAACACAAACATTATTTATACAGCATGTTATGCCTGAGCTTCATGTTAGCATAAACCAGTCTCCAGGATTCTTACACCAAGAGCTGCTGGGTAATGGATAATCCCAGTGGTGCTGAAAAACCTCATTTAGTCCTTGTAAGATATTACAAGATGGAAAAAAAAAATTTACAATAGCCAGTCTAGTTGCCTGCCCTTGCAACTAATATCTTCTTTAAAAACAGCCCAGAGCTGAAAATTTGAAAAATGGAGGGGTTCTCTCTTCATCCTGAAGGATTCTGCAGGGAAATCTCAAAAAAGAAAGATGCTGCAGAAGCAAAGAATTTTCCTTCAGAAATGGGAGCACCACAAATTTCACTATTTCTGAGAGCAGGAGTACAAGAGAACAGAGAAGAAGACGTTAAAAGCTGATTTTAGAGAACCTTTTTTCCCCTCTTTGCCCTCCAGACACATTTGTTAAATGCTCCCACAAAATGTTTAGTCACTGGTCTCATTTCTGCTTCACCTCACTTATGTTTTTTTAAATAGTTCACAGTTTACAGAACCTGCTCTTAGAGATCCATGCTATACTGAATTTATCTCAGCAAGAAATGATCCAGCATGACAGGAAAGGAGGTTACAGACTCTTTTTGGTATTGTACCTAATTACAGTCCTTTCAGCAATGACACACCATCTGCCTAATGACTGTTAAAAATACTCCACATCTATATGAAATTTCTTATCTTCAATTAGCAACCCTAACCAGGAACAATTACAAAATGTTTAAGATGTAGAAAACAGCCAGTGTTTTACTTAGTTTGATGGAGGGGAAGAGCAGGAAGTTTTTGTTTGGTTCTGGGGCATCAATGCAGGATGGAGGAGGGGAAAAAAAATAAAATATTCTGATTTTTCCATGTGCTCCCATCCTGCTGCATCCATCATTAGCAGTTTTAACAGGGAGAAGCTGTCCCACTTGTTTTTCTGAACGCAGAAGGAATTAGCAGCAGTTGATTGGAAAGAATTGTGCCCTGCAAACTTTTGCTGGCTGCTGCCAAAAGCGCACAGTGGCTGCTGTGTGGTGCTGGCTGAGGGACGGTGATGACTCATTTCACTGCAGCAGCACCAGGCAGCCCAAACCACAGAAAACCCCGGCGCCTTCCCTCTCCTCCTCCCTCTCAGCTGGCAAAACAACCTGAAGCTTTTACACCCCCAAATCCTGGGTTTTATTTATCCTTAAATTCCAGGATTAGCAGCATCTCCAGCACACAGGAAGGAGGGGAAAGTGAGCACTGAAGGCTGCCCTGCATAATAAAAATCACATTTTCCTCACGTTGGTTCACTAGCACAACCCAATCCACTCTCAATGCCTTTGTGCAGAAATGAGGAAATATGAACCTCATTTAAGGAAAAGGGACAAGGTTATATATAGGTCGTATTAAGGTTATATTCAAGCTGTATTTCCTAAAATATTCAGGAAATACCTTAAATTAAGGCAGTATTTCCTAAAATATTCAGGAAACAACTTATAAAGGTGATATTAAAGCTGTATTTCATAAAATATTCAGGAAAATTGCTTATATCATGGTGATATTAAGACTGTATTTCCTAAAGTATTCAGGAAATACTTTTTTATAATTTAAAACAAAGAGAGCTAAAGAGCTCACAGAATTTCCTGCCATGGGAAATGCCACTGGCTCCCAGCAGGAATTCCTGCTCCCTTCTCCCCTGCATGCTTATTCTGAAATAATGTTTCTTTCCAGTTACGCACAAGCTGCTTCCCAACCCATTCAACGTCCTGTCAGTGTGGAGGCACCATAGGCAGTAAAACACATTATTATGCAATAATTATGCAATAATTCCCTGGGCGAGGAATTGCTCTGCTGTGTGTGACAGATAAGCCGGGCAGCACATGGGCTCCAGCACACTGCTCTCCATCCAGCACCTCTGCTTCCCTGCTTATTTGCACTGGAAAACAGAGCAGAGACTTCCCAAAAGAGCTCAGATTCTGCTCGGGCTCTGGGTTTCACAGAGCTCAGATTCTGCTCGGGCTCTGGGTTTCACAGAGCTCTCGATGCACAGCGCGGCGCCTGCTCTGCCCGCTCTGCTGGGAACCCACCGGGCCTTCCACCCCATCGGCTGCCGCGAGCACCCGCGTCCCTTCCTGCACCGCACATCCACGGCCTCCGAGGAACATCTACGGCCTCGATGGAGCAGTCACGGCCTGGAAGGATTTGCAGGAGCCCAGCAGCAGAGGCCGCAGGAGCCCGCGGCCCCCGGGCCGAGCCTGGCCCTCCACAGCCCCGCCGGCCCTCGGCGCTCCGCACACCGCCCGGGGCTCTCCCCGCCTCCCCCTCCTTTGCTTCGCTTTCCTTTCCCCTTCCTCTTCTTTCCGCCTCCGCTTCCTTCCTTTCCTTTCCTTCTCTTCTCCTTTTCCTTTCCCCTTTGCGCTCCCCGCCCCGCCCGCCGAGCCCCGGCCCGGTGCCTCCCCCGCGGGTGCCCCCGGCCCGGCCCGGCCCTCACCGGGCACCAGCTGGAGGTGGTTCCCCATGTTATCTCGGGGCTCTCCGCCTCGGTCCTCGGCGGCCATCGCTGTTTACCCGGAGAGCAGGCTGGGAAGGCGCCGGGGCGGGGGCAGGAGGCGGGCGGAGGAGGAGCCCGAGCTCGCCGGAGCAGGCCCGGGAGCCGCGGCTGGGGGGGGCCCGGGGCCCCGTGCTCACGGCCGGGGCTCCGTGCTCACGGCCGGGGCTCCGTGCTCACCGCCGGGGCTCACAGCCACCGTGTGTGTGCCCGGCAGGGACTGCCCGTTCCGCCTGCAGGGCTCGGGGGTCCCGGGGGACAGCGGTTCTCCTCTGCTCCCAGGGCACGGCCGCGGGTGACCTGGGTAGAGCCGCCCCGGGTGGCACCTGCGGCGAGTGCCCAAAGCGCTGTGGGCATGGGAGAGGGGCTGGGTGTGAATGAAACCCGCGGTGGGTTAAACCTCAGGGGTGAATGGCTTGACAAGAAACTAAACACAATATAAGATAAAAATTGACCCGCACAAGGCGTGGAGAGGGTGCAGCGAAAGGCCAGGGTGGTGCCGAGGGCACTCGAGCATCTCTGCTGTGAGGGAAGGCTGAGCTGGGGCTCTTCAACCCGGAGCAGAGGTGGCTGGAATAGGATTTTATCCTATTCCACACAAATTTTAGTAATTTAGTTATTACATTTATTAGTTACAATGCTAAGAGGATGGAGTTAGGCTCCTCTTGATGGTGCCCAGCAATGGCACAAGAGGAGCGGGCAGAAACTGATGCCCAGGAGTTCCACCTGGGCATGAGGAAAAGCTTCCTCCCTGTGCAGTGGAACAGGAGCTCAGAGCTGATGTGAAATTTCCCTTGGGGATATTCAGACCTGTCTGGACACAATCCTGTGCCCTGTGCTCCTGAAACTCGCCAGCAGGGTCCTGTCCTGGTGTGAGGCTGGGGGCATCACCAGAAATGGTTCACGGGATGCAAACCCGGCTGATACACCCTGAAAAGTTCACTGCAGCTGCGCTGCCCAACTCTCACACAAACCTCTGTCTCATCATTCATTATCGTTTCCTTCCCCTTTAAAAACCCTCAGAAAAAGCCATATCATGGCCCTGGGATTTCTCTCTAATAAAATGTTATATTTTTATTGCTGAAATTTCTATTGCATTCTTTGTTACAAATCACTAAACCCATACAGTGCTCTTGAGCACTTCTCAATTCCTCTGATTCATCTCAGCCATGTTTGTTGTTTTCTTCCTAAAAAGTCTTTTTTTGTCATTATTCAGGGGAAAATTCTGCACTTTCTGCTTTTCTCTTCAGTATCTCCCATTTCACTTCAGCAGTAATATTCTCCCTGCATCAGTGACAGAGCAAACCAATGATTAGCCAGCAAGCAAAACACTAATTTTTATATTTTTTAAAATCAGAATTAAAGTGGTTTTGAGAACTCCATTTAAAAGACAAATAAGCACTGTAATTTCCTTCCCATTGTGGGTGGAAAATTCCCAAACAATCATTATCTGTACTGACCTGAATGGGCCTTTAGAGCAACAATCGATACCACATTTGCCAAATGAGCATGAACATGCCCGTGATGATACATTAAACATTTATAAAATACAATAATCACTTAAATGATTAAGTTATGATTCCATAAGTTTTTCTGCATTGTCTCAGTGTAATAGACATAATTGCAGGGTATTGTATCTGATAATTTACCATAATTAAAAAAAAAAAAATCTTGTCAGGCTGGCCAACTGAAGAATTAAAAAATTATGAGCCCCTTCTCCAAACCCTGGGATTTTATTAAGAAATATTATGCTAAATATATTGTAATTCTTTTTATATGCTAAAATATTTTTATTTCTTTTGGTTTTTTTACTAAATTGCTGGGGCTATATTTGAGTCACACTTTTAAGCTTCTTAATGCACTCTTGAGGGATAGATCTTATTTTTAGTGGCTCCTGGGATTCTCCAAAAATTCACATGACACAAGGAGCTGGGATTTCTTTTAGGAAACCCTAAATTCAATAATAATCATAATAAAATGATAAGTAGTGAGGACTCTGGGAGTATTTTTGATGCTGTTGCAGCTCTTTGTCACCCTAACCCTGCTAACAGCTCTGTCTGTGAGCACTCTACCTCCAGCAAGTGCTTTAAATCTAAATTCAACCCCCACACTGGGCATTAACTGTAATTTCAACTCTGTAATTTACAGACATCACTATTTACCAGCTTTTTCTGCAGGGCTGTAGTGAAGACACTGAGGATTTTGGGTAAAGATTTTTTTGAGATAAGTGACTTTTGTTAAGTTCCACATCACCATCAGGATGTTTACTAAATGCTTTAAGGTATAATTAATTTTGAGGGTTTTAAATGCAACCTGGAAAACACATGTAACATATAAATATTGATATTTATTATCACAAAAAGCTTAGTTTGAAGAGTCTCACTCCCAGCACAAGGTGTGTTCCCAAACTCAGACTGGGAGAACTGGAAGTTATTTCCTAGAGGGGCTTCATCCACAAATTCATCTCCAGTGGCTGGTTGGGAATAATTGCAAAGTTGTTCTTGGTTAACCATTGACTAGTTTGGAGTCAGAGGATGTTAAACCACCTTTCCAGAAGAAAAAGAAACAAAAGGGCAGGAATGTAAAGCATACGAAAATGTAGCTCTATTTAAAATTTAATTTAGTGTTAATTTATTCTTCATCCTGGGTCACACTCGATGAGGAGAGCAGAGGATGGAGTGCTTGTTGCCTCATTCCAGGTGCAGTTCTCAGCTGGAAAGTCAAAGGAGTTTGCAAACCATTCCCAGCCTCATCCTGGTCAGTCACTCACTGAACAGATCATTGCTCTACCAAAAATGCAACTCTACCTCACCAAAATATGCCATTTGTCCAGTTTCTTATTTAACTTTTCACCCCATTTTCCTGCTCCTGCATTCACTTCCTGACTACCCCCTGGAGGAAAACTCTGTGACTGGTGAGAAGATGAAATAAGAGGAACTAAGAGCAGCTCTGCTGGCAAAAATCTTCCCGTGTGAAATTCCAAAGCTCCTTTCCATCCCTCAGCTTCCTTCTCTCTCCACACTGGCTGAGGAAAGAAGTTGTCAATGTCTGAGCAGCCAGTGCACTCCCTCGTGCCCACCTACATCCTTGAATGAAGTGGAAAATTCAAAAATTCCCGATATTGCCGGGAGCAGAGGCACTAGATGGTGCTGTAACATCCCCTTTTGCAGCTCTCCTCTGGCAGAATTATTCAGCTGGGCTGCTCCGCGAGCTTTGGGGCTTCCGTTTTTAGGGATTCACTGCGAACAGTGGAAAAGTTTGATCTACAACATTATCTATTGATCTACAGCATAACTATTTTAAAATAGGAGGGTTGTGTTTCTGACACGTGCTGGTTTGACCAGGCTGTTTAAAAAGGAGTCTGGATGTCTAATCAAACTGGTAAAAGTTCTGTGCACTTGTGCCATTGATTTCTGCCCTGCCAATAAATTGGCTCATTATCCACCCAAACCTGCTATTCCAGGCAGAACCAAGAAGTCTCTCCAAGTATTCAAAAACAGAAAGTGACTCCCTCACCTTTAGACAATTCATTCAACACTGACAGTAGAAAGCAGCCATAGGACAAAAAGAAAATCTGTACTTCAGACATGAAAAAAAAAAAAAAAACAGTTACAAAAAATACATGAAACCACTTTCTTACCAACAGCCAGGCAGCCCCAGCACTGAAGACACTTGTCATGTCACGTCCCCATGGCCTTGGAAATTCCTGCCTTTTCAAGTGACCAGCTGGACTTGCTACTCCCTGTGTCACCACTTTGTTGCACAAATTAGGGCGAGGTGTTACCTGCCAGTCCCCAGCAAACGGAATAATTCCTTCTTTACAAGGAAAATTCCTTCTTTACCTGAGCTGCCAGCTCTGCACACACCAGTTATCAGCTCTGCCATCCCAAACCCACCAGAGCTGCCCGTGACAATATCAAATGTACTCTAAGAGGACACAAACCACAGAGAATGGTGACTCCAAAAGCACAAAAATCAGGGATGGGCAGAACTGTTCTAGAATAAGAGAGCCTGGGCAAGTGCTGGGCAGTTACAGAGCAGCAGAGGACCAGTTTATCCCAGGAAGCTGATTGACATCCCAGTGAGAACGGGCCATATTCACAATTCCTGTTCATATTTGCTGCCTGGGTCAGGCTGATGACAAAAGAGCAGCTCTGAATATGCTGGAGGCCCCAGACAAAGGGCCCATTAGCCAGACAGGGCCATTACTATGCAGAGAGGCAAATTCTCCTGCCAGAGAACCCTGGCCAAGCAAGGAAACTATTTGGCAAGTGTGCAGAACCCATATTCCACACAAACGGCAGACAGCATGGCAGGGAAAGCAAATGGGGCTATAAAGACAAATTTGGTTCAATAAAGGGAATGAAGAGTGAGGGAAAAACTCTATAAGACTTTCTGGAAGGGGACACCGAGGCAAAAGGAGCCTTGAGGAATATTTCTGTAAATCCAGACCCTGCTCTGAGATCACCTGAACTGTGTCTGCAGCTTTGAGGTGCAGGTTAGCACAGACCTCCTGTATCCATTGCATAGAAGATTTGTCAGAGATAAGGGTTTGGTATTTCCTTCAATTTTTCTATCACAAAATTTTTGGTCATTTTTGTGTTAATGGGGTCCCAAAATTTTAACCAGCATAAACAAGAGTGATTCCAGTGAGTCTCACAAGCTGTAACACTGCTTGTTCCTTCTCCTTTGTTCCTGCTGGGTCTGTCAGCAAGTTCAATGTATTTATAGCTCAATGTATATATAACTCTGGACATTATTTCCCAAGAAGATCCAAGTAGCCCTGTCTGAACAGGAGTTTATGCAGAGCTCACTGCAGTGATCCCTACTCAGTGTTGGTTTTATCCCTGTGTATATTACCCAACAAACTGCTCCCATATATTATGTAAAATCATGTAAATGGGTATATATACATTTAGTAGAGGGAGCTTGCTCATAAATCTCACTTCAGTTTAAAATACAGAGCACTAAGTATGAGTTAGAAATACTATTTTTCTTTCACTGGGGATTCAGAGCAGGCTCCTTCCATTATCCATGCAGGAAAACCACTGGGAACTCAGGGAGCTTGAGAAAAGTTAATACAGCCACATTTACAACAATATTGGCCTTAATCTTGGGAATTTATCCTGGAAGTTTGCCTGCAGTTTGTATCGGGGAGGAAGTCCAGTAACCTCTGCAGATGATGGCAGTGAAAAGCTCAGGGAGGGAAAGAACACAGAAAGGCTTGGAAATTGAGACCTTTTTGGGTTTTCCCACATGATAACTTACTAAAATTTAGTAAAGCCTGAACACACCATGTTTGCAGGCTGCTTAGTTAGGGTTTCTCCATTTCTTGGGCTGAAAGATAACAATTGTTAACATCATTCCCTGACTCCTTTGAATAGTGGCATCGAGTACTGCATCACTCCAATCCAAAGGTGGGTGCGCTCCAAAGATGGGGGGAAAAAAACTCATGCTAAAATGTGGTGGACATAAACTGGATGTAATGGTCATGAACAGCAAAGCCTGCTGGATTCCTGCCTCAGGCAGAGAGGAATGCACTCTCTACGTGTGCTCTTCAGCTTTTGCAGTTCTCATTTTCATAGAAGCATAAAATGGTTTGGTTGGAAGGAATGTTAAAAATCCTCTCATTCCACCCCCTGCCATGGGCAGGGACACTTTCCACCTGCCCAGGTTTTTCCAAGCCCTGTCCAGCCTGGCCCTGATGTCACACACATTCCAGCCCTGCAGATCCATGACCTTCCCAGTCCTCTCTGTGGCTTTCCCAGTAGCAGACCCTGAATCTCCATGTCCTGCCTTCCAGAGGAACCCCTTTGGAGGTTTTCTCCCAAATTTGCCCTAAACCAGGGCACTCCATGCCCTTGGAACAGCCCAATCCCTTTGGGAGCTGTTCAGCCCGATCCCTGTGGAAGTGTTCAGATTCCTCAGCTCCCCCACATGTGTTCAGATTCCTCAGCTCCCCCACATTTCAGATCCTTCCAGCTGCCAGTTTTGTGTCTGCTGGAAGGAAAAAGGGATCTTGCTGTGAGGGAACCTCTGTCAGATCGCCTCTCACAGGTACAAAACTACTCACAGAGGTGTATCTTCTCTTTACCAGCATAACCAGCACATCAAGAGGATTCCCCTACCTGAGAGAATGTCCCAGTGAAACTCTGAACTCACTAACAGCTTGAAGGGCTTTGGAAAAAGCAACAGTGAGAACCTCCACTGGGAAATGCACGTTCAGAAACATGGAAATTCACACAAGATGCTTCAGATATTTGATTTCCAGTGCCTTCAGAGGACTACCTGAATATTTAACTGGCATCAAATCAGCTCTCAACGGAGAGTTTGCTTGTGCCTGTGCATTCTGAGAGGTAAAAAATAACACAGTAATCAGATTTTAAGCTGTTATCTAATTGCAGAGAAGGTAGCACTGCAGAAAAACCTCAGCAATTCAGTCCTTAAGAGTTCTCACACCAAATTTTCACTTGGTTTAAGGGCAGATGTGCACGGATTCCAGAAGGAAACAGATGTTTTCATCCCATCTGAGCTCCTTCAGGGGGGTAATTGCCTGTAAATAGTGAGGTTATTAAGCTATTACTTGAATATCACTACCCACCAAGCATGACAAATTCATCAAAGCAGAAGTTCTACTACAGAAGTCCCACTTAAAGTTCATTTCCTCCGATGGCTGAGTGTTTAAGGAGATTTTCAGCAATAGATCACATTTTGTGGGCCATGCACCCAACAGGGGATTTCCTACAGTGTTCTGAATCACTGGAAGCTCTCCATTTTGCAACACCTAATACTGCCCGAAAATTTGTCATTGATTTCACAGCTCACAAGTTTTAAGATCCTGAAGAAGCCAACAAACTATTCCACAAGGAGCTGACCTTCATTTAATGACCTGCCACGATCAGTGGAAATAAGAACAGTAACAACCAAACTGAGATTGATTTTCCCCCCTTTTCATTCATTCTATTCCATATAATTCAAATACTGTAGGTTCTTACAGGGTTTAAATATATAGATTGTCTAAATATATATATTATACAGCTAGGCATGTTTTCTTCAGAGTGTTTTTAAAATAATGTATATTGTACATGTAATTTTTTTGGCATTTAGTTACATTAGAATGGAGGTCAATTCATTTGGCGTTTGCCTGAATTTCTGAAAATTCAATCAGTCTATTAATCTTTTATTACTAATATGGACATACAAACAATTTACTAATGGTTCTAGGAGATCGTGGCTGGATGGAAAATTGGATGTATTCTCTCATTCTAAATCTCCTGTTGTTTTGTTACAGAATCTCACCACCCATTCCATGTTATGGAAGGCAAATCCGAGGGACAAAAGGCGTGAGACTGCTGGGAATTCATTTCCAAAGTCAGGTAAAATGTCATTCCATTGTTCTTTTGTAAATCATCCCCCCAGCACCTGTAGCATAAGGAAATGAAAAATGGGACAGACTATTAAGCTAAATGGCCTTTTGGAAAGCTGGAGTGAAAGCTTTACAAATGATGTGCTGTGGGAGGGCAGCTCAGTGTTTTCTGTGGTTTCTTTGTGGGTTGTTCTTCCCCCAGATAAGCTGGGATTGAAATGAGAAGAGGCCTGACCAGGCATGTTTGCACTGCCTCCATCATTAGGGCCTGACACTCCACTGGAAGAGGACCAACCATTTTCTCAAAAGCAAAATGCAGTAATTCCCTTTTAATGTCCTATTTATTGGGAGCTGGAGAAGGAGCCTGGTGTCCCCTGAGTGCCTCTCCTTGTGCAGGCACAGGGACCAGGATCCACTCCTAACCCTGCCCCATCCCAGAGACCTTTACAGCTCCCAAGGAAAAGGCACTGCCTGCACAAGCAGCAGGTGACACAGTGGGGTTTTAACCCTGCCATCCAGGAATGCTGCTCCAGAAAGTTGGGCATAACTCACAGCTGTGCCTGCTGGAAACTCCCTGAGTGTGCTGTGGCTGATTTACTTCAACTCCAGTGCTCCGTGCCCCGAGAGCCACTGGGGCAACTGGGCTGAGCATAAAAGGTTCAGGGGTTTCCTTCTGCATCCACCCTCTTACTCTTTCCAACCATTTTTGGGAATAGTTTTGCAACATCTCTCTAAATAAAGCTTCTAAATGCAGTAGATTCAGGGATATTTTTAAAGATTAATTTCTTTCCTTTTCACACCCAGGAGATCTCCTTCCATCTTCTTAGAACGGGTCAGAAAGGGACAAATTGTATGTGGAACAGCTTTGCTGATCTTAATGCACCTGGGAGCTAATTTCCAGGGGAAATTCCAGCTGGCAACTGCTGTAGGGGTCTGTGTTCAGCCATACAAGGGGGCTGAAAACAAGATGAAAATGGTAGTCCAACATTATTTAAATTCAGCCAAAACAATGCAGTTCTGGGTGCCATCATTAATTCAATGTATCCTCTCCTCACCCCCTGGCACTTGCTGGGAGCTGAGCAAACACCCCATGGAACAAAGCTGCACTTCCCTGGCAGTGGCAGAAGGCAGGTTCAGCCAGGAAAGCTGCCCCATGCAGCACCCTGCTGGAATTGTGCCACCCCTGAGACCCCCTGGCAGCCAGGAACAGCCAGGGGACACTGCAGAGCTCCCTCCTGGCTGAAGGGGAGGTTTGGTTCCTTACAGAACAACCAGAGGCTGCTGCCATCCAGGGCAGATGTTAATTCAGATCATGGCAGAGCATTTCCAGAGCTGTTCTCTGGAGCTGCAGGGAAAATCCTTCCCCTGAGTGCAGCCCTGTCCCTGCCACAGCTCCAGCCTGGGGGAGGCACTGGGGACAGGGCTGCAGAGGGAGCACTGGCCAGTGGGCTTTGTGTTCAGAGATCGTTTTATTTCTTTAATTCTAATGCTAATTTAATTGTAATCCTTTGCTGTGAGGCACCAGGGCAGCTGGGGCTGCCCCTGGATCCTGAAGTGTCCAAGGCCAGGCTGGACAGGGCTGGGACAGTGGAGTGTCCCAGTGCCAGGGAGTTGGAGTGAGATGATCTCTAAGCTCCCTTCCAACCCAAAGCATCCCATGGTTCTATGAACTCCCTGCCCAGGCTGAAGGAGCAGCCTGACCTGGATTTACCAAACATTCCACGTGCAGAGCCCAGGGCTTGGCAAGGAATCATCCCCTCCAGACCTTGGGGTGACCAGGGGGGAAATCCCTGCCTGAGGATGCCCTGGGCAAAATTTTACCCTTGGACCAACTGAGTCACCTGAATAAAAAGGATTCAGCCTAAGGACTGTCTGGATCTCCTGAAGCAGAATCCAAAGCAAAGAATCTATTCCATTGACAAAATAATTAAACCATTAATAACTGCATGCATTTAACTTTGGGGACTGAATGATATCAATTAAATTCAATTAACATCTGCACAATGCTTTGAGGAACATAAAATGTCATGTAACTCCAAAGAAATTTTAGAATTAATCCCATTAATCCTATTTTTAGGATTTATTAATCCTAAAATAGTTTCTGCTGCATTAGCACACTGCTAAATGTGGAATTCCCTGGAAGCAAAGGCAGGGGTGCTCCAGAGATCCCTTTGTCTGAAAAAGTGAGGGTTTTTTTACCTGAAATCAAGTTCCAGCTGAACCTGGCAGTTACAGGTGAATCAATATTGATGCCATTTAAAAATAACCATATTCCTTGTATAGCTATTGATTCTAGCAGGAGTGACTAAAGGAAGGAGATACATAAATATACCAAAAAAAAAGGAGAAAAGTTGGATATTAATGTCATCTTTTATCATCATAGGCACTAACATGGCTGGAAAGTATTGATTACCTTAAAAGCCCCTCATAACTAAAGAACTATTGACTTAATATTTTCTCTAATCCTCCATGAAATTTTACAGTAAGTCCTGATGTATTTTCTGTTGAGAGTTTTAGGGCTCAACTATATCATGTACTTATCTGGAGTGTCAGCCCTAGGGCTTACAGCAGCTGATGAGAGCTCTGCTAAAGGTGAGGAATAACTCCCAAGATTTAAGTCTGGTTTCAGGGATTTTGGAAATAGATACATCTGCTAATGTCTATTATTCTGTAGCTTTTGTCTTTTAAATAATCTTTATCATTAGGGAATAATCTAATATACATTATTTTCAGTGGAAACAAGGGTTCTGCTCATAATTACTCAACTGCAGCTGTTCTGAAAATTCCCTCAGCACTGGATAAGTGTCTCAACAGCCTTTTTTATTGCTTCCTATTTTCCTGGCACACTCACAGCCTGGCTTCCTAAAGCTCCAATGGGTGACACTTATCCAAGTTAAATAAGGGACTAGTGAATGGAAACTTCCCAAACACCTGAATTCTTCAATCCTCAAAGTGAGTGGATCCTGTGTTCCCACCCCTGCCATGGCAGGGACACCTCCCACTGTCCCAGGCTGCTCCAGCCCCAGTGTCCAGCCTGGCCTTGGGCAC
>JAYDZK010000032.1:1722576-1736051 GCA_034509185.1 Euphonia xanthogaster | reverse complement strand
CCTGGCCTTGGGCACTGCCAGGGATCCAGGGGCAGCCCCAGCTGCTCTGGGCACCCTGTGCCAGGGCTGCCCACCCTCCCAGGGAAGGATTTAATCCCAATATCCAATGAACTCCTCAGCTTAGAGCCATCCCCCTGGTCCTGTCTGGCTCCTGGCCCCTCAGATCCTGCATTGCCATGGGGCAAATAGAGAGGTTTTCACTTTGATTCACGTTTGGTTTGAGTTCAAGCCCAACAGCTGACAGGTTTCCAGCCCCCTGGATACTCCTGAAGCCCCTTTGCGTTGTGGTTCTGCTGCCCTGGCTCCAATATCCATTCCTGCCCATCCCAAACTGTGCAGACCTCCACCCCTACAAACCTCACCTCCCCTAACTGCCAATGCACAGAAAAGCTTTGGCTCAGCAATTCTCCTGAGCCAAATTCTATCCATTTCAAGCCTGTTTACAGAAATACCTTCCAGATCTTGCTACCAAACACCAGAACAGCAAGAATATCTCTGCTTTTTCCAAAAAAGGTTAAAGACTTTTAGCTAAGAACTCGTTACAGAAACAATATTAAAAGAAAAGTGCAGTTCTAGAGCTCCCTGTGCCTCACATCCTTCCCCTCCCCTGAGCAGCAACACTGGCTTAACTCCTATTTTCCAAGATCTCTTTATAGAGTGAAATGGGATCCACCAAAGAACAGACTTTTCCCCTTGCCTCCAGTAAAACCAAGGACTTCTCTTGATCCCATGAGTCAGATCTAATCCTTGTGATTGGTTTTGGCTCAGTCCTGTAATCACTTATTTATGGCACTCTCTCTATCACAGGAGCAGCCTCATCAGAACAAATGGGGCAGTTTTTCATGTGCTCCTTCAGGGCCAGGGCCCCTCAAAGCTGTTTAAGCCCCCAAGTCCTCCTTTAAGCTGGGCCTTCCCCTGGGTCCCCCAGGCAGGTTCAGCATCATCCCCATGCCAGGCTGAGGAGGGAGCTCAGCCCTCACTCCCACCCAGGGCAGCTCTGTCCTCAGAGGAGGCAGAGCACAGCACTAATTCTTTTAATGATTGGAAATGAACTGTGAATTTCTTAAGAGCCATTGAAGCAAAACACTTTGAGTCAATCTCCCCACATTAACAGCAGAGTGCTGGAGGTTGCTCATATCTTTGAGATGATGAAGCACATCTGCTAGATTTCCCCAGCTAATAGTAGGCCAAGTGTTAAAACATCACACTTTGCCTCCCATCCTTCTGATGAAATAAAGGAAAAGGACAAAGAAAGAAACCCCACACGGCACCTTCCACTTGAGCCCTGCTCAGCTGGAGTCCTTGTGTCCATCGGGGGCATCCCCAGGGACACCTGGCAGGGAATGGGCAGGGCCACCCTGCTCCTCTGGCAGCACTGGGGTGACACTGGGATCCCCGGGTGGCTCAGGATGCTCTGAGGGATGCAGGATGCTCTGAGGGATGCTCTGTGGGATGCAGGAGTGCTCTAAGGGATGCAGGATGCTGTGTGGGATGCAGGAGTGCTCTAAGGGATGCTCTGAGGGATGCAGGATGCTCTGAGGGATGCAGGATGCTGTGTGGGATGCAGGGATGCTCTGAGGGATGCTCTGAGGGATGCAGGATGCTGTGTGGGATGCAGGATGCTCTGAGGGATGCAGGGATGCTCTGAGGGATGCAGGATGCTCTGTGGGATGCAGGATGCTCTAAGGGATGCTCTGAGGGATGCAGGGATGCTCTGCTGCACAGGCCCTGCATGCGTGGCTGGCTCTGCAGTGGGGCATCTCCAGACCAGCAGTTACTCCTCTATCCCTGTTTGCTTATTCCTGCTCTAACTGTGCTGCTCATTGCTGATTTGCTTTTTCTTTGTATACCCAAGGAAATGCAAATACAGGATTTAATCAGGAGGATGAGCCACGACAGCCAGTGTTTGCCAAACAGTTTAGTGAGCGTGAGCACCTCCATTAGAGACAGAAGTTGCAGCAGCTTTAACAGACAATATTCAGGCAGCCCTGAGCATCCAAGCAGAAAGAAATCACCTAAAATTCATTTTTTAAAACGCTGCCTGAGCTTGAGGCCCTTAAAGATAAAAACGCCATTACTAATTCAGGGAAGTTTTCATTCAGTCCCAAATGCTGGCGTGCAAGTGTGGCACTCACAGCCAGGGAACAGCCCTCAGCCCTGGGCTCGGGTCAGAGCTGTCCCCAGAGTGCCCTGGAAGAGCAGCCTGGACAGGAGAGCTCATCCAGCCTCTCCTGGAGGGGCAGAGCCATCCAGTGCCATTAACTGCTCCTGCTCTGTGTGGAGGCAGCATAATGTGCATCAGATTGCAAATGGAGCTGAGATTAAACACAGCTCTTAATGGCTCTGCAAACACATCTGGGAGAAAACATCAGAGCATTCACCACTAAATTAACTCCTCATTTTTGCCAATATGGCCCTGTTTGCATTCCACTGCAGCCTGGCCTCTGCAGATGCCTTCCCTCAGCTCAGGCAGGGCTGGAGTTCCTTACTTCAGGAATAAACACTCATTTTTTGCTGTCAGGCATAAAATGGAGCAGAAGGATTTCCACAGTGCTCAGCCCAAGGCTCCTGACCATGGGTGATGGCAACCAGAACCTTCCACCTCAGAGCTTGGGGCACACACCACAGCCCAGCTCCAGGCCAGTAATTAGCAAAGAGCTCAAGGAATCCTCTCTTTCTTCTTCCCTGCTCCAGGAATCCTTTGAAGAGATTGTCTTCCTCAAAGACACTCAGTATTGGAATGGATTTAGCACATTTCATTTCACAGGCTGGGCTGGGCAAGGCCACAGAAGCTGAAATTCCAGACTCAAGTGCCATCAGTTTAGTAACTGGTTTGGAATGGGTTCCCAGAGAAGCTGGGGCTGCCCCTGGATCCCTGGCAGTGCCCAAGGCCAGGTTGGATGGGACTTGGAGAAACCTGGGACAGTGGGAGGTGTCCCTGCTATGGCAGGGCTGGCATGGGATGAGTTTTAATGTCCCTCTCAACTCAACACTCTCTGATTCTGTGACAAGTGACACCACAGTCTTTCTTCTCCCTGACTACACATCTGCTCAGACTCTCCTGGAGACAATATCCTAAAGGAAAAATCAGGCACAGTGCCATTTCCTCACTGTTAACATTCCCTTTCCAGGTCACCCAGCAGCACTCAGCCCTGTCCCACAGAGGCCATGCAGGACCCTGTGAGCACACAGAGCCCTCTGCAGTGACAGCAGCAGAATAATGCACTTTTCACAAGGTGCTGTCAGCCTTGTACCCAGGGCCAGCTGTACAAACCTGCCCCTCTTAGCAGAGCCCCCAGTGGGGTCACTGTCCTGCTGCTGCCCTGGGCTGGACACCAGCAGCAGAACTCTGCCCCTTTGGCCACGTTCTCAGCTTTTAAACCCTGAATAATTTAACAGCACAGTTCTGTGGCTGCAGTATTGCTCAGCTCACATCACTCTGATGGCTCTTATTCTTAAATTGAGCTGGGCCCTCTGCACATGCCCATGGCTGATCCCAGAACTCCAAGTCCTCCAGTCTGTGTCCAGCCCTGTCCCAGCATCCCAGCACCCCTGCCTTGTCTCTGTGATGGAAATAATCATATTTCACAGTCACTGCTACATCCCTGCCTCCTCTGTGCTGCTGAGCCTCCAGCTGACCCCTGGGGTGCCTTTGCTCAGGCAGCCAAAAACCCCAGGGTTTGGATCAGGAGTGCAGTATCTTCTCCATGGAAATATTGTGGGAGAGCAGCTCATTCCCTGGCCTTGCCCATGGCTCCCAGGGTGAGCTGAGAAACCCAACCCAAGATGAATCCTCTCCAGTAATTTTCCTCTTGCCCATTCATTACCTCGTGCTCAGTACACCAGAAGTGCACATTTCTGCGTGGCTCAGAGATAAAGAACTGTTTAGATGCTTATTAAACAGCAGAGTTGAATGAAATCAGTCTCATTATGTTGTCTGGAGGATGGAAGTTAATTGGAAGACAGAATGATTTACTCCAGTTTGAAATACCAAGTGGGGTCTGGAGTAAGTTAATGACAATGAGGATCAGAATGAGGGTGTGGAAAATGGAAATTTTATTTTAATTCCTACTGAAGTACTTTTATAAATGAGTGTGCTCTCACCTCACTGTGAGAGGTTCCTCCCAGCTTGCTTTGCTGTTCCACATTTAAATGTTATCCCAGGGTTAAACACCATCACTGGACACTGTACAGCAACTTAATTTTCTAAATAAAACACCAGAGAGGAGCCAGAGTGGCAGCTGGAGGGAATCTCCTGGACACAGAAAATCCAGAAAAACAAGTGCTGGGAAGCTGAGGAGCAGGGACACCCCATCCCTCACTGTGCTGCCTGCAGCACTCCCACAATGGTTTGGATCCTGTCAATCCAAATGTCACCACTGTCATTTGGGAGAAGCCAGTGTGGCATTTCCAGAGTGTTTCCACCTCTGCCTGTGGTGCCTGTGCTAATTTCTGCTGCTGAGGGGGATTTGTTTTGGGTAGAAGAGGCACATCTGCAGCAAATGCCGAGCATTTATTCCCTAGAAAAAGACAAATAACAGGAAGGGCTCCAAATGCTCCCAGCAGCAGTGGAATGACTGCACAACAGCCCACGGAGCCCAGAGAAGATCTCACAAAGCTAAAGTGGGATTTATAGTGCACAGAGGTGGGAATGGGGCCATTAACAGGAGAGCTTCAGTCAGGGGAGGGAGGGGAAATGGGACTTTTCCCACCAAAATGCTTTGGGGGGGATTGCCAAGAGCCTGGGATGCCAAGGCCAGGCACCAGCAGATGTGTGGGGGCACCTCCAGGGCCTGGGCTCCTGCAAGGGCAGAGGCTCCCAGAAATTGGGAGTGCTGTTGGGAAATGGGAGGAAAAGAGATGCTGCTTATTTTCAGTGCCCTAAGAGCATTTCCTGCAGTGGAGATGGAGAGCAATGAAAAGAGAAGGAAAGCAGTCCCAGGGAGCTGTCCTTGTGCTGTCCCTCTGTGTCCCTGCCTCACCTCACCAGGGGGGAGGCAGGGATGCTCCACTCACCTTGTCCTGCCTCCAAGGACCCTAAAGGCCACACCTGTGCTACTCCCATTCCTCTCTGAGGGCACAGAACCCCCTCAGCTTTCCTGACTTACTCTGAACCAGGATTAAAGAGAATTTTGTGCAAAGACATCTTTGTTGCTATCGAGGGATGGTCAAATTCCCCCATCACATCATGCCAGGAAATCCAATGCTTCAGCAACTTTCCATCCTCCTCCTCCTCTCCCATGGGAGAATCAACCTCCTCCCTCCCTCCTCTTGCTTCCTCCTCTTCCATGAAAGACAAGGCACCAGCTGGCATTAAGAAAAAAACCCACATTTTCTTCTCTCCTCCTCCCCACCAAAACATTCATGAGTTTCAATTTTACTTCTGCTTTTCACCACCAGTTTGGAGCAGCTTCTGACTCGCCCTGAGCATGTCACCTGCCCCAGAGGCTGGGGACAGTCCCAGGAGCCACTGATCCCTGATGGCCCAGAAATCAATCCCACTGGCACAGGCTGACCACATCCTCTCAGAATTTCATTACAACCCTTTCCCCCCATTCACTTCTTTTTACACCTCACAATCCCTGCATTGAGCAGTTGTTTATTGTTTATCTAAACTTCTCCTGCCATTGCCTGATATTCCCTTCCAGCCCTCCTCAAACATTTGGCTTCTCCTGCCCTTCTTTAGCTTCAGCCAGCCCAGGACCAAATCCCCCTGCAGTCCTTTCACTTTAACACCTGCTTTGGTTACTCCAGTTGCTCTTCCATAAAGTATTCCCAAACAATCTTGTAGCTCCAATATTTTGCTCCACTAACAAACCTGGAGCTTCCACAGAGCTCTTCTGGAGGCATCTGAGTTCACCACAGGTTTAAAGATCACCTTTCCAGAAGCACCAGCTCTTACACCACTGGGAATTAAAACTATTAACATGGTTTGGATTATTTTGTCTGCAGGCAAAAGCAGATTGCTGTTGCAAGGGAATTATTCCTGAGATATTGCTCTCTGCTTGTTCCTTCACAAGGACAGAGTTATAAAAAATTATGCGATGCCATAAGCTTAAAATATGTGGAAAAAGGGAAAAATAACAAGTCTGCAACATTTGCAAGTGAAAAAATACCATGCAATTCAAATTCCTCTGGAATTTACAAAACAGAGGAGTTGTCAAGTGTCAGTCCAAGTTTCTCCTTGCAGTGCATGTTTGTCACACCCCCCCAAACCTCCCCCGAATTCCCAGCTCACACAGCAGTGGGAGCTCAGTGAGAATCCCTCTCCAGCAGAGCCAGCTCCCTCCTGGAGTGTCCAAAAGTGGGGAGGTCCCCTCCAGCTAAAGCTCATCCAGTCCCACCCCTGACACCTTCCACCATCCCAGGTTGCTCCAGGTCTCATCCAACCTGGCCCTGGACACTCCAGGGATGGGGCAGCCACAGCTTCTGTGGGCACCCTCCTTTATAGTTCCTTTTGCACATCAAATATCTCCTTTCTCCTGATTTTCCTCACTGTCCAACACCAACCAGCAAACCCATCCAACATTAAAACACTTTGGCCATCACCTTTGGAAGGCCCTGCCCCTCTGCAGACACCATCTTCTGCTTCAGCATAGAGGAGCAGGGGGTGTTGAGGCTGAGCTGGGTGACAGTGGCAGAGGACAGAGAGCTGAGACACCTGAGGAGCTGGAGATGCAGGGCACAGAGAGCTGGGTGCTCCAGAAGAGCCCTTGGAAGGGTGGACATGCTGGGCAAGGTCTGGTGGAGTCCTGGGGCTTGGGGGGAAATTGCTGGAAGAGGGTTCCTTGTTCCCTCCATCAATGTATTGACCTAAATTCCTGTCAATTCCTGGATTTATCCCCAGGAAGAGATATTGTACTGCCTTTTCAGAACCCACACTGGAGAAAAGGTGCTTTACATGTCAAGCAGGCCGCTTTTCAATTAGAGCCCTTTGAATCCAGTTTAGCAGCAGAGATAGGAAATAAACAGCAAGGCAGCCACAAAGCTCATCCATCCACTCCTGATTAGTTCCACAGTACCTCTCATCCGTGCACCACTTCAGGTGGAACGTTCTGCCCTTCCCTGCCTCCTGAATTCCGTTTATTTGAAGAAATATTGAGTGAGGCAGCAGGATGCAGCAGGGTGTTTGTCAGCGCATCGATCGGGATTTGCATGGCAGGGCCGTTCGTGCGCAGCCTGTTCCTCCCCAGCGTTAACCACGGCGTGAATTCCTGGGAAATTTATGGCCCTGTTCCTTCCAACGTGCCCTGTTAAGTCCCTCAGCTCCTGACAGGTCTCAGCTGCAAACACTGGGTTGTTCAGCACAAAACAAAAGGGCAGCGCTGCCCTGATCAATACGGACTCGTGGGAAGCTGCCAAGGGACATTCGTCTCCCAGCTGGGAATTACAGCAGAGGTTCTGCCTCTGGAGAGGCTGCGGAGCCAGGAATGCCTGGGGGCAGCAAGGCACCCATACCTGCACCCATTCAAACCCATGTGAGGGTTTGAATCCATGAAATCTCCCTCAGAATTCCAATCCCAGTACCTGTTCCATCAAAGGACACAGATCCGTGATCCAAGTCCACTTGAGCCACCCAAGAGAGAGAGGGATATGCAAATACCTTCTTCACATGCTGAATTTTAGCCATTTTTATCTCTCATTATTCCCCTCATTTTACCTGTCATTAAGAGGCAAAAAACCTTAGGTTTTTGTTTTCCCAGATTTGCAGACAATGAGAATGAGATTCCCAAGATGGGAGCAGAGCGACTGCCAAGAGCCCCTTGACCAGTTCCTGTCATCCTGCTCAGCCATTTATATGGGAATGGAAGCATTCCATTTATATGGGAATTCCAGCTGTAGATATGGGAATGGAAGCAGAATTCCAGCTGTAGATATGGGAATGGAAGCAGAATTCCAGCTGCAGATGTGGGAATGGAAGCAGAATTCCAGCCGTAGATATGGGAAGGGAAGCAGAATTCCAGCTGCAGATGTGGGAATGGAAGCAGAATTCCAGCTGTAGATGTGGGAATGGAAGCAGAATTCCAGCTGCAGATGTGGGAATTTCAGCACAGCACAGGTCTTGGATTTCCAGGAATGGGTTTGATGCAGGCAGCACTCAAGGCCCCAAAGCTTCCAGCTGTTGAGGGGCACTGGGAGAAGCAGGTCCCAAAATCCATGCCATAAGTGCCAGGACTACATCATTAATAGGAACAGCCATTACTTACAGAGGACATGACTTTCCAAAGGGTCCTGGAGGAACAGAGGCCTGGTTTGTGTGAATCCTCATCTGTGGTGCCATAAAAATCTCGTGGCTTTGACACAGCCAGTGGGGCTGTCCTTGGGATGAGGCAAAACCATCTAAGGAACAGATGGAGCAGGGCAGCTCCTGACAAAAAATAGACATTCCTTTAAAAATAGATGAAAGCAACATTTAATTCAGTTGAAAGGTGGAAATGAACCATTAAGAATTCCAGGCTCGTCTAAATACCTGCTTGTCATGTATATTTAATTGTTTTCATTTTCATTTGGATTGTGCTCTGCACTTACACAATGGCCACAGCTTGTCCTCAAGTGTCTGAGCACGGAGAGGGATTTGAGAGGATTCTGAAAGGGAGAAGGATGAGAAGATTTCTGGGCAAAAATAGATGCCAAACCCACCCAAAAGGCTGTCATGAAGAATTATTAGTCAGTCCTTGATAAAGAGATGCAAAAGCAGGGGTAAGGAGCGGGACAAACCCACATTACAAATACATCAGCCATAAAAAAACTGCTGCTTGTTCTGGTAGAACACCAGAATCACCATTTTCCTTCTTTTTCTTCAAACCAGTGGATAGTATTGCTCCAAACCACTTCACTAATATCAGATCAGCTGCAAAAGAAATTTCAGAAGCGGCTAGTTAGCAAACCTCTGATCAATGTGCAGTGGGATGAAGGTTGTACCTCCTGCAGGTTCCAGACCTCAGCTCCAAAGATGTTCTTCAGAGTCCTTGAAAAATTCATTTTCTTCACAACTCTCCTCGTTTTTTATTAATGACTGTTATTCTGAATTCTGGATCACCATCATTTCCTCAAGCAGGAGCATAATTTTTCCTTCTCTTACCAAAACAGAGTCAGGAACTCGAGTACCTGCCCCCAGGGTTTGAGTGTTCCCCCTTTTCTCCAAGCCAGGAGCCCTCATATCCAGAACTTACATGGATGCAGCAGGAATTTATGTGACATCCTCAGAGTCTCCAATGTTTTCTCTTTAGAAATTCCTGCCAAGGGCGGTTTGGTTTCAGCTGAGATAATGAAATTCAGAGATCACGACCTGACAGTAGCTGGCCATGCACAGAAGGTGTTTTGTCAGTACAAGAGGCACTTGAACCACCAGGACATTTTTTCTGCACATCCACAATTCCAGAGGGATGCTGTTCCTGTGGTCCCAGGGCTGGTCAAGGATCTGACTGCAACTCCCTGATCTTCCCAGCAGCTGTGGCCAGAGCTCCTCTGGCAGCTTTGCCATCAGGGCTGTGTCAATGAGGGGCATGGAAATTCATCCCAGTGGGTGCCTTCCTTATGGAAATGAGTTATTGCACGGAGGTTCAGCTAATGTGAGCATAAAAAAATGATCTCTTTCCTCAGAGAGAGGACAGATGGTTCTCCCTCCTTGTGAAGGGTTGGTTTTTCAACACAAGCTGCCTCTCCAGTGGAGAAGAGGGGGGGGGAATCATCTCTTAATTACTGCTCCACTGGCACATTCTTGGAGCAGAAGGTATTAGATGGAGTTTTCTTACACCAAAGTCAGACATAAAAAAGAAATCACAGAACTGTTTTGGTTAACAGGAGGGAAATTTATATTAAAAAACCCCACTAGAACTGGGTGATTCTTCCCCACTTTACACAGAACAGCTTGAATCAAGGCCAGAGTCTGTTTTCATAGGAGGTGAAACACAAACACCCAAAGAATTAAGTGACAATTCCTTCATGTTCCTGAGTTATGGATTAGAAAAATCATCTCAGCAGCACTGATCAATGGGAACTTCAAAGAGAAACACAGCCCATCCATTACAGTTCATCCCAATTACATCCTTCTGCTGAGAACTGCATTTTATGTTCCTTCCAGGCTTCCAAAAAAGAGGGAGCAAGATTTTAAAAAACAGCTTCTAAGTGAGTTTTACCTTTCTATTGAATTTAAACACCACAGGACTGGTTAAATTGGGAATAAATTCCATAACTCTGAAATGGAAGCACCATTTTCAAACCAAAACCAGAAACATCTCAAAGCTGTTGGTTTTTCTGATCATTTTCTTTCCTTTTTGTTAAGACTTCTTCAACAAATTTTGTCTAAATCCACGAATGGTTTTGAGTAAGCTGAAAATCATTTACCTGATTTGGTTGGGTGGGCTGTGGGTTTTCATCAGGTTCTGAGCTCTCTGAGTTGTGGAGAGGAGTTTGGGATTGTTCCCTCCTTTTCTCCTGGAAACCACAGAGAAATGTGACTCCATCCTTCTCCCTCCACCAGCCAAAGGCTTCATTAAAGTGGAGAATCCCACTGAAGCCAGGAAAACCCTGGAAAACAGCAAAAACAGCAGCAGCATCTCCTGAGGGTTGGTATTTTTGTACTGTGGGTTTTTTTTTTACCTCCAGCCCATCGAGTGCCCAGCAGCTCCCATCATTCCCAAGTGTCCTGTTGGAGATGAGCCTGTTCTGGATGGGAATTCCCACCTGCTCCAAACCTGCCACACATTCCCTGTTCAGGGAGGAGCTCCCTGAGTCCTTCAGAGGGTTGAGGAGCAGTTCTGCACCCAAAACAGTGAATTACCCCCTGCTTTTCCTTCAGCCCTGGCTGATCCTGGCACACCAAGGTGGGACCAGCAGCATTTCCTTTCTGCCAGCCTCTGGAATTCACCAGGGCTGCTGCTGCTGCTGCTGCTGCACACAGCCCCCTTGGTGACCAGTCTGCTTAAACCACCAGCAGCTCCCAATTAACTGATGGGATCTCTAAAGATCATTAAGCAGTCCCCACCCTCACAGCAGTGCAACTATGGAATCAGCCCCTGGTTATCCAGAATTAGCCAGGGCTTTGTTGGGTTTGCAGGGCACAGATAACAATGGATTCTGTTCAGGAAATCATGTACCAATTATCTCTGAAATTAGGCTGCACACGGGGGACTGCTGAGCTGGAACCCCTCAGGCTGGAAAAGCCCTCCAAGATCAAGTCCAACCTTCACCCAAATACCCCCTGCCCACTAAACACATCAAAAAGTGCCTCCTGACTCATTTATTGAGCACAAAACCCCCAAGTGGACTCAGTCTGTCCTGGGTGGATGCAGTACCCTCCACTTCACACCCAATTCCTCAACCTCTCACAAATTTCTAAGCCCAAACCTTTGAGCAAACAGGGACCTCAGTAAAAACTCTTTGTAGAGGTAAAAGGAGGAGATTCCTTGTGGCAGCAGCAGAAAGAACAGCTGAATGTTCTTCAGCAGTGGCTGATTAATCCTCTTCATTCAAAAATCATTGAATTTAAAGGAAAAAACCTGTTTTTGGAGCTCCTGCAAGGCAGAATGTTTTGCCCAGTTGAAAAGCTCATCAATGGTGGCTCCATTTGGCCAGTGACAAAGTCACTTCCTTTCCTTTTAATTACTTCCATGAGAAAAGTCAGAGCAGTAACTGTGAGCATCCCACATAGTTAAATGACTATTATAAATACTAATTTTAAAAAGATAGCTATATTTGAACAGAACAAACTAGGTGCCAACAACAGAGCTGCCTCCTAATGACCTAGATTTGATTTTGATGAGAACAGAAGTGAAGGTTTGCACTTGCAGCCCCTGACAGGAACCAAAGCCCATCCACCCTGGCCCAAAGACCCACAGAAAACAGATGGGGTGTTCTGGGCCCATTGAGGTGACCACAATCTCCTTCTCCTCAGCTTCCCAAACCTGCCAGTGCCACACCCCATCCCATGTAATTCTTGAAATCACACCTGGGTTGGATGGGTGCCCACGTGGAAAAGCTGCTGTGCATCCTGGGGTTAATGGCTGCTTTGTGGAAATCAGGAAAATGCCAGTTCCTGTTCCACCCTGCAGGGATGGAGGCTGTTTGGGGGTTTTCAACAGGAAGAGCTGCAGTGAGCCCTCCCTGCAGGGTGTGCAGCATCAGCACACCCCAGGAGCTGAGCTGGACCAGGCCTGACCAGCACTGGACACAGCAACCTCCCAGGAAAACTTCCAGGTGCTGCTTTCCCTGATTCAGCCATTCCTCAGCCCTGAGCAAAGGAGCATTTTTCTTCCAAGGCCATTATTTGGATAAATCAAGCGTGGCACTGCAGGGTCAGGGCAGAGCAGGAGGGCCAGGCAGCACAGGAAGGGCAGGACAGAGCCACTCAAAACACAAAGCAGCCAGCAGCAGCTGTGTTCTGCATCTCTTCCAAGGAGAGAAAGCTGCTTTGGGCATTTCGTTATTTCCATCCTACCAGCCCAAGTCCTTTTGGGGATTTTTAATTGCTCAAAGCATTTTTCTGCTCCTTCCAAAATGCTCTTTATGTGGAAAGTGCTGAGGAAGCAGCAGAGAGGAGGTTGTGTTCCAGCAGGGCTGGAGCAGCCCTGGAGCAGTCGCTTCCCAGAACAGGCCCCAGCTTTGGGCATTTTTCTAACAGCAAATGGGGTTGTCAAAGAAATAAATGTTTATACAGCACATTGGATTTATCACTGGAGTAAATCAGATGATGTTGGGGGAAAAACAGGAGTGGAAGTTATCTACAGGCACGGAAATTTGAGAGAGCCTTCTTCCCAAAAAACCTGAGCCAGGGAATCTCTCTGGAAGCTCAGCCCAGACCCCAGGCTGGTTCCATACCTGTGCCTTTGGTCTTTAATCACTCCAGAGACACAACTCCCACTGATACCAGCACAGCTTTTGCATTCTTGCAAAATCAGCATCTCTTTTGGGGTTTTTCTACAGCAAAATCACACACTCGGCTTCAGGGGGAACTGGGTGGTAAAACTCCAGTGAAAATCCCAGGCAAGTCTCCTTTTTCACCTGACTCAAAACTAAAACTGTAACAAATAGCACTCAGCAGAGAGCTGAGGAACTCCTGCAAGAGCAGTGAGTGGGATCCTTGCTTTGGGCACGATGTGTAGGAAAATAGGTGCATATAAATACACTTTTAAAACATCAAGATTCATGCTTGAACTAAAAACAAAGACTTCCTACATACCCACACAGCAATCCTACACACAGACATGGGGCTTCTGAATTTGGGTTGGAAGCGTTGAAGAGGAAATGTTTACATTCCTGCTTCTTCTATGAAACTTGTTTTAAAATGAAACAAGAAAGGTGGACAGGATCTTTTTACAAGGGATGGAGTGACAGGACAAAGGGAATGGATTTAAACTGCCAGAGGGCAGCAGGAGATGGGATATTGGGAAGGAATGCTTCCCTGGCAGGGTGGGCAGCCCTGGCACAGGGTGCCCAGAGCAGCTGGGGCTGCCCCTGGATCCCTGGCAGTGCCC
>JAYDZK010000032.1:1705227-1718776 GCA_034509185.1 Euphonia xanthogaster | reverse complement strand
TATCAAAAACACAACAGAAGACTGAATAAAGAAAAAAGGTTACGGCGCCGGGAGCAAAAGATTTTCCCCGCCATGTGCTCAGCCCCCTCACCATGGAGGTTTTTCCCTTTTTAACCCTTTAACCCCTCCCAAAGTTCTGTCCATCCACCCCTTCTTCGCTGTCCAGTGGTGGGAGATCTCTTCCTCAAATCCTGGCTGGAGCTCAGTGTCACCATAGTGACAAGCCAGCCCTCCCAGCTGCCCCTTGATAACCACACGAGGGGGTACAACACAACTATAAATCTGTAAACTTTCCTTAACCTACATGCATGAGATTTGTCTGTTAATTGTGAGAGTCAATCACTGCATTACTCATCCATCACACAATCATTCCCAGACATTGGGGTCGCCCTGAACTCAACAAGGCCCTGCAATTCCCAATTCCTGCTTCCCTGAGATCTGCTTCCACCTCCCAGCCAGAAACTCTGCCCAGTTTGGGCTCAGCTCTGCCTTCCCTTCTGCCCTTTAATCTCCCCGGTGGGAGACAGAGCCCAGCTCAGTCCCAGCAGACCCCACACGAGGGGACAGCAGAGCAGCCACCCTGATTTAGCCATCCAATATCCCTTCAAGCATTCCCAGATTAGTGCCAGACCACCCTGGGCTGCAGCACTGGATGGGGCTGGGAAGGCTCCTGCTGGGAATAAGGAGGGCAGAGATCAGAGGTGCAGGAAGGGCTGATCACCAGAACCTGCTCACGGCGAGCTGCTGGGCATTTTATTTTGGAGTAACCCACATCCAGGTTAGTGAAGCAGAACCTGATCATAATAATTGTGTCACTCTTTGTTTTCATAGGAAGAAATTAATAAGTGGTTCAACTTCAGCAGAACTACTCTGAATTGATCCAAATATGAGAAGTGACTCTCAGTGTCGTGTACTAGTGCAGCCCCCACAGAGAAAAATGCATTTGCTGCAAAAATATCTATTTTATCAGGTAGCTCGAGCCTCTGGGGTCTGTCTGCATTCCCCACCCGAGTAACTGAGAGCAGGAATGTGCTCTGAATGTGCTTGTTAAGTGGGCCTGATCAATACAAATCTATTTCTCAATTAAGTAGAAGATCCTGGTGTATGTGTATTGCCTGCAGGCCAAAAGAGTTCAGAGCAAAACTGGATTCCAGAATACAAAGTTGTGTTGTTTTTGCTCTGTCTTTTAAATGAGCTTTACCAGCATGCAACTGCAATCCTTGTGAACTCTGCAGATTAAATTTCCTTGCAGTAATGACCACTAGGAATTAGTGAAATGTTAATCTTCCCACCTGCTGTGTATGATTATACACGAGTCTAATCAACCTGATTACAAAAGAAAGTAATTTCTGCTTTTAAAGGGTTTTTGTTGTTGTTGTCTGCTTTAGTTCTTCCTGAGGAGCTGAGAAATTCCTTACCCTGTATTTTAAAGCAAAAATAATGATGAAATTAAAATTTGTAAAGGGCAGCAATGGGGGCTGATAGTAATTGCTTTACAAGAGATACAGTAATTGATGCTCTGAGGATTTATTTGAAAGCATGGAAGTGAATTGGGAACCTGCTTTATCTGGATTTGCTCGCTCTGATGAAGTCACTGCATCTTTGTGTCTTGGTTTTCAGCTAAACTCTTCTTAATGAGAATGCTAATAATGACAGTGGCACTAAATTGTTTTAGGGACACAGGAGGATGGGAGCCACATTTTAATGTCATTTAAAGCCACAGTCACCTTTCTGCTGCCAGCCCTGAAGGAGGAAATGCACCTAAATCCATCAGAGATTGGATCCATCCAACTCCTTGAAAATTCCAGCCATATCCAGACACGTGGGTGATTGTAAAGACAAGCTAAAAAGTTACATCTGATTGTATTTCTT
This sequence comes from Euphonia xanthogaster, assembly GCA_034509185.1. Lineage (NCBI taxonomy): Eukaryota > Metazoa > Chordata > Aves > Passeriformes > Fringillidae > Euphonia > Euphonia xanthogaster. The sequence continues at coordinate 1,716,904 of JAYDZK010000032.1, read as the reverse complement.
GGCTTAAAGCTTTGTTAAGGCTGGGCCCACCCACCTTGGGAACAGGTACTGCAGCGCAGAGAGGCTTTCCAAGTCAGAAATCCAGGAAAAAGAGTGTACAGATACCTGAAAATCCAAGAAATGTAGGGTAAGCCACAGAAAATATTATCCTGCTTTGGGCAGCAGTCAAAGGCAGTTTCCTGAGCAGCCACACACCCCAGAACACTCGAGCTCCACCCCCTGCTTGCCCCCTGCACATGGAAACACCTGGAATAATCCCTGGATTCAAAACCATAATATCCATCCATCTGACCCACATATGGCTGCCAGCTATCCAAAACCAGTGCAGGCCTGGTGGGCACCACTGCACAGGCAAGTTTAGTATTCCCAGGGCAATGAGATGCCAGATGTGCCCCAGTGTTCCCAGCAGTGCTGGGATCTCCATGGTGACAGCTGTGTCACATCCCTGAGTTACCTGAGTGATCACTGCCATCCTTTCATCTGATCCTCACTTTTCATCTCTGCCTCCGAGTGCACTGGGCTCCTAATGGAGAGGAACTGACAAACATCCTCATATTCCTTAGAGGAAAAGCAATTTTTTTTCTCATCTACACTCCTGCAACTTAATTCAAGTAACAGCTTTTGCAGGAAGAGCTGCTCGTGGAAGTCAGGAATTTGCCTTTGACACACACACAGAGCCAGCTGTAAACTGGGCTGGAGGATGGCAAAAACACCTTGCTAAAAACATCCCCAAAAACCTCTGAAGAAGCCCCTTCCTCCAAACCTGGGGCAGTCCCAGCTCTCCCACACCTTCAGTTTTCCCAGCCCTACTTCTCCCAGTGCAGAAATCCCAGAGATCACCTCTGCTCTTCCTCTTTTCTGGCTATGGCACAGAAAGTGAACGTGGCTGAACCCAGGCCTTCCAGGAGCTGCAATCTGGAGAAAAATCCTCCTGGGATGTCCAAGCAATGTGTGACCCTGTGCAGGAGTTGTGGATGTGGATTTTTGGAAGGTGCCACAGGCACAACTCAGCCCAGCCAGAATTCACGGGGCTGAGCCGTGGTTCCTCCCTCTCCCTCCTCCTCGTGCTCTCTAACTCTGCTTTTAGGAAAGCTGAACATTTCCAGCTTGGCTCGTTAAAACCTTCAACACCTCAAACAATCTGGGTTCTCTCACACTTTGGGTTGTTCAGGAATATCCTTGGGAGAGGAACCCCCAGGCTGGGAAGGGAATTTTGGAGATGGGAGACCAATAACCCAAGCAGGGCACCCAGCAAGCCCAGCAGTGTGAGACACCGTGGTGTGACAGAAATAAAGACCATTCCAATGGGGTTATCAGCTGTAACACTGCTCTTGAGACACTTCCCAAGCCTGTCCTGAGGGCAGAGGGAGGCCGGCCCAGGGGAGTGTGACATGAGGGGGAGCAGGACTGATTGCTGACCCACCCCCTAGTGCTGCATTTTGGGGTTTAATCTGTTTCTTATTGGAGAAATAAATCCAAGAGATCATGGAGGGGCTGTTCCCGGCCCTCTGCAGTCCCCTGCTCGCCCTCCCAGCACAGTCCCTGTTATCTGACACCTGGGAGGGGATTTAAAAGGAACTCTTCATCTCATTTCACACATTAGTGCTAAGTTTAGCTTCTGTAGGTAACAGTTTCTGTTTGAACTAATAAAGAGGTATGTTTAGAATCTCAGGGGCACACTCCCTGCTCATTTGAAACAAATGAGGATTATATAAGGAGGAACAGGAGCTACAAATAGTGTTCATAAAATTAATTGGCTGTGAGCTGTAGCGGCGTGGAGCCATTAAAGGTGACGAGTGGCCACAGCGTGTCCCTCCCCCAGGACAGCCCTGGGGACAGCAGGGCCAGGCTGGAGCACTCGGGGCTTGGCTCCTGCAGAGCCCTGGCACCGCTGCCAAGCTCCCCAGGCTCCACCTTGTCCCGTTTGTGCTGCCCCGGAGAAGCTCTGCCTCCCAAAAGGGGCAGGGATGCTGCACCAGAGCCCGGAGGTTCTGCACCCTGCAGAGACCCCCCCCGTGGCTCCTGATGGACCCCAAGACCCCAGCTCGGCCTCAGCGCTCACCTAAAGTGCCAATCACACTTTACCTGGCCCCCAGAGCCAGCCCAGCTGCCAGAATTCCGTGCACAAAGCCAGGGCTGCCTGTGCCCAGCTCCCCTGCTCCAGGTGCCCTTTCCAGCCCTACAAACACCGCCCCATGCACTGATCCTAAATGCTGAAATCCAACTAACTGCTGCAAAATCCATCTCAGGAGATGGCTGGGATTCCTTGCAGGAGCCTGCCTGCTCCAGGGATGCTCCAGGACAGGGACAGGGCAGGGGTTTCTCCAGGATCACTTCCAGCTGGAATTCCAGGATCATTCCACCCTGGAATGCCCAATGCAGAACTGGAGCTGAATCCCTGTAGTTGCACTTAAAGCACCCCATATTTCTGTACATGTAAATCCTCTGAAACAGCTTCCATGTTCTCCCATCCCTGAGTCATCTTAGCCAGAGAGCACTGAGCTAAGAGCATTCAATTCAGTCCCCACCACAAAACCCAACCTGAATTAGGCTCCGAGTGTCCTTCCAATTGCAAAGCATTGTAAAAACTCACCCTAAGCAGTGCCATAGAAACAGAAAATATAGAAACATTAATATATTTATATAAACATGTAAATATAGGTAAATATTTTATATAAACATATAAATGTATGTATATATATATATAATTTATATTAAAATATATAAATGTAAAAATCTATTTCTATATAAACAGCTCCAGGAAGCTGCTGCAGGAGCTCTGCAGAGGAGCAGGACCTCCTGCACAGCTCTGAGCAGGCAGCCCTGGATGGGCTCCCCTGGATGTGCCCAGAACATCCCATTTGAGACCCGTGGAGCTGACACACAGACAGAGACTCCAGAATCAGCCAGCACTTCAAAGAAATGGAAGTTAAACTTCTCCTGCACCTAATAAACACCAGTACTGTTGGAAATTCCTGGTGTTTCTGAGGGCTGCCCTGCATTCCCACACACTGTGTGGTGCTGGAGGAGCCACCCGAGCCACCCACCCTGCCTGGGCTCTCTGGGGCTGTTCACAGCCAGATTTAGGAGCAGGAGTGACAGTGTAATACATTTTCCAAAGGACCTGGGCCGTGCATGTGTTTTTTAGGTTATCCCACAGCACGAGCTGAGATTAAAATCTCCCTCTAGATTTCAGTGTCTGGGAGTCTCAGCTCTCCAGACATTTCTTCTATTTAAAGAAAACCCTGTCCCTGTGGATGCTGCTCTGTTCTCAGGTGTCTCCTGCTCCTCAGAGCCACCCCTGTCACCATGATATTTTCTGAAAGATCTTCTTTGCCCAGGATTTTCTCCAAGAGCCCAGTACCCTGACTGCCCCACGCCAGGGCCTGAATTCCCATCCCAGCTGTGGAACCATGTCCAAACTGACACAAAGCAGCACGTGGCGCCCAAAATCCAGCTGAACACCCTGTGCACTCCCTCTCCCAAAGCAGGTGACCCATTTTCCACACGTTTTGTTGGAGCATTTCATTTTCCAGCCCTTCCTCCTGGAGGGCACAGCAACTTTTCCAACAGAAATGGGCTTGGTCTGCAGCCACGTGAGCAGAGCCATGGAACCTGTCCTCCTGCCCCCACTTCAGCTCCTGTCACCATCCCTGAGTGTCTGGAGAGCCCAGGATCTGCTCCAGAGCAAAGGCAGCAGAGCCCCTCCACACACAGAGTCCTGCTCAAACACATTCCTGGGTCCTGAACGTGTGTTTTCAGCTGGAACCGCAGAGCCAAGTGCAGGGGGTTTATCTGGGGCTAACAAAAGCCTCATGGCAGTTCCTAGATAGAATGAAGCCCGAGTTTAGCAATTATTCATAGCCTCACACACATTCTTGCAGGCAGTCGAGCTGACTTGGCAGACTGGAGCTAATTGGGTTTACAGTAGAGTGAAGCTTTGATTGAAGTGCCTCGCTTAAAAAAAATAATCCACATCCCCCCACACCCCTGCTAACATTACTCTGGAGCATGTAAAACAACCACCCCACATCTTAGCAAAGGAGAAATGCAGGGATTTTTGTTGCTTTACCAAGCAAAGACCCACAAGTGAATAATCCTGAATGTTGATGCGCTGTATTCTGATCCATAATTCAGTGGCGGCACAACGGCTGCGTGTGCCTGACATTTCTGCTTTTGAAGTTCATGAAACCCCTGCAGTCACCAAGGGGAGGGATCCTGCCTGGGGAGCCAAGGTGGGCACTGAACAAAAGGTGGCAAGAAAAAGGTTCCAAAGCTAATGCACAAAAACCTTTGAGAATGTAAATGAATGTAGCCTTGAGTTTACCGAGTAAATAATTCAAATTCTGCCGTGGTGATTTGTGAAAATAAAAAGACATATTTAATGAGCCCAGCAGGCAGCAGGTGCTGCTACTTTAACATGTTAAAGGTAAAAATCAAAAGGCAGAAGCTTTTTCCTGTTTCATGGTCACAGTTTAAAATAAAAGCTCTTCCCTGCATGTCAGGGATGTGCTGAGCTCAGCAGTTTTGCTGCTCCTGGGAGGGTCCTTTGGATGCTCCCATCACCAATTTCCACACGGCCACATGGAGACCCCTTCCAGACCTTCTGGGCAGACCGTGGGCAGAGGCACCTTCCACCATCCCAGGTGTCCCCAAGCCCCAGTGTCCAGCCTGGCCTGGGACACCTCAGGGACACAGGGGCAGCCCCAGCTGCTCTGGGCACCCTGTGCCAGTCAGGGGTTTGTGTCTGGCTCTGCAGGGCTGAGCCAAGCCATGACCTTGCAGAGAGAGAAATCATCTCCTGGGTTATTTAGTGCAAGGACAAGAGAGGGAGGAGTGACATGGCCAAGGTGGTTTCTCCCTGGAGAGCATTCCCAGGTGTGTGAGAGCTGAATCCCACGGAATGCTCCCCAAGCCCCAGGGAAAGGCAGCCAGCTGTTTCCAGCAGCTGGGAATTCCCACTCCCACAGCAACCTGCAGCAGAGGAAATCAGCCCTGAGCCCTTCCCAGGTGTGCCACATCCTCAGGGAGCTCCCTCCCTGAATGGCTGCTGCAGAGGGGGGTGGCAGCAGGCAGGAGCTGCCTGAGCAGGGGACAGGGACATCCATCACCCAGGTCCCACTCCTGACTCTGGGGATGCACGGCCACCACAGCTGTTGCCATGGCAACTGGAAATCATTAAAAATAAATAAACCCATTTTTTTGACACAACTCATAGAGTGCCTGGCTTCTGCCAGGGGTTTAAATTTGGCCTGTTTGGCTAATTTGATGGGATGCCACGAGTGAGGGCCTGATTGGAAACCACAAGTCATTTTTCTCCTTGGAAGAGTGGATAACTGAGTCTATTAATCCAACAATACATTTAAAGCTGAGTTATTGTGACAAGGGACTTCCATTATCCATTTCATCGAGTTGCAAACTGTCAGAATAAATCTCTGGGGGTTCAGGAAAAAAGCTGCCTGCCTTTGTTGGCTGTTTTTATATGCCACAACAGTTTAATTTGGTTCACTTTAACTCATGATACTGTACAACTCTACAGGGGGAAGCTCGCAGGGAACCTACTACAGAAACTACAGAACTTTATGGTCCTCAAAAGTAGCCAGGACAGTAAAGTTTGACCACCCTGACATTGACTTCAATGACCCTTCTCCTTATACATTTCAGGTTTTAACTATAAATGGTTCTCCCTTTGGTATGAACATTTGCAAATCAAAAAGTGCTTTTTTAAAGCTGTGGTTTTATCTTGCAAAACAAATTGACTTAACCAATTAGAACTCATATAACCAGAAATGAATCAACATAAAGCATTAAAAGGAAGCAAGAGTATCCAGCTTAAGATGTCAAACTGGAATTCAGAAGGTGGGGTTCAATTTTAGGGCTCTACCAGTGACTTAACTGCAAGGCAACTCCTTTTCCCGCCTGTTCTGCAGATGATGGTAATTCTTAATTATCCTTTTTTTGCTTGGTTTTGTAATTAAAGCTGTGCTAGAAGAAAATTATTAATTGATGTAACTGGGAACTGGCCATGAATTTGGAAGGGCAGAAAGGTTGAAGCTGCAATGGAGGAGAAGGAGCAGAAGGAGCCAGTGTCACTCAGGGCCTGAAAAGCAGAGATGGAAAATTCCCAGTGAATTCCAAGCCCCGTGTGCTCACACCCAGCAGTGAGGGAGGAGGTGATCATGCCAAGAGCTACCTGGGGAGTTTGTTTTCCATCTGTCCCCACAGCTGGAGCCCTGGCCAGTCCCCCAGGGGATGGGACCTTTGAGGTTTCTCCTGCAGCACTGACACTTTAACCCCAGGCCAGCACTTGGTTGTCAATTATTCCCCTCAAGTTTCATTTCAAAGCTGCTGTGAGCTGCAGGAAGCCCAGAGAGAGGCAGAGGAACATGCACAGCAACACCCCCCACACTCTAATTACAGCCTTTGCTAACCTAAATATTAGTTTTGAGAAGCAAATTTTAAAGGTTTTAAGCAGTGCTCAGTGCTGGCTGTGCTCCCATGCAGAACCCAGCAGTTCAACACCCACGTGCACTGGAGGGGAAAACCAAGGAAATCAAACTCAAGGGTTTCTGGAGGGCAGATAAACCCTGGCTGGGAGGCAGCAAAGTCCCAGCTCTGGGTCTGCAGGTGGCATTAATGGCACTGGGGAGGCTCTGCCAGGGCTTTCCTGGGGACTTCTGATTCTCAGCAGCTGCAGCTCCCTGAGCCAGGGAGCCCAGCCTGGAAGGACACACTGACGTGTGGCTTGCAGCCTCGGAAAGGAAAAGGGGCTGTGCTCTGGGTTGAAATCAATATTTTGGCCAGTCACAGTGCATAAAATATCTCACTTCATGCAGCCAGGGGCAAGGACAAAGGGAAAAAAAATCTGTCTTAAAGTCCTTTACATCTTGGATTGATTCTTTAAAGAGGATTGGCTAAGAAATGAACATTGTGACTTAACTGCTTTTAATTCCACCCTCTCAGCACTATTGCTGTGAAACAATGCAAACTCTAATTCCTGCTCTTCCCCAAAGTCATCATTTGGTCTCAGGAGGTGGTCGGCAGCTCAGTACAAAATGTCAGTGTCACAACTTCACAGCTCCAGCCCGCTTTTGATCAGATCTGGGGAGTGAGGAGAGATGCAATATGCCCCTTCCTTTACTGTCACCACAGAGTATTCATTAGCTTTAATTATTTTTTAGGTTCTAGGGGGAGCCATTAAAAAAATTAATCACAAATGGAAGGAGCAGCAGCCGTATGTGGCCATAAAAAGACAATAAAGCATTTTAGGATCCACATTTGTTATGATTTACACTCCAAACAGGACCAGAGGTAGCATATGGTGATTGCCATAAAGTACATTTATTATAAAAACACAGAGATTTATCTCCCAGCTTGGTTGGATGCAAGAAGTTACATTTACTTTAACAGATATTCAAATTGTTCTAATACCAGAACTGGGGTTGGGGGGAGGTAGTACCAAGCCAAACCTCAGCTTGTTTTTCCTACAAATCTATCCTTGAGCAGACTGTTTTCCACTGGTTCCAGCTGAGCTGCTCAGCCCTGGCTGCAGGAGGGGTTTGGACACAGGTCAGCTCCTGCTCTGGGGCACCAACTGTGTCACCAGCTCTGGGCCATCTGTGGCTAACAGAAGGTGCCACCTCTGACTCCAGCACTGGGCTCCACGAGCCCCAAAGGACCCTCCCATCAGCTCAAGGTCTGCTTTAATTTCAGCATCTCAAGCCTAGGAAATATCTAATTAATAACCATAAACAGGGTGATGTTTTTACTGTAAATAAGAGAAATAATATGTACAATTATCCTCTCAGTTTGTTCTTGCTGGCTGAATGCAAGGAGGAGCATCAGAAAAAGCAGGAATTTACAGCAGAAACACACCTCCAAGAAGGTGGCACAATATTATGGGGTGTTCCTATTAAAATCTGGAAATCATGAAATTTTAACACCATGAGGAACAGGACAGGATACACCCATTAGGGGAGAGGTAACACAGGGCTGGCTGGACCTGCCTGAATGCCAGCATCAATCCCTGGTGCAGCACAGAGCCCTGCTGGATTTCAATCCTGACACCCACCAGGGGAGAGGCTCTCAGGGCTCAGCCAAGTTCTGCTCCCAGGGGCTCTGAAGTGAATTTTGAGCTCAGCACTAACAGACTCAATATGGAGCTGCCTCAATAAATAACCAGGAATAAAGGAGTGCTGGATGGCAGTGACCTCTCCTCCTTTATTTACTGTCCAATTCAATATTTTTAATTCTCCCAATGCAATCCAGAGCAACCTACACCAATATCCCTAAATGTCAGCACAGGCACAATCCCTGCAGGCAGGAGGAGGCTGCTGCTGGGGCAGGGCTGGTTTCAGGGAGGCAAAGCCAAGGCTGAGAGCAGGGACAGGGAGTGTCTCACCCCTGCCCGTGGCTCAGGGTTTAACCTTCACATCTTCCTGCTCTGAAAAGCTGCAGTGCTGAGGGTTCCCCTGGCAGCCCCTGTGCTGCTCCTCCTCTGCAGCCTCCTCCTCTCCCTCTCTAGTCTGATCATGTTTGAAGTCTGGGAGGCAAAAAGGTCAAAGTTGTAGAATAACTGGTGCCCTCCTCCCTCCCTTCCCTGCAGCTCAAGGGAAATGCAAGGAGTGGGCCGCCAGTTCCTCTGAAGGAAAGGTAATTGTTCTGCTCACCCTTTCCAGAGAGGCAGGACCCACATTCCCACCCCACAGCCAACCTCTCCTTGTCCTGCACTGAACCTCTTCATGCTCAGGGCTGCTGACACTCAGCTGCAGACAGAAATAATGAACAGAGCTAAAAAACATCACTTTTAGCCTCTCCTCCAAAAAAAAACCCCTCACAGACAGACAAACCAACAAAACCTGCCTTAAAAATGGTCAAAATCACCACCAGGAAGAGCTGGGGATGACCAGCACTTCCTTCAGACCACACCTGCTGTTCCTGTGAGTGCTGTGAAGCTCCTGCCTGGTGCCAGCACAGACCCAGCACTGGAACACAGAGGGCAGAGCCCAGACTGACAGGGATCCCTGTCCCCAGTGAATTCCAGTGCCCATGGAGAGCAGGGAGTGACAGGATTGGGGTATTTATTTCAATTAAGTAGTATAAAGCATTGGATCTAAACAGAGCTGAAGGCAAGGGATTTGGTTATTTAGAATTATCCTGCCTCAGAATAACACTGCCTCTATAGTTCTATATTGTACTCAGACATTATATGGAATTAGTCACAACAGGGAGAAAGAATCAATCAGTCCTGGCTAAGGAATTGAGATAATAATGACTCATTTGACGAGATTGCTCTGGAAAATTAATAATGACGGCAGTAATTACTGACCTGGGATGGCTGCAGTGCTCATTATTCTCCTTTTGCTCCCTTGAATGTTAAGTATTATGGAGACATTTGTTAGGGAGTTTTGTCTGCAGCTTTTTATCACAGCAAGGGCTCAGAGGTCCGAGGTGTCACCCTCCCTGGGAGAGCACCCCAAACCCACAGCAATGTTTGATCTGTGGCACAGAAATATTGGTTATTAAGGGTTAATGACCTGTGGCACCTCTGCAGCCTTTGCTCACCTGCATCCTGGAGCTGCCCTGCTCCTTTGGGAAGTGCCTCACAAAGTTCTCCCTGTTTCATGAACTGCTTTATCACCCCAGTGCCAAAGATCCATGCTGATGCTGAAAACAGCTGCAGTTGGCTCCTTTTCCAGCCCCAGAGCAGCAGCTCCTCCCCAGGACCAGCGATGCTGAGGCCAGGACACATCTCCAGTTCATCCAGGGCACCTCGGGGATGGGAAATGGTGACACACCCACGGGGAGAGATGGGCTCTAAAAAGCCAGGAGTGGCAGCTGAGCTCTCAAACAGCTGCTGCACAGCCCCAGAGTGCCTGCAGGACTTACCTGTGTGTGAAGAGGCTCTGCAGAGGGCTCCCCTTCTGCTGAGCAGCAAGGGAAGGTCCTGGAACAGGCAGGAGAAGGAATAAGAAGTTTTTATTAATGCTGGAGGGAAATAAATTTCTAATTTTCTGAACAAGGCTGAGGTTTCTCACCCCCTGGACTGAGGAGTTTTGAACCCTTCCTCAGCTTTACCAACTATTCTCATTTCTCTGCCAAATTCTTTTTCCCCAAATGGCTTTTGGCCTGGCCCATTGCTGCACCTGGATGACAAAAATCCAGCCCCACAATCTGAGCAATACAATTCTATTTGAAATCCCAGTTTTGATTTTGAACCTCCTTTTCCCCATTGCCAGAACAGGTCCTGGTTCCGGGATAATACTGGAATCCATTCCCCAGAGGAAGTGGGATTTGGGCTGTGGCTCCCCAGGCTTGGTGCCTCACAATCCAGTGGTTTTATTAATTTATTTAATTAAGCAGGTGCCTTGTGATCCAGTGGTTCTGTTAATTTATTTAATTAACGCAGGAGTGAAGCCATACACACACAGGCTACATTTGCTGTGTTAGCTCTGTCCACTGCCTGAATATTTAAAAAATAACCACAACTGGAGCTCACTTTAGCATTTCTCAGCAGATTTCACAGTATTTAAGAGATAAGGTCAATGAAATTAAATGAGATGCATCAACTCAACAGGAATTCAAGAATTACAAAGACTTTACAGCCTTTAGCCCAGCAGCACAAGGTGAGCAGAGACCTGTTCCCAGAGCCAGCAGGTCCATCCCTGCCCTGATTCCAGCCCCACAGGAAACCACTGCAATTCCTGAAGGATTCACAGCTTTTCCAAATAACTGGGGACGCCATCCTGCTGCATGCTGAGCTCTTTTGAGCACCGGGATGGCTGCTCAAACGCTCCTCACCATCGGTGCTCCCAACAGGAGGGGATTTATCGTGCTGAATGCTGAAAGGAACCGGCCCGAGGAGGTGGGAAATCCATCTGCGTGAGGCCAGGGATGCAGAGGCTGCTCTGCAGCACAGGAGCCTCTCCCAGGAACACATTAAATCTCAGCTGTGCTCAGCTAGGACTAAAACAGTCACTGACAGAGTCTGCTCCACCTGGGGATGTCACCTGGGAGCACATTTCAAGAGCAAGCCCAAATTTAATGCCCTTGCCACCCTGCCTGGCTCCAGCACTCCAAATGATCCATGTCTGCTCCTGAACTTTCTCCAGAGTAAACAGAGGCACCAAATTTCTGTTCACAAGTGCAGGCAAGCTCCGAGAGTTAATTATTGTAATTACCATTGAACAGGCTCCGAATGCTGATCTGTTATAAAGTGGCCCGTTAATTGGTGTTAAACTGCCATTAACCTGCCATTTCCCGTGTTTCCAGGCTGACCTGGAGCACACCACCGTGGAAAACCCAATCCGTTTCTCATTCCTGGCAATCACCAAGTGCCAATTTGAAGCAGAATTAGAAAAAAAAGAAAATTAAAAGATCTACATACCTGAAATTGGAATTATTGTAACAAAGGGAAACATCATTCTGCTGCTTTGAATTCCAGTCTTTGAGAGTGTAGGACTCCAGTTGTCCATGGTTTTCCATGGAATGCTTTGTGCCACGTTCCCTCTGCAGTGTCTGTGGGCTCTGCAGGAACTGGGCTCTGCCAGGCTGGACTGGCACTGCCAATGATGCCCTGTGCAGGCTGCCCTGGAGCAGAAGCTGGACAGAGCTCCAGAATAAAGCAGGGATTGATTCCAAGGATCTCCTCCATGGATGCACCTGGGGCAGCACAAGA
>JAYDZK010000032.1:1666824-1684867 GCA_034509185.1 Euphonia xanthogaster | reverse complement strand
GCCCCAAATGGGGAAGCAGCAGCTCCCACTGAGTGTGGAGTTTGGAGTTACACACTCAAGAACTGCAGGGTTACAAACGGATGGAAAACAGAAAAGCTGAAATCCTGAGGCATCAACACCAGCAAGGTGCCCTGGGCAAGCTTCTGAGAGGGGAGAGGAGCCTGTGCTGTGCCTGGCCAGACCAGCCCTGGCCCCATCCCTGCCTGCCCTGCCACCTCCCTCACCACATCACATCACTCAGCCAGCACTGAGAGCATCTCTGAAAGCCCAGCACACACAGATCTCCTATTTTAATGCCAAGGTCCGAGTCAGAGCAGAGAGTTTAGAGTTTACTCTCTTTAAGATCTATAAAATTAATTACTGCTCACTTGACAAAATAAATTGACCCTATAATAAGGTTTCTAAAAATGCAATTGGTGTTCTTAGTTAAATTACATTTGTACACAGTAGCGAGTTCTTCCCTGCCTTACACCTCCCCTAATGCTCCCCTCAGTGAGTATAAGGCTGTCAGAATTTAACCTCTAATACAAAAGTGGCATGCACTTATTTCCCTGGGGAACTGACCCAATCCAGGGCATTGCCTATTTATAGCACTTTAAAAAATAAATCCTGAGGCAGGAGAGTAGAAAGGCTGTTAGGAAAGGCTATATTTGTTGATAAAACTATGAAAAAAGTAATATAGCTGTGTGTTCCCATCCAAAGTTACTTTCAGTGGGTTCTGTAAATTTTAAATTGTTACTAAAACTGTAACTCAGAAATAAAGTGGGGCCTGAAATCCCAGAATTGTTTGGGTGGGAAGGGACCTTAAATATCATCCAGTGCCACTCCTGCCATGGCAGGGACACCTCCCACTGTCCCAGGTGCACCAGCCCCAGTGTCCAGCCTGGCCTTGGGCACTGCCAGGAATCAGGGCCAGCCACAGCTGCTTTGGGCACCCTCTGCCAGGGCTGCCCACCCTCACAGAGGACAATTCCTGCCCAATATCCATCCCCCTTTGTCCCGTCCCTCCATGCCCTTGTGAAATGCTGCAGAGGCAGACAAATCTCCCTGCTGGACCCTCACCAGTCCAACCCTGGAGGTTTCCTCCTTGCAGGACTGGAGGCCACAGCTCAGGACCAGCTCTGATGGCCCCAAGGCAATCCTGCAGCAGGGTGGTGCCTCTGAGACAGCTGAGATGAGAGCAGGGATGTTCCATAGCTCAGAGCTGTGAGACAGCAGGAGGAGGATGGGGATCCACTCTGCATCTGTGACAGCAGCCCTGCAGAAGTGCCTGTTGGAGGGAAGGAGCTGGCTCGCTCCAAACCAGCATGGACAGTCAGACAGCAGCAATAGAGTGAAGCTATTTGGCAACACAGATGGGCCCTGAGTCATTTCTTGGATCTGTCTCCAAACACAGTGTGACAGTCAGAGCTACAGTCGGGATTTGGAAGAGCTTGGCAAGGAGCAGATGGTGATAAATGTGCCAAATGTCCTCTGACCTTCTAACTGTCCCGTTTCCCCATGGCTTTGTCCTGCCTGTGGCTGCAGTTGCCAGCAGCCGAGCCCACAGCACAGCCCTGCAGCCCCAGAGACCACTTCAGTCCCAGGTCTGGAGAGGTTTTGTTCAAAAAAAAATCCAGGATACTTGAGGAAAGCTCACTTGGAGCTGACTCACTGAATAATCTTTCAGAATCACATCCGCATTTGGCCTGGAGCAGAGGAGAGATTAGAAATTCCCCATCTCTGATTCTCATGAATACAGATTTCCATGCATTCATCCCCTGCCCATGGCACTGCTCTGCCCCTGCCACACTGCAGCAGGAGGAGGGATCACAGGGAATGTTTGCCCATGGAAGCACCCGGGCCTCGGGAGCCGCTCAGGGGGGCAGCCAGGAGGGAAGAGACGTCCTTTCAAAAAGAACCACAATCCTTTCATTCTCTGCGTGTTTTTCTGGAGAGCTGGGAGCGTTTATCCCCTTTCATTCTGCCTGCTGACTTCTATCAGCAGAGAAAACCAGGCAGGAGTGACACTGGAGCAGAGCAGCCTCCCCGCGCCAGCAAAGCGAGATTCAAAGGCACGGCGCCGACTTCCTGTGATGAAATATTGATCCAAAACTCTGTCACACAAGAAGCAGTTTAAAATCACCTTGTGTTTATGTACAAATCTTTTTTTTCAACTGCAGCCTAGCGTTACCAGATCACTTTTCTAAGTTACATATGATTTTTAAAAAAGGCAAATATACCTTGTGAGGAATTTCAAAATAAATTATTGTTTTCATCTTGAAATTTTTAAAATTCATTGTCATTTTTTTTCAGCAGTAGTGAAACAAAAGGAATTTCTTTTTCTTATTCTGTAGACATTATAGCTTATCAATTCTCTCTTCTTTATCCTTTGGCAAAAAGGAAAAGAACATAAATTGGAAGAAGAATTTTCTTGCAGCAAAGTTACCCAAAACCATGATCAATGTTCTCCAAGCAGGAAAATCTGAAGGAATCAAAGGCTTCATGAAACATTCATGGCAACAGTATGCTGACAAATAGTTTCTCAGTCAAAACTTTTCCCTGGCTCCACTTAACATGGCCTGTGTGAGTTCAAGAACTCATTTCTGGAGCACCAGAAGGCCAGAGGGGTTTAGCTCATCTGGCTGGGTTTTTTTCCAAACAAACTCCACAAATCCCTTGAGGTCACTTGATGGAGCTAAATAAACTCTCTGCTTCTCTCTTGGATGTGCTGACTCAACTCCCATCCCATCCTGGGTCCAGGGAGGTTCCTGAGCTGAAGAACAGCGGGCAGGAGCTGCTCAGCCTCCAGGTATCCATGAGAAATCCCTCCATGAGCAGAAATCCCGTTTGCAGCCAGCCCAGCACACCCAGCCAAGGCTCCAGCCCCGTCCCCCTCTGCTGCACAGACCGTCCAAACCTGGGCTTTGCCTCACATCTACTGGTTTGATGAATTGTGAAATGATTGTGTGCTGATCTCTAGAGAAACTCGCTGCAACAAGGTAAAAATTGGGATGAAAGAAATCAGGTGGCATCCCAGGAGCCACCACTAATTATTTGGTACCTAATGAATGACACAATTCACTTGACCTTGTCAATCTATGCAGAGTTCTAACTAATTAATACAAAACTGAAGCTACCAAGGGTGTGAGATGTTTTTGGTTGACTTTGACCCAGAGTGGCACCTACACTGATCCTGGCACATTGTTAGAGCTCAGTGACACAGGGCAAGAGGCACCAGAACACAAAATGCTGCTCAGATGAACTTGGCAAGATTCTGGGAATAAAATTTCATGGCCTGAAGCTGTGCCACCTTGCTGGGATAGCATCCAATGTCTCCTGTCAAGCTCCATAAAGCAGGGTAATGAGTGAGGAGCACCTGGCTGGCCCAGGCAGGGCTCTCATCAGCCAGCACAGGGCTCTGCTGTCACCTGGGCAGGGCCACAGCAAGTCCTCACCAGGAAGGGACAACTGGCCTTTGCAGGAGGGGCAAAACCCAAGGGACAGCTAAAACAGGGAAGCTAAAACCATTGCTGGTGCTGTTGTGGGAGGCTTTCAGTCATGCTTTTCATGGTGTGAGGATCCATCAGAGACTCAAGAGCCCTTTGGGGGCTCTTCAGGAATAAATGAAAACCTGTGAAAGCTTCCAAGGTGCTTCAAGTGAACCAAACTTGGGTGTACAACTACACCCTTGAGGCTGGAATCAAGTGGAGACAAAGGGTTGCCAGAGTGGAAAACACCTTCCCCAGAGAACATACTCACTTCTTTCCTTGAGCTCTTTCTCTCTCTATTGCACCTTTCATTGACAGATGCAAAGTAAGACTAATGAACTATTGATAACCCTGGCACAAAGGATTATTAGACAAAGCAATTTCATTTGGGGGGCATTGATTTATACGTCACAACCAGAGTACAAATGAAGATGGCAGTTAGGAAGGATGAAGTTGAATGCTAAACAGGTGGGCATCCTGTTTATTCCTGACTGTTTATTCCTTCCTGCCTTAAATGCACACAGGCACATTGGCCTGTGCCTCTGGATATCCTCTATAATTAAAGATATGGTTGCAGATTTTCTAGTAATTAATGGTATTGGGAGAGAAACCTGAAGCAACCCAAATATTAAATCTGATGTTTTGAAGGGCCTGACAAGACATCAGACTGAACAGTTGAGCTTGAACCAGGGATTCCCAAAGGCACACCAAAGAGATGTCCAGGCACAGAGGGAATCCACAGGTAAAAGCAGGTGAAAAGAAGGGGTTTGTCCTAAAACATCTCAAGCAAAGCCTGGAATGTGCCTGAGATGGAGAGGCTGGAGCAGAAGGATGGGTTTTACCATGGCATGCTTCAGTGCCCTATCTCCCATCAGCCTCTCAGAGAGCTGGAGCCAGCCAGAGCTGTGGAGCTGCTGATCAGCCTCTGGCAGGAAATAACTCTGCTCCCGAGGCCCAGGCAGCCACTGCTGCCAAATTTCAATTCTCATTCTCTGTGGCATTCACCTGACATTTAATGTGAAGCCAACTGCTGCGTTGTTGTGAAACCAGGAGTGAGACTTGTCCTCTTTTGGTGAAACCAGAAGGCAATTTCAAAGGCTAAGACATTGACACCTGATTTTGTGGGCTGAAAAAAGGCACCCAGGCCACATTTCTGTCTTTAAAAGCTCTCTCCAGCTCTTTACCTCTTAAAAGGCACTGCCTTGGCCTCTCCCCAGCACAAGAAATCCCTCCAGATCCCAAGCTCAGATGAAACAATAGAAGGGCAGTGCCCAGGTGATCTGACAGTGCTAAGGCAAAACCCATATCCCAGGATTTCCAGAAGGCTGCTCTGCTTGTGGTTTCAGTCTGGAAAATGGTAAAACAAAACTGAACTTTAATGAACTTCCAGAGGAAAAAGGGTTCTTTGTTTTAATACAAGCCACAACAAGAGGACATTGCCCTACCTTAGGCTCTGACACTCAAGACCCATCTCCAATACTCCAGGGATTAAATTGTTTTCAGAAAGCCAACTCATTCCCACCATTATTACTGCTATAAAGCTGTGAGGTTTTTTGCTGCCCCCCCCCTCTTCTATTTTTTTTCCAAGGCTAGAAATAGATTGAACTGGCACTTCAGGATGCTGAGCTGCAGTTTCAGTTGAGCTCTGTGCTTCACAGAGATTTATCAAAAATGACAAGATTCAACATCTAGGAGATGTCTTGTAGTGCCCAGGAGCTCTAAGAAGATGCAGCACTTACAACAGTAACCAGAGAGAAATAAAAAAATGGTAGAAAAAGATACACGTGGTGCTTGAAAATCAAGACTCTGGCAGGAATGGGCACTTGTGCTGGTCAGCACTGGCCATTAGTGAGCAAAGAACCACTGCCTGCCTGCTCCAAATGAAAAACCAGGGAAATCAGCCCTTCATTTCAGCTACAAACTGCCTGGCAGGTACCTGTCAGAGGCCACAAGCTGCAGAGGTTTTCCCCTGTTCCCTTTGCAAGCAGTGTGGAATTGGGTGGAAGTGACGAGTGTCTGTCTGTGATCACTTCTGAGCTGAGCCATCCCTGGAATAAAACATACCATCCCATAAGCACCTTCTCTTTTTCACCCACGTGCATGTCAAGCAGGTTAGATGTGAAAAAGGCTAAGGAAAAATGGGAATATCTGGACAGTAAATGTGGGTGAAGTGTAAAATCACCTCCTGGGCATGCTCAGCCTCTGCCTGGACAATTTAACAAACCCAAGCAAACACTTGTGGCTGAGAACCACCCTGCAGGCAGACCCCAGCATTCCCACTGCCATGGAATCTGGGCAGAGGGAGGCACTGATGGAGACTGGATCCCACCAGGAGAAGCAGCAGCATCCTTTCAGTGTTCAGAGCAGGACCAGGGGATAAAATAGCAAGATCAAATACCTGGGGCTGTATCCCAGTCATGCAGTGAGTCAGGCAGGACTCTGCAGAGAGGGATTGGAGCTGGAGACAAGGGCAGGAAGAGAAACCTCAGCAAGAAATGAGCACACCCAGGCTTCTTCTCACAAATAATGGTTCTAACAAACACCTGCAAGAGATGACACTGCCAGACAAAAAGGTCACACAACAAGAGGGGATCTGAAA
The DNA here is from genome assembly GCA_034509185.1 of Euphonia xanthogaster. Taxonomy (NCBI): domain Eukaryota; kingdom Metazoa; phylum Chordata; class Aves; order Passeriformes; family Fringillidae; genus Euphonia; species Euphonia xanthogaster. The sequence continues at coordinate 1,678,798 of JAYDZK010000032.1, read as the reverse complement.
AAGAAACCTCCGCAGTAAAAGAGTCAGGGAGGAGGTTGTAGGTCTCCTAATTCCTTTACAGAGGTCAAAGGCAAATTCCTCCACGAAGAACCAACACACCAACCATGCTCTTCTCCCCTCCCTGAGCCAGGACCTTCTCCTGTAGAGATGTGGGAAAGCCTGAAGGAGTTAGGCTAATCCAGGCAGGAGCAAAATGGAAATAACTCCCACAAGACCACTGGGAAAACTTAATCCAATCTTCTCTTGTGAAGCAGATATTATTCCCCTTTTACTTGCCTTCAGTGGTGATAAAGTGCAGACAAAGGAGATAAGGGACTCACACACCTCACATTTCAGCACTCCCAGTAAATACACTCCTCGCTTTCGCTTATCTTTCAGCCTGGTATGGATTTCCTTTTAGTAACCTCCTGAATTACAATCAAATTATACTTTCAGGGCCATTGAATTGCATGGCTTGCAATACCTTAATGGGTTCTGTTCTGGCTGCTCAGGAAGGACTTGTAATCCCTGCCTTCTGTATTTCAGGGAGCCTTAAGGACGTGTTCCAGTGCCAGGCAGAGCAGCCCAAGCCTTCGCTCACCAGAGCAAGTGCCACACAAGCGGTGCCTGGGCAAGTGAGCCATGGCCTGGAGGAAAAATATTAGTAGTGAATGCTTCTTCTTTTGCCTTGCAGTGCCAGCCAGGGTTTGGGTGGCACAGTAATCCCAAAACTCTCTCACACACGAGTTCTGTGTGATTTAACGGCACGGTCGATACACCAGGTGCCGGCTGGTCTGCAAAATATTTGAAAATAAATGGAAGTTTTAATGCCCAGGAAATGGTGCAGAGTGCCACATTCCTCCTGAGAGCTTATCTCTTAGATGGGCTTTTATCCTGCAATAAAGAAGTTCTTGCTTTGTTAGTTATGGGCTCTGCAGCAAACAAAACTCAGAGTGTGGTTGGGAGCTTTGCTGGGCTGAAATCAATTTTTGAATTATACAAACATTTAGGTAGTTGAAATAGAGAGGGAGAATAAACACAGACTGAAAGTCTAAAGAGCCGTTTTGTTCTGGAGAGGATCTGGAAGGATCTCAGGAATGCAAAGTGCCCCTCCTGCACCTTCCAGAGCAGGTCCCAGAGCTGCTGCACCAAAGCATCCCCAGGGAATCCCTCTGAGCACCCAGTCCATAAATGCTCAGAGGAGAAGTGGGGACACTCTGGGGGAGCAACATCTGTGCCTTCAAGGAGGAAAGAACACAAAGAGCATGGAAAACAGCAAAGCCTGAGATGTGGGGCTCCCTGCAGTGCCTCACCACAGGGAACAGTGCCAGGCACAGGGACAGTGGGGACCTTGCACGTGCCACCACCGTGACCTTGTGGAGCCACCAGCCCGTGACACTCAATGCTTTCCAGCTAAATCAGCAGGTTCCCTGAGAAAAACTGCTCACTGGAGATAATCAGAGTAGGAACAGCCCCTGTCTGCAGCTAATACGGGGGAGATAAAAAATCTCCCTCCTCCCTTTATTCATCCTGCTGTTTGTAAAACCTTATCATGCTTTTTCCAATTGTATTCCCAATAAGCCACCAGGTAAGAAATTGTGTTTGCCAGCCCTGAAGAGAAGTAATCTTTGTTGGCAACATTTCTCAGGGAAAAAACCTGTTCAAATAAGATGTGGGAGGAAATTTCCCCCTCAGACAATTTGAGGAGCTGTTGACAGGCAGCAGATGAAAGGCTGGATGCCGCGGGCCGTGCAGGGAACACGGGCGATGGCTGCAGCAGCTCTGGGTTCAAATGGAAAATTAATTCCTTTCTGAGAGGATCCAAAGTGCTTTTCATGCTGTCCTTCCTTGAAACACTTGGTGATTTAATTTTGCTGAGCACAGAGAGGGATGAGAAGCGAGTCACTAAAGGAGGAGCTCTCCAAATGCAGCCCCAGCTCCTGAGGCAGCGCTGGGGTCACCATGACCCTCCCAGCTTCTGGGTTTGACCACAATATTCCCTATTTCTGCCCTTCATTTGGAGCAGGAATCAGCCTCCACAAATCAGGAGTTTCTTAAGGCAGACAGGATGATTTCTGCTGGCCAGTTCAGGGTGGAATGAGATGATCTCTAAGGTCCCTTCCAACCCAACCCTTTGGATCATTCTGTGATAAATTTTGCACTGGTTTTCCCCAGCATTAATATTTCTGATGACAAAACAAACTGTGACAGATGTGTTCTACCTTAAAACAGACATGCTGCCTTAACAAGAGGAGAAAAAATGGATGAATATGAAAATGGGCATCATGAATATTCAGAGACATTTGCAAATTAAGAGACTTCAACTGTGTCCTTGTCCTTTGTGCATTTTCCACAAATATTGACAGGGGAACTCTCCTGGGAGAAGCGTTCATCAGCACAGCAAGTTTTAAAGAAGGAACCTGCTCAATCTACAGCAAATATGCACAACATGAGCATTGTGTGTATTCACAGGAGGAAGATGATTCTGGGAACCTCCAATTAGGCAGCAGCAGCTTTTCCTATGGTCTCAGGAAAGAACTAAAGAAAAAGGCTTATTTTGATAAATTTTTCAGCACAGATTTTTGAAATGGGAAATACAAACATGAGAAAAAGACAAACTTGGCCCATGAATTATTCCCTCAGAATTGTGAGGGGGGAAATGCCCCCTCAAGCCAGGCTGGGAGCAGCAGCTACTCGAAGTCAAGTGTGTTGTTAGCTGTGTGCAGGCAGCAGCTGAACCTGGGTGTGCTGACCTGCCTGAAAGCCCTGGCTTGGGGTCCCAGCTCAGGAATCTGCCTAATTAATTTTTAATAACCCAACCTTCATTTCTGTGTGCAGCCTGACCTGCTCTTGGGGTGTGCTCAGTCATCACCACCTCCTCCAGCCCCCCCAGTGCCACCTCTGCCTGAAGGAGCTGAATCCTTGTCCTAAAAACCCACAACCATCCCCTTTTCCCTCCCCCAGGCACTGCAGAGGATGCTGTTGCCGTGTCAGTGTCTCTGGCAAGACACCCCAAACCCCAGCAGAACCCAAAGCAGCAGCAACATCCCGTATTGACCCTTTCAGTTCAATCACCACAAGGAAGGGACACAAAAACCTCTCCCTGTAATTCCACCTGGAGGCTTTCTCCCACACTGAAACATTGCACATTGCCCACTTTTGTTAGATTTCCCTCAGAGATGCCCAATAACCTTCAAACAAACCCAATTCATAACACCACCAGATGTGCTCATTTTGCTTTCCATGCCAATGTGCTGTGAGAGGTCTCTGGGTGGGAGGTAACAGCCCAAACAAGAACAATTTCTGTTTTGCTGGTTTGAGAGTGGAGCTTTCAATATCCTGGCCTGTCTCTGAGTTTTTATTTAACTTGGGGAATTTTTCAGTTTACAAAATGGCCCGACAAGGATAATTAGGGTAGAAACATGCCTGACAATTCCAAATGCTCCTTGTCAAGCTTATGGGCTAACACCTATTTTTTATTACTTCCCTGGGTTTCAAAGGGTGATACAGTTGTATTAGAAGCAGTGTGTAGGTGGCTCATTTTTCCCTACTCACATTCCCTTTGACAGTAGTTTGAAATAACATTCATCAAACAGTATAAAAGAAGTCGAAAGAAATTAATTAAGCAACCTAGAAGGAAAAATAAGATGTCTTTCCAACAGGACTTGCATTATTCAGGTTTAGAGTGCTGCACGGTGCAATTTGCTGGGAAGAAAAGGCAGGATAATGTGCTCCACCATGAAACAGCACATTTGGAGCATCACTGGTGATAAGGAAGTTCTGAAACTGGGAGCATCACTGAAATTCTGAAATTTGGAGCATCACTGGTGATAAGGAAGTTCTGAAACTGGGAGCTTCCTATGGAAGATTTGCTCTGAATAGCATGCAATATATACATATATCAATATCTGTTTGCTCATATATCATTGCTGGCACCTCCCCCAGAAGGAATTGGAGATTCCTGATCCTCTTCCTGTCTTTTGGCATGCAGGGCTGGGGGCAGAGCTGGTAACCCTGTGTTTAATTGAATCTTGTCAAGTGAACAAAATCCCGCTTTTTAAAGTCCCTGTTGTTCAAGGGTGTTTAAACAAACATTGTCCAGGTTTTGCCCAGCAGCCACACGTGGCACTGCAGGGCTGGATTCCAGCTCTCCAGCTGTATTGAGGATTATCCACGGGCTGCACACACTCCATTCCCCTCCCTGTGCTTCCCCAGGCTCCTCGGCCTCCTCCTGCTGCTCCAGCTCTCCCTGCCCCAAATTCCAATGGAATCCAACCAGCAACACCTCAGGGAATCCATCTGTGGCCTCTCCAGGCACAGCCCTGGTGAGAAGTTATCCAGCCATTCTCCTCCACTGAGCTGCTGCCAGCTCTGGCTTGGTCACAGGGCTTGGGGACATGAAATTCCAGCTATCCTGCTCTGCTCCCAAGGGATGGGCTCAGCACTGCCCTTCCTGCATCCAGCCAAAACAGCCAGAGTGCACCTGACCTCCCATCAGTCCCCCAGTTCTAAAGGAATCCTGATGTAATGAAGATCACTCACCAAGATAATTTCCAGGAATCTAAACCAAGTACCCCTTGAAATCCAAAAAACTGGTTATGAAAAGGTGGGCACAAAGAGCTCGGGATCTCTTTGTGAGTGCTGGCAGCCTCCCAGCTGCTTCATTAAACACAATCCTCAGCTGATTCCCAATTTCATGTTCATATTATCAGCTGCTCAGGGTAACAGCACAGGAAAGGCCATGGATGTAACAGCACCAGGTTCTGTCACCCCCAGTGAATCTGCTGGGTGTAAGGGAGCCACAAGGAAAGGATTAACTGTGATTTATGCAAGAAACTTCCCAACACATCCTAACTCTTTCTCATCAGTTGCTGCTTTTACCTGAGCAGCAACTCGAGCTTCTCTTTGTGCTTCCACCTCCCTGGCTTGAGCCTGGCAGTCAGGACAGGCTCAGGGCTGTCAGCAGCAGGGCTCCAGCCCAACTAAGCCCAGCTTCCACTCCAGGACAGGACTGACCCCCGGGCTCTCCTGTAGTGCCCAGATTCCCTCGGGCAAGTCTCCCAAAGCTGGATGAGCAGTGGAGCAGCATCCCTTGTGTCCATCCCAGGGCTGGTGCTGCCCAGTGCTGCCCACCAGGACTGATCCTCCTCCTGCTCTGCTTCCCTCTGGACAGCTCCATGGGAAGGCTCTTTCCAAGAGCTGAGGCTGTAATTGCTTGTAAACCACTTAGGCAGTGGCTGATACAGAAATCCAAGTGGTAATTGTAGCAGAGGCTTGAGATTAATCTATTTTTGGCTTGTCAGACGTTCTTATGGACCTGATTCAAGGCAGTCACTGAAAGCTGTAAAGTGTCCAAAAAGTGACAGGAAAAAATAGTTTGATTAAAACCATTCCAGAGGCAAATCCAATCTTTAAGAGACTCTCTGTAACCTATTGGTGTAGCCTGCAGATGAGGCACTCGTGAATATCATCTGAGCAGAGACCTGGGGAGAGCCACAAAAGTTTTATGTAAAAAAAAAAAAAGGTGCTCTAATTTTGGATTCCCAAAGCAGAACTGTGCAGGGAAAGTCAGTGAAAAAAGGTAACAGGGTGTGCCAAGAGGGGATAAGCAGCTTGTCCTGACCCAGGAATCAGGGCTCTGATGACTGAAGAACATCCCACAGGTTCTGTTCTGCTCACCTGCCTTCAGGTGCCATCATGAGATGGTTGGACACCTGGACTTGATGACCTTAAAGGTCTTTTCCAGCTGTAATGATCCAGGATTCTCTGCCTGCCAGATGCACTCTTTGCTGGGATTGAAGAACCCCAAACCCTTGGTTTATCTCTTTATCTCCCAGAGATGGGAGCACCAGTTCATTATTAGGAGCTGGAAGCATCTTCTTTCCCCACAGAGATGCAACGTCTCCAAACTTTCCACCAACTTCCATTTTCCATAGCCTCGGGGTCAAGATTATCCTTTATTATTTTTTCCATCATTTCTTTCCCATTTTCTCTGGATTAGTGGATGTTCTGTCAAGAAGGACTAATGAAATTCCAGGCCAATATAAAGTCTGTCTGCTCTACGAATGGTTCTTTTTTCATACAGACTTTCTATGAAATAAAAAGTGACTGATGCCACAATATGCTTTAATTATTTTCTTCATAAACTATCAAATTAAATTTTAAGAAGCTGGAGATGCCTCTTATTAAACTGGGACTGAACTCAGCGATGTAACTCTTAATGAAACTTCCCACACAAGAAAGTTTTTTTATAATGTTAATAATTCCAAGCAGCCTGCCATATACAATATCTCACCAGAATTTATGATTTTCACATTTCCACCCCCTGCCATGGGCTGGGACACCTTCCCCTATCCCAGGTTGCTTCAAGCTGCATTCAGCCTGACCTTGAGATTTCCAGGACTTTCTAAGCCACACCATTATACAGAGCCTTCCATATTTTAGCTGGGATTTTGCACTCACTGTATCAGGAAGTTTGTCCAAAAAGCAGCACTGAATATCCCCATGAATATCCCACAGCACCACCAGGTAAGTCACAGCACACCTGGAAAACACAGGCATTCATCAACACCAGCTCCAGGGGAAAAGTATTTTCACTAATTTAAGCAGCAAGAACATCTCAAATTATCAAAGGAAAAACAAAGAAAAGCTGCTGTGTGGGTGGAATCATGGAATCATTAAGGATGGAAAAGCCCTCCAAGGTCATTGGGTCCAACCACTGTCCAGCACTGCCACTGCCACCATTAAATCATGCCCCAAAGAACCACATCTGCACATTTTTTTAACACCTCCAGGGATGGAGATTCCACCACCTCCCCAGGCAGCCTGTTCATTGGCTGACTGCCCTTTCAGGGTGGAATTTTCCCTGATATCCAGTCTAAACCTCCTCTGGTGCAACTTGAGGTCATTTCCTCCAGTCCTGTTTCTTGTTACCTGGGAGCAGGGACCAATCCCTGCCTGGCTACAATGTCCAGTTTGCTTTGGAAAACACAGGGATCAAAATGTGGCACATTCTGGGGCCAAGCAGCAAAGCACAAAACCTGCACAAGTCACTGGATCATATTTTTGGATTCTGCCTTAAGGGATGAAGCACAGAGTGAGAGATGAAAATGCAGCAGCTGGTAAAAAATCATTAAAAAGAATAAGGCAAAGATGAGGAAATACTGAAACTGCCAGGAGAAAAAAAGAAAAGGAACAAAGAGATGGAAAAAAGACACTCAATCTGCCAAAGTTGACACAATTTCATAAAATGTACAAGTGAAGCAGAGGAGATGGGGAAAGAACAAACCGAGCAGCTCCTGGCTGGGCTGGGGGTGCAGCACACAGGTGATTTCAGCCCATGCCCAGCTCTGGGGGTCAGCGTGTGCTGCCCTCCCTCCCAGGGCCCCTGTGCAGTTCATTCCAGCTCCCCTGTTGGCCAATTCCTCCTGGTCACACAGGGACAGTCCCAAGGGCTTCATATCCATGTCCCCTTTTGGCCAAGAACACCTGAATCCCACCATGAACAAACCATCACTCATCCCCTCCTGGACAGAAATGGACAGTCATGGACAGAAACACTGATTTTTCCAAATGGAAATTTCTCTGTTGTTGATGACAAAACACTGCTGGCGGTTTTTATTTTTTTCTGTTTAATTTTATTCATGAGCTGAAGTGACTTTGGGCAGTCACAAACCGATTTTTCACTGTGTTCTGAACAGATGGTTGTTCCAAGAATACCAGCATCCTGGCAGTGTCAAACAGCCTTGACCTTCCCAAGCAGCACTGCAGACTTCTTGTTAGAAGGAAAGAAATAAAGAACCACTCACACAGCCCCAATTTTTTTCTGGATTATTAAACACAATGCAGGCACAAACTGTGCTCAAGGAAAACCTGAGATTCGGCCTCAGAGAAGCAGGAATGGCTTCTGGAATCACTGGTGGTGCACAGACAACCCCAAGGTCACATCAGACCCCCCTGCAGCAGCAGAAGAGTGAAGAGATGTGAGCCCACCCACGTCATCTCCAGCTCATCCAGCCCTCAGGAGCTGCTGTGCAAAGCCCAAAGAAAAACCACAAAATATCCCAATCCTCAAGTTCAGGCTTTATCCAGCAAGGGTCCAGTTACAATTTCCCAGTTATAAATAACTGGAGCTCATTGTGAACCTTCAGCACCCGTGGGCTGGCACAGCTTTGGGGACCTTTGCAGGCAGAGCCTTCAGAGGAAAGGCAGCTCATTTTGTTCTGCTTTTGAATTTTTTTTAGAGATATAATCCTATTTTTAAGATAATTTAAATATCATCTGTGCTTAGTTCTCTAGAAGCCACATAAAAAAAAAAAAATCCAAGTCAATTTTACTGCAGTTAAATCCCCATGTCCTTAATCTCCAGGAAGAGAAGGCTGGGTTCCTTCCTGGAGACAATCCTGCTTTTTTAGCACATGTGAATTATTTTGTACCTGATTGGTGTCTATCAAGAGATAAAAATTTGGGGGCAGCACCTAGGGAGCAGCTCCTGTCACGAGATCAATACCTCATTATGGATTAAACATAAAAGTTAAGCCATCCTTAGTTCCCAGCTGACAAAGAGTGGCATAAATTCCACTGGCATTTGGGGGATTTTGTGCAAATTACTCCGGTGACCTCCTGCTAAGAGCAGGTGAGGAGCTGTCACCCTTCCAGCCAGCACTGCCTCGGAGCTCTGAAGTACCACAGAGGGATTTGGGAAGGAGCCCAAGGGTAGGCAGAGGAAGGGAGCCCAGTAATCCCAGCTGGCATCCCTGGCTGGCAGGGGAGGATTCCCAGGGGATGGCAGCCGGCGCTCGCTGCGTTCTCAGAATCTCTGCTGCTCACAGTGACCCTGAGATGGGGCAGAAAGTCTCTTTTCCCAGCCCAGCACTGAAGAAGGAGTCAGAGCTCTTCAGTTCTCACTCTCAAGGTTGTTTATTGTTCCTTATCTATAAAATTCTTCCTCCTGTCCAGCCGAGGTCCTCTCAGCAGGACAGACAGAGGCACTGCCTGCCCCGGGGCAGTGTTATCTTTTTATACTAAAAACCACCTGTACAATATTAACCATCACTTCCCAATACCCATCACCTGTGTTAGACAGTGAGCTTCCACTCTAAACCAATCTAAAGGTGCCACCATCACAGCAGAAGAGGGAGGCCAAGAAGAAGAAGGAGGAAGGCTGGACACGCCCAGATCCCTCCATCTTGCCCCCTGAACCCCCATTCTAAAAACCCCAAAAATCTATTTTTCACCCCGTGATAAATCCACTATCATTCTACTTAAACTGTCATGGCTTGTCATTCTTCATGTAAGGCTGGTAATTTTTTTTCCAAGGGTTAAATCAAAGGCACAGGGGTGTTGGGCTCCGTGCCAGGGTCTCTGAGCCCCCTGGGAGGGGCTGGAGCCCTCCAGGGCAGCCAGAGGGATTTCCTGGGTTCCAAAAGGCCACCACGTCCTCGCTGCGTGGCCACCCGGGCTGGCACCCGTGTCCCTCTGGCCTCAGCAGGGTGGCCCTGGTGGCACTCGCGTGCCAGGGAGGGAGCCCCAGTTAGCCAGGGCTGGTGCAACACTTGGCACACCCAGACTTTGTGTCAGCTCCTCCTCATCCAGTTCAAGTACTGAGAAAATGGACAGCTGCTCCAAAGCCAAGTGACAAGGCTGGCCACTGTCCCCAAGGGCTCTAAAGGTGATGCTGGGATGTCCAACCTCCCAACCCAGACCCCTCCCTTCCTCTGCAGCAGCTTCACCTCTTCCGTCCCTTAATCAGAGTATTTGCTTTGGTTTGTGTCAATTTTTAATATTTAATGATTTCCACAATATCTTTGGTTGGGTTATCCTACTTGAGCCCTCCCCCTGCAGTCAGGAATTTTCCCTGGGGTCTTTGGCTCTTCTGTTCTAATTATATTAATGTCATAATTAGCTGTCAGCCCGACTAACCCCAAGCCCCCTCTATGTGTAATGTGTGTCTGTGCTATGAACCCCCTGCCAAATCTGGCTGGGTTTCTCCCAGGCCGTGCTGCTCTGTGACTCAGCCAGTAAATCACAGGATGGCAGAAGCTTTGGGCAGGGAGGGGAGCACTGCTTGGTGTCTCCAGCTTCCCTCCTGATATTCCTGATTTCTGATTTCTGCAGGTGCTGGATTCAAACCTGGCAGTTCCCCAGGGTGAGCAGGGACCCAGCGAGGGGCTCTGCTCCCCCTCCTCAGACCCCTGGAGTCAAACTCTGGGGGCCCTGGAGCCTGGGGGAGCCCTTGGCTGTCCCTCCCAGGGGCTGAAGCACTTCCCACCTTCCCACCTTCCCACCTTCCCACCTTCCCTGGCTGTTGTTGCCTTACACAGCAGCCAGGTTTGCAGGGACATCCACGGGAGCAGCCCCCTGCCCCCAGCTCACTGCCTCAGCCTCACCAGCACCATTCCAAGCCTTCCAGCACTTCATTCCTGCCTTCTGAGCCTGGGCCCAAATTAATGAGCAGCTCCACGTCTCCACACCTCCAAGGTGTTGCTGTGCGTGGGGATGAGGTTTGGAGGGAGGCAGGAGAGAGCAGGAGCTGCCAGATGAATATTAAACCCAAAGAGCTGCTTGGTGATATTTAATGCTTTTACTGAGTTTGACTTCTATGCTTGTGGGGAAAAAAAAAAAAAAGAAAAGAAAAATCCTGGGCAAGGCAAGGACTCCAGGGAATTAGCATCTTCCCCCAGCATAAAAGCCTCATTTTTTATGGAACACAAATGAGTTCTGTGCAGACAGGGAGGTCTGGGAGCACCTTGCTCTATTTGCCAGCTGATATTTCTAAGTGTCTACAGAAAGTTGGGAGGACCGTCAAGTGGAGCATAAAAAATTGTAATTTTTAAAATAGGAAAATAGATGGGAAAGGGCCTGGGAGTGGGGGAGAGCTCCTTGTTTGCCTGCTGCATTGCAGATGCAGAGTTAAGGATCTCCATTAGGCTTTGCTCCATAAATTAAGAAGCATCAAACACACAGAGGCAAAAAGGCAAGGAAAGAAGTCAGAGCTCTTACAGCTCCAAGTCAGGGCTCTGGGAGAATTCCCAGAGCTTCAGCAGAGGGGTGAAACCCGGGGCCAAGGGCTGCCCTCACCCCAGAGCAGGAGGGGTTTCAGGCAGCCTTGACAATGGGGCAGAGCCCAAAATCCCCGTGAGAAACCCAGCCAAAAGCAGGGGAAGTTCCAGACTTGGTGGGGAAAAGCACAGATTCCAAAGGGGGAGTCCCACAGAGCATCCCCGCCCAGAGGAAATGAGGAGCAGGTTGCAGGGCAGCTCTTGGAATATCCCCTGGATCCTGGCTCCAGGCACACACATTCCCAGGCTGAGCTGGAGCTCCTGCCCGTGCCAGGTGTCCCGGGGACTGCAGGGACAGGCTCCCCTGTCCCCTGACCCCCCTTTCAGCAGCTCCCCTGCCCCGGGCTCCCCACCATGCCCAGGCTCCCTCTGCCTGCTGAGCACCCAGAGCAGCTGGGCTGGGTGGGATGGACGCCGAGGGTACACCCAGACAGACAGACAGACAGACAGGGTCATGTCCTGGGCAGCTTTCAACTCTGGGGTAATTTCCCAGGAATGGGATGAAGCTGCCAGAGAGGAGAGATCCAGTCTTGGGGGCATCAGGAACACACAAAGATGCCCAGAGCCACGGGCCTTGGAGAGAAAAGCCTGGAAAGGCTGTGCTGGGAGAGGCTGCCACTGAGGGGGGACAGGGGACACTGACAGGAGCTGCCCTGGAGGTGGCATCACTCAGATGTGACAAAGTTCAAGGCTCCCATGGACACGTCCCACACAGCTGGAGATGGAAGGACTCCCCCCTTCCACAAAGGTCCAGTTCTGGGTGCTCATGACAAGGACACAGTGGGGCTGAAGAATTCCTGAAGGAGCCGGGAAGGGGCTGGAGAATCCCTGAGGGAGCTGGGAAGGGGCTGGAGAATCCCTGAGGGAGCTGGGCAGGGGCTGAGCCTGGAGCAAAGGAGGCTCAGGGGGCCCTTGTGGCTCTGCACAAGTCCCTG
>JAYDZK010000032.1:1649190-1660597 GCA_034509185.1 Euphonia xanthogaster | reverse complement strand
TAAAAACAATTCACATGTTTGGATAAACAATCTCCAGGCCACATTCCAGAGGAGCAAAACATGGAGAAGCTGAGGCTCCTCAGCTTCCCAGGAGAGGAAATCCTGGTGAAGGGATTTTTCATCCAATATCACGGTGACATCCCAGCCCCAGTGCAGTCTCCCCAGGGAGTCTCCTTTGCCCTCCCAGCTAACAGGTTTTTGGTAAATCTCAAATTCAAGGAGTTCTCTGCAAATCCTGAACTGCAGTTCCCTCCCAAGCACTGAGCAGGGAAGGAGGGCAGGGAGGGAGTCAGGGAAGGGACAGAACCCCCTTAGATCCCAGGGCTGAGGGTGAAATCCAAAGTTTAAGTCAAATAAGTCAAGAAATTCTGTTGACTGCAGGGAGGCAAGCTAATCCCTGCAGGCAAGCCCTCAGTTCCCCCATTCCCTCACAATCCCTGGGGGAAGCAGCTCCCAAAAAAAGGTGAGGACGTTTTCCTTTCCAATTAAAGGACTGCACTTACATAACATCCCTGCTTTCCACTCCATTGTGCCTGGGCTTCACTCAGGAGCTGATTGTGAGCCAGATTTCTTTATCCACCTTTGTATCTCGTTCCAAGGGAGCTGGACAGAATTTCAGTAGAGGACCAGAGTGGTTTTTAGAAAAGCTTCCCAGCCCCATTATGTACCTGAGCAGTGGGTAAGAGGTGCAGGCCATTGTCATGCTGCCCTCCTTCATCTTCCTGAAGAGAGAAATTGAAAAACGCTTGAATTTTTAACCTATTTTTCAGGAAAATAAAAGCCTGACCTCTATCCAGTGCCTAAAGTCTAAGCTTGAAATAATGAGTTATTCTTTAATTCTTCTGTAGTTAAGGGCCATGGGATGTTACACAAAGAAACGTGCTCATGACACCAGCATTCATTATGGAATGTGCTCTTCTATTTCTTAAAAATAACATTAACACTGCTGCTATTTATTTAATGCTTTTCCTCTTCAGAGCCCTTTTTAGGCATTAGCTAATGAATGTAATGACTCGGGGTATTTCCAGTGGGTCTCTCCTGAGGGAGAGCTCTGTTCAGGGCAAAGAAAAGAGATGTTATTTGTGCTCTGTGCTCTCTCCCAGGCAGGCCCACCCCTCCAGCTCCTCTGGCCTCTTCAGAGGGCTCAGGCTGAGGCCAGGGCTGGGGTCTTGGCAAATAGAACAAGGAAATTCCAATTTCCATCTAGTTTCTCCACTTTTTTTTCTCTTATTGATAACAATTAAAGAAATTAAAAAATAAAAAGTTAAAGAACAATTAAAGAAAAAAAAAGTTAATTTTTATTGTTTAATTTTTATTAAACAATAAAAATTAACTTTTTATTTTTTTAAGGGAAGGCAGTGTTGAAAATCTGGTTCATGTGGGGCAGTTGGATTAAAATTCCCAAAGTCAGTGCTCAGCACATGTGACACTGCACAGCCCAGCCAGTGCCATCAATCCTTGGAAGAGCAAACCACCCTCACCTGTGCTGCTAAAACCAAGGTGACATTTATGAAACTCATCACCTCTTCACTCATTATGCCTTCCTGCAATTCCTCAAACATCAGCTCTGTGATTTATTCACTCAGCAAAACCTCCAGGTCCATTCATCACAGCAGGTCTGGGCACAATTTAAAACTTTAGGTGCAAAGAAAAGGCTTTTCCCAACTTGCCTTATATGTTAGAAAAGGGGAAACTTTGTTTTAAACCAAACCCCCACTAATAAAGCAAGAATTGAGTGTGTTTTAGGAGCTGGATTCAATGCCCAGTTTGAATATAAAGCTTTCTTCTAGGAGAGCCCTTGGAATGGAACCTGGGATTATCCTGAACTTGGCCTAATGCTGTCCCTGTGCTCTCTGGTGGCTCCCAGCCCCTGTCCCACACAGACCCCTCCTGTGGCTCTGATTTAATCACCTATTAATGATCAATCACTATCAATGATCAATCAGCAGGTCCCACAAACCAGGATTTCCTGGTGCAGGGGTCACAGAGCCAGGGCAGCCTGGGGGCTTCTGTAACCCCCACCTGTCACCAGGATATTTGCTGAAAAATCCCTTTGCCAGAAGGGCTGAGAAGCTGAGAAGCCTCAGAAGAAAAGAAAACCAGTAATGATCTGGTGCTGTGGAATGCAGCAGGTGCATCCTGGATTGGTCCATGTTGGCTGTTTCTAATTGATGGCCAATCCCAGTCAGCTGGCTCGGGCTCTCTGAGAGTCAGGAGCTTTTGTTCTTCATTCCTCTCTATTCCTTGCCAGCCTTCTGATGAAATCCTTTCTTCTAGTATAGTTTTAATAGATCATTTTCTTTTAATATCATCTATATCATAAAATAATAAATCAGCCTTCTGAAGCATGGAGTCAGGATTCCCATCTCTTCCCTCATCCTGGGACCCCTGTGAACACCAGCACACCCCCCACCTCCCCTGGGCACCTCCCTCTTCACCTCAGCCAGGCTGCCCTGCAAAACCCATCCCCAGCAGAGCCATTTCCAGCTCCCTTCACCCAGCAGAGCTCTGCTGGAGGATGCTGGCCCTTCAGCTGGCATTTCAGTGTGCTCATCCTCCCCCCAGTGTGACCTCAGGGAGCCCTGCTGCTCCCACCCCTCCCAGTTAACCAAATGCAAAGATTCCAGCTGGCTTCTGTCCAGGAGGATTTCACTCCTAAACAGACTTACTCCCCTGAAAACTTTTTTTTTTCCTGGAGGGAAATAAAATAAAATGAGGCACTTCTAGCACATAACTGCTTAACATCATCTATTTTCCTTATTGTTCCTGGCTGGAAGCAGCAACCCAAGGGAAAAATCTGCCTTTCCAAAGAGCATCGTGCAACTGCTGAGTGCCCAGAGCATCCCTCCTCTCCCCAGCTCCCCTGAGAGCAGCAGGGGGGGGAAACCCCAGGGATTTTCTCTTCAAAACGTGGGTTTGTGGGTTACTTCCAGTCTCCAGGTTTTAAGAAGGAACATTTTGGCTGCTTCAAAATGTCTTTTTATTGCAATTTGCTTAGGGAATGTTTGTCTTTGGTTTTTTTTTTTTAAATTCTTTCTTCCAGTCTCTTTATTTTTGCCTTCACTAAAGCTTCATTTGCAGAGCAGGAGGACAGAGACCAGCACAGTATATTTTTTATAACATGTACAAATGTTTTCACCTACATCTGCATAATTAACAATAATTAACAAAATATGGGACCACAGCTCTGCCAAATGCACCTACAGACCACCTTCTGATGCTTTTTTTTTTTTGCTGTATTATTTTCTCCCCAAACCTGACTTGGCACCTTGAAACAAATCAAGTGAATTCCACCACCACTTCCCAGCATCATTTCCTTGGAAACTTCTGGTACCTGCACACTTTTCACCCCCCATATCTTCATTTACACTAATCAGGCCTTGCAGCAGGATCCTGGAAGATTCACCAAATCATGCCAATATAATCACTACAAGATCAAAAGCCTAAAACACGAGCCATAGCCTGCAGCTATGGGGGAGGCAGCTACAAAACCCATCAGGCTCAGAGCCATCCTGCAATTAATCCCTCGTGGCCCTGGCTCTGTAGTCAGTAAGTGGGAGCAAGATCCCCCTGAACATGAAAGAGATTATTTGGGATTAGCAGGAGAGGCTGTGGTGCCCCTTGGCCCCGGTGAATATTAACCACGAGGGCTGCAATGCAGATTAGAGGGTTCATTTTAAGCAGCCTGGTTTAGGGCCTGCTGGGATGTGGATCTCTCACTCTCCCTGCTTTGGGTTGTTCTTTTCCACTATGGAAACTCCATCAGATGAAGATCCAAGGTGTTTTTTTTAAACCTTCTTTAAAGCCACACATCTTTGCTTCAGGGTTTTACCAGTGTGTTCCTGGACTTTGATTACTTTTGGCACCTCCACCGTGTCAGTAACACAGAAATCCTCATTTTCAGGCCATAATGAACAAGCACTGCTCTGAAATGAAGAACACACCAGGGGAAAGGCACTCAGCTCATCAGGGTTGCTACGATTTCCAACTGCAATGAAACAAAGCCAGGCTTCAGCAGGCCAGGGAAAACACCAGCCAGGTAAGGAATTAGATCATCAGGCAAAACAATTCTGCTTCAAGTTTCCTTCACCAGTAACTAATGAGATTTTGTGTCCTCAGAACAGACCCTCAGCTGGGATCTCTCCTCATTTCCTGAGTTTCAAGGAGGTTTTAACCTTTGGTTCTCTAATTCCATGCAGATGGAAGCCAGCTGGGATCAGCCCAGGAAGGCGTTAAGGAATCCCCCACCATGTCCTGCCCCAGGTGAGGGTCTGATCACCCCCCTGCAGCTTCCCAGGGAGCAGCTGCGGGGCACAGAGCTCCGGGGTGAACAGCTGGAGCAGCTGGAGCAGCAGATGCTCTGCAGCCCCTGATGGCATCCTGTCCCTAAATCCTGCGGGCTGTGCTCTCCTTGGGAAGTTCCAGAGAAGAGCCTGTCCTTGGGAAGTTGGAGAGCAGAATGTGCTGAGGAAAGGCTGCAGCAGCCCCCAGGGGCTCGGCTCTGCCACGAAGTGCTGAGCTAACTAATCCCTGATTGCTCCTCACTGAGTGAGGACACACAAAGCCACGGGCCGGGGCCACACAAATCCTGGTCTATAACCACATCTCTGAGAATCCAAGGTGATATTTGCATCCAAAAAAAGTTAGTCCCCACTGTAACAAGCGTGTGGAAAGTTTGTTTAATGGATTATAATGGAGAATCCCTCGTGCCCCAAAACTATCTGCACTTCTCGGGCACCAGAATGATGGGCTCACCCAGACCCTTTGGGAATACTTTACTCTGGGTACAAAGCAAAAAAAGATAGGGAAAACAACTCCAAAACACCTCCCAAGCAGGCAAAAAGAGCAGTTCTCTCCCAAGGAAGCAGCGAGGCACGATGCAGCTCCTGGGCATCCTCCCAGGAGCAGGGCGTGGGGAAGGCAGCCCCCGCAGCTGCAGGAACATCTGGAGCCGTTCCCCTGATCCAGAGGGAATCCTTGTGGCAAGGACCGAGCTGGAAAGGAGCTGCTGGAAGGGAGGAAGGCTCCAGCTGCCAGTCCTGCTCCAGAGATTGCCCCCAGGTCTTTTCTCCCTTCTCAAAGAACACGAGTCAGGCTTCTCTCTGGAACCAGATTCATTTCAACCCCACGTGCCACTCCCCTCCCAATGTTGATACTGATCTAAAAATATTTAAATTGAAAAATAATATAATTATGCTCCTTTCTTGTTCTCTGTGTTTGTATTTGGAGGCTTTTAGAGGAAATTTTTAGATGTATCAAAGTATCTGGAAATGCACTAATTATTTCAATGATGATACGATCCCAAGTGGCAAAGTAAACATAATTACCCACATTAATAGAAAACAAAATCAGCAACACTTCAAGGCTCTGTGGGCTTCAGCTGGCAAATATTGTCACAGTAGATCGTTCACCACAAAAGGACATTTATTATGATTTGAAGTAAAACCCCACCAATTTAACCAGAAGTCTCAATGACCTTGTCTCTCAGGATCTCCCTTAGTGGGAAAACCTCAGTGTGAATGAAAAGCTCCCAGATTTTATAGCCAGATTATTTTGACTTGGTTGTGCTCTGCTTTAAAACCCTGCAGCTGTGTTTTCTTTTCTTAACTTTTCAAGCAAGTTCTGGGTGTCAGAAACCTCGGGTATGGTTGTTAAAAAGCTAAGAAAGAAAGTGAAAGGATTTCACTGATTTCACTTTCTGCTGAAAATCCTCCTTTTCAGGGAACTGAAGGGATATCACTGGATCTTTTGTCACTTTTGTGAGCCTGTAAAGGTTTGCCTTAAGAAATACAACAAAAAGAAAATAAAAAAGGAATACCAAAATACACAGGCTGAAGCTTAAACCAAGATTTCTCCCTCTCTCCAGGAGCTGTTCCGTGTTTCAGGCTGTATTTACCTCTGGCTTTGAAGCACGGGGAGATTTCCCTTCCATTCAGGGAGCTTTTGTTTGTGAAAGAGCAGCGCTGGGGCAGGAATGCCCCAGGGAATGAGGAGCTGCTCCGGGCAAGGGACAATCCCTGGGGACAGCCCTGGGGACAGGAGGGGAGGCAGGAGGATGGAGCACGGAGCAGCCCCTCTGCTGCCACTGCCACCTGGAATTCAGAGCCCCTGGCAGAACACCAGGGAGCCACTCCCTGCCCAGGATGAAGTGGGAAAAGCCCAGGATGAAGTGGGCAGCAGGAGGCACCTGCAGGGTGATGACTCAGTGCTGCAGCCTCGGAGGGAGCACGGACCTGACCCACCTGCCCAGGCTCTGTCACCACGCTGGTGGCAGCTCCCAAGGACGCAGAACTGCCCAAAGGATATGCAGGAATTTGCTCTTTTGCTGCCAGTATTGCTAATTTCCACAATTCCTCCCCTTTAGGGTGTGGAAAGGGCTGGGTGGCCATCGCAGGCAGCAGACATCACACAGCACCTTTAACCACTCTGTGCTTCCCAAGGGCCAGAGGCAGTGCTGGAATTAGCATCTCAGCACCTGGCAGTACCACTTATCTACCTTATTCCTGGAGGTAAAATGCAATTAGAAAGTTAAATGATAATTAAATGAAAACCTTTTAAATCTTGGTTTGCGTATTCCCAATTTTCCCCTTCCTTCCCTGTGCCTCTCTGCTCAGCTGTCTCTGCCAGGGCCTCTCCTTGCAGTCTGCTTTGGGTTTAGCATTAGGTGATGAAGCATAAAATGATATTTAAATACTATAATTTCAAGAGCAAGCAAAGAACATCACATTTATCTTCACTAACCTTGGCTATGCCTGTCCCATCTAATGAAAAAAGTGATTGAAGGGACTTATTTCAGCTTACCATCCCAAGGCCCCCATAAAAGCTGAATGGTAATTTAATTAGTTTCCTTTCTGGTGATTAACTAGGAATTTCTGATCATTTAATCTGAGTGCACTTTGATTCATTAAGTATCTGTTTCCATTCTTTTATGAGGTGATTAAATAGCCCAGCCCAGGTAGTGCTGCCATTGGTATTCAGGGCTGCTCTGCACTTGGAGACAACCAGGGGGGAACATGCAGGATGGGAGCAGCATTCCCAAACCTTTTGGGACCAGCTGATAACCAGCAGTGTTGTGAGGGTCCCCAGGACGAGGTGAGAGATGAGAATTGACTCCAAGTTCTCAGAAGGCTGATTTATTACTTTATGATATTATATTATATTAAAAGAAAATGATATACTGAAAACTACACTAAAGAAAGAGAAAGGAGCCATCAGAAGGCTAAAACAAGAATGATAATAAAAACCTGTGACTGACCAGAGTCCTGACACAGCTGGACTGGGATTGGGCATTAAATCAACACAATTCACATGGAACCAATCCAAGATGCCCCTGTTGGTCAGCAACCTCCAGCCCACATCCCAAGCCATCAGATAATTATTGTTTACTTTCTTTTCTGAGGCTTCTCAGCTTCTCAGGAGAAAAATCCTGGTGAGGGGATTTTTTCAGGAAATATCCTGGTGACACAGCAGTTAATTGAGCCTGGCAGAGCTCTCAGCCCACAGGTCAGAGCTGTGGTGAGGGGAGGAGGAGGAGCAGATCTGTGCCTGGTGTGATGCTGCCTCTGCTTCCACCCCAGAGCAGCAGCAGCACCTGCACCAAGCCAGGACTGGGCACTTCTGGCATTCACATTCTCTGGAAAAATCCCCTTGCCCAGGATTCATCTCCTGGGAAGCTGAGAAGCCTCAGAGAAAAGGAAAACAATAATGATCTGATTTGCTTCTCCTGTGTTGTGCTCACATGTGGAATGTGGTTGGAGATTGTTTCAATGGATTCTGCTGTGAGTTGTTTTGACTCTTTGGCCAATTGGGGCCAGGCTGTGTCAGGACTCTGGAGAGAGTCACGAGTTTCTATTATTATTTTCAGCCTTCTGTCTGTATCCTTTCTGCATTCTTTAGTACAGTTTAGTATAGCATACTTTAATATAATATAGCATCTTAAAATAATAAATTATCCTTCAAGAACATGGAGTCAGATCCATCATTCCTTTCCTCATCTGGGAACCCCAGAAGTACAAGAGGCACTGATGGCAAGCTGGGCTCATTCAGGGGGAGATTCCCCCTGCCCTCCTGGCAGTGACATTTCTCCTGAGCACAGCAAGTCACTCACCCTCTGCTGAATCCCCCCTGGGTACCAGTGGGGCTGGAGCTGCTGGCCTGCCTCATAAAGGATGATTAAATAAATCTACTCCAGTGCTCTGAAGACTGAGAGTGCTATATTACTTAACTTTTTATTTAGATTTAAAGCTTATTATAAAGGCTCTACATACTCTCCAGACACCCATACCAAAAGGGAAACTCACAATCCTTTAAAATGTTGCTTAGCACCATAATGGAATAAGGGAAGTTAAATTATCAGGCAGCTGATACTGCAGCAAAATACACTTCATCAACTCCACCCTAAGAGAAAATCTGAGTACCTGTGTCAGGCAAAAGATGCCAGAGTGGGTTTCTGAGCACAAATAATCTGTGGCTCATTTTAATCCATCAGGCCAGAATGGTAAAATGGGATTTCATTCCTTGTACAAAAATAGAAAATTAAAAACCCAGCAAATGAATGGGGCCTCAATTCTGTTTTCATTTCTTTTGACCCCCAGATCAGATGAATATAGAGATGGATATAAAGGCAGATGGATATGAGGACACCTGATCACCCTGAAGGATTCCAGGGACGTTCTAAACACAGCCATGCCCACCCCAGCCTGGCACAACCCCTCCCAACCCCACCAGCAGCACTCCAGGGAGGCAGGAACCCTTTAAACCCATTTTCCCCACACTCTGAACGCTCCCTACAGCCCAGCAGTGCCTGGACCAGCTCCCCACCATGCCCTGGAGGTCAGCAGCTCCAGCTCTCTGCCCTGGGGCTGCAGCAGGAGCAGGGCAGGGCTGGCACCTGGGACCCCCAGCCCGGCCCTCAGGGAAGCTTCAGGGGCTCCCCCGAGCTCTGAATCTCAATATTTCCATGTTTTGGGAGCCTGTGCCTTGTCAGGAGTGTCAGACAGGCCAGCAGGAGCTCAGCACTGCTCTCTCTGGGGTTTTACATCGTGGCCAGGACTGGCTGCAGGTTTAGGACAGAGAAGGGTTTGGAAGGGGTGTAAGAGCAGGATGGAAACAGGAAAATTTCAGTTCGTATGGAACCACCTGTAAGTGCTGCCTTACTCACTGTAAAGACTTTCTGGACTTAAAGTGAGACTAAAAATTCTTTTCACTGAGACTTTGACATAGAGAGGGAAGCTGAGCACAGCAGCCAAGGCATTGCCCAGCATCAGCCCTGAAACCAGGCACAAGGCTGCTTTCCTCCCAGCCCTCAAAAATGCTAAGATTGCCTTAACCCCAGCCATTCCTATTGTTTTTTAATTAGTTATAATGTGTTTATCTGTCTTGGGAATTCTGAGCCAACGTTTCTTCCCTCCTCAACAACTGCAGGGAGCAGAAATCTGATTTTATCTTGAAGTGGAAGCTGGAACCTGTATGGCAGCACATTTTACAGACCCACAACAGCATCTTCCAACTCAGGCCAGGGATTATGCTGGGCTTTGGGAGCTGGGGCTGCTTTCATTTATCCCATCCCAGCAGGAGCCTCCTCCCCCCCAGGGCAGTGGGGATTCCATGGGCTGCAATTGTCCCCCTTAATAACAATTAATCCATGTCTCTCCTGGAATCCTAGCAAAGGCTGTGGAGTTACCCAAGGATAGAGGTGACAGCCTCAGCAGAGCATAAGGTGCTGTCATTTTACTGAAACACAGCTTCCTCAATCAAGGTTTCCCTCTCCAGGGCTGGAATCAGACAAATCTGCATTAAGCACAAAGGAAAGCTGACAACAAATAAGGAACATGTCCTGCTTCTCCAGCCTGATGTACAGCCCAACCTGCCCTCAAAATAATTCATCTGTGCCACCTCACCTGCCAGAATATTGTTATTTCAGAGGAAGTCTGGCTTTTTAATTATATAGAATGCTGTAAAAGGTGTTCTAATTCCAATAGTGCATTAAGGAAGTGTCGTGGTAGTGAAGATGTACCAGGTGATGCTCAGGAGAACAATGCCAAGATGGGAGCGTGGAGGAAAGGCTGCAATTATTCCATGTGGGCTGGGATAGTTAATCATTGTGTTGGACTGCAGGAAGTTCCCTGGCTTGCATTTTTAAACAAGTTCTTGTCTCTCCTCTTGGCAAAGTGTCATTTTGCAGGAGGAGAGCCACAAGTTATTCCCACGGGCTCTGCAAGTGAAGTTAAAGCAAGGACAAGGCCAAGGGCACTGGCACAGCAGGGGCTGGCAGGGCACAGCCAGGTCCCCAGGGACAGCCTTGGAGTGCTCACACTGCTGCTGGGAGGGCTCAGCAACGGGGTAACATCGAGCTTTGTGACGTTTCAGGAAGCAAAACTTCATAAACCTGAGGTTTAGGAGGTAAATCCTTCTATCCACTGAGTTCAGTGCAGAACGAGCTGTTCTTGCTGACTGACTCAAAAAAAAACCACCAAACCCAAACTGAGCCTAAAGCAGCCCGTCTGGAGAGGCAGCAGCTCAGCCCCTGTGAACAGGGAATGGGGGCACAGTCCCTGAGGAGACAGGCCCTGCAGGAGAACAAGAAGCAGAAACTGCAGGGCTAGGCTCCAGTCCTGAGGCTGAGGTGGGGTCTGACCCCGCTGGAGGGAGGGATAACCCGACTGCCACGTCCAATAGTGCAGCAATAAATTCATTTTCTAAGCACACACACCTGCACAAAGGTGTCTGCGGGACAAAATGACACAGAGCTGAATCTGGTACTGTTGAGAAATTTGATTCAGAGTGAAAATTGAACAGGTCACAGAGGTGGGAAACGACTGCCCTGCCCATGGCAGCCAACATGGGCCAGCACAAAGCCAGCCCAGCCCTGTGGTGCCAGCAGGATCACTGGGCAGTGCCAGCTCAGCAGGGCCCTGGGGACAGCTCAGGAGCTGTCCAGGCTCCCCATGGGGAGACTCAGCCCTCACAAGGCCAAGCCCTTTGCCTGAAGCAGCTCTCCTTGGGATTGGGGTTCTGGTGGCACTGGGACTGTGGGCAGCAGGTCACAGGAACCCAGGTTTATCCCAACAGGGACCCTCTGGCTGCTCTGCTCTGGGGACACTGCAACAAGACCCCAAATAAATCCCAATGTTCCCCCACACCTGCCCTTCCCAGCAGGGATTCCTGCCCCACTGCCCCATCACCCAGCTGGGAGCACAGGCTGGAAGGGAGCATTGCCCTGGTCCTTCTGCCCTCAGGCACCTCTCTCCTGGGAAGGATGAAGGTTTGACAAGGAAGTCTCACAGCTATGGATGCTTGGCAGAAAGATTTCTGAATGTGGAGTCTGATGGAGGAATAGAGATGGGAGCAAGTTTTGATCTAGAAGAAGAGAATTGCTGAGCCAGCCTGACTGGCTAACCAAGGAGGC
>JAYDZK010000032.1:1629364-1640661 GCA_034509185.1 Euphonia xanthogaster | reverse complement strand
ATCCCAACCCCAATCCCAATCCCAACCCCAGCCCCAGCCACAGCCCCAACCCCAACCCCAACCTCAACCCCAGCCCCAGCCCCAGCCCCAATCCCAACCCCAACCTCAACCCCAATCCCAATCCCAACCCCAGCCCCAGCCCAGGTTCTGGGAGTCCCCAGCTCTGGGGCAGCAGGGACAGAGCTGAAGCCTCTCAAAGGAACAGTCTGTCTAAAGCAGGTTGCTCTCAATTGCTGTGCTCTGTGTTAATGAATAATCAGCTCCTGGTTTCTCAGAGCAACCATGAAGCTGAGACAGCCCAGATGAACAGAATTCCAACTGCTCCCGAAGAAATGAGGAGTCTAAGGACGCACTCACAGGATGGGAATTGGCTCAGAGTTCTCCTCCTGGGGTCCCAGCAGCCTGGCCAATGTCAGCACCTGCTCCAGCCCCACGGGCTCCAGCAGTCCTACATTTGATGGCACACTCAGTTCCAAACCAGAGCAGATGCATGAGCTGTCCTGTGGTGAGCTCTGGAAAAAAAAAACCAACCCAAAAACCCAAGGAAAAAGAAATTAATTTAGGTTTTTAATGTTTCAGTCTTACAATATTCCTCTCCATTTCAGCCTATTGATAGTATTTGTGTAGCTGTTAAAAAAAATAAACAAACAAAAACAAAAACAAAATAAACCTAAGTGAAAAATATGGAAGTAAAAACATTAAAATTGAATATTATCAAAATAGTCCGAATTTTCTAAATAAACCTCAAAAGATCAGTACCTGCCCAAACCTTTTGATTTCATTGAAGGGAGGTTTTGGTCAAGAACTGCCCCAAGTGCCTGCTGGGATCAGCCAGGGATGCTCAGCCCAGCCAGGCTCCCCCCTGGGGATGGAGAACAGCCTGGGCTCATGGCTGAGGCTCTTTTCCCAAATTAATTTCTGCAGCTGATCCTAAGCGTGGGCAGCCTGGGCAGGTTATGCCATAACAGCTTTTCCATTTGCATCCAAATTTGGGGCATTATGCTCAACCTGCTCATCCACTTCCACTCAAAGGTGCAGCTTGCTCAATTTGCATAATAACTATCTCCAGCTAATTATCCCCATTTGTTCATGGAAGCAGCCACTTTCTGTAGGGCTTAAAATTACCATAAACTGTGCATAAGATCAAGACAACACCGATTTATCTTATTAACAGTGAAGGAGTTTGTGTGTTAATTAGCAGGGGATTACTCTGGAAATGCACTCAGATGTTCTCAGGACCAGCTCACCTGACAAGCCCCGAGCACCTCTCAGCATCTGCAGCTCAGGGCTGATGCACAGGAGAATGAGGAGCTCCGAGAGCAATAGGTGAGGCCAGGGAAGCACCCAGGGAAGCACCATCCTGGGAATTCCTGGTGGAAAACAGCCACACACTGTGTGGCCACTGCAAAGGTGCAGAAACCTCTGGCGAGTTATTTAAGTGGGAGAGTTGGAGAAGAGTGAGATTGAAGTGCTTGCAGCAGCCTGGAGGTAAGCTCAGCACGCTCCTGCACACAGCAAAATTTGTTTGCTGCATTTTTTGGATGGCATTTTGGACAAATTGTTAAGAAAGGTGGAAAACTGAGGCCCATTCTCCTCGAGGGCTCAGTGCCTCACTGATATTCTCCTACTCTGCTTAGTGAGCAGCTGCTCCAGCCTCCCCTTGAGCAGCTGTCAGAGCACTTCCCATAATATTCATGGGTGCTCCATGTTTTCCAGCAGCAGGTGGTACAATTTCTGTATCTGCAAACTATCAGCATTCAAATCCAGATTTTTCTCCTTAATAGCTACTACACAGCCACAAAGTGTTATCTTTCCTACACATATTTTTAATACCACCAGTAAAAGCTGAAGTGAGGACTTGTATTTAAGGGAAAGATGTTCCCATGAAACTTAAAGTGAATTTCACACTGGGAAAAGATTAGAATAATATGGACTCTCAAGTAGAGAGCCATTTACTCTCCATTTTTCCTGTGCCCCAGAAATAGCCTCCTTAATTTTCACTCTGGGGTTCCCACAGGCACCCATGTGGATGCTGGAAATTGGACAAACTCCTTACACAGCCAAAGGAGCTCAGAGGATACAAAGAAAAAAAGAAAAGCAGATTGCACTAAACAGTTTTCCCTTTAAAGACCCCAAACCCTTTAAAAAGAGCTGCAATGTGAAACTTGAACTAAAATAATTATTTGCTGCTTTTCCATCGAAGCCAATGTTGACATTTAATGGAAATGGGCAGTTCTCAAAACAACACTCATGTGCTGCACGAAATTCCCACAGAACACAGGTTCTCTGTCTCCTGAAAAACCCATGGAATTTGAGCACAGCCCCTTCCCTGGTAAAGCCATGAGACACAGGATGTGCTTCCCATAAAGGGCATGGCCATAAATCTTTATCTCCTGGTGGCATGATGGATTTCATAAGACAATGGATTTAACAACCCCTTTTTGCCAACCAGTTCCCTAATTGCTTAGGAAACCCTTTCTGGGTTTAAGGCATGTCTTAAGGAACTAATTTTCCACAGTGATCCTGAAAAGAGCTGGATGTAATTGCCAGGGAGTTAATGGAGTCATTGTGCATATTTTTGTTCTTCGTTTTCCCAAGAACAATCTGAACCTTCCAGAGAGATTACAGAGAATATCAAAAGCATCTTTTACATCAGGTGAGGCTCTCACCACACACCAGCCCCATGCAGGTAAAAATTCCATGGCAAGACCTCTATCAGCTGCTCCCCAGAATTGTTTTGCATGTCAATAAAGGAGCAAATCAGAAATCAATAATAACACAATGGCCGGAGGTGCTGCTGGTTTTCAGCAATCTGCTGGAATTGCTGGCCTGGCTGTATGTGAGGGCACAAAACTGAGAATTATTCCTTCCCTATCCATGGCAGGGGGTTGGGACCAGAATCCAGAATCATTTAGGTTGGAAAACATCTCCAAGGTCATTGAGTCCAAGTTGTGCCTGATCCCCACCTCGTCCCCAGCCCAGGGCACTGAGTGCCACCTCCAGGGATGGGCACTCCAAACCTCCCTGGGCAGCTCTTTCCAAGGCCTGAGCACCCTTTCCGTGGGGAAATTCCTGCTGCTGCCCAACCCAGCCCTCCCCAGCACAGCCTGAGGCTGTTCCCTCTTGTCCGGAGAGATCTGATGATTTTTGAGGTCCCTTCACACAAGAGCCCTTCTGTGTTTCTCAACATCTCCCTCCCTCCCTCCCTCCCTGCCTTTCATCCCCAGGTCCTGGAAATGGTGGGGACTCATCTCATCCCTGCAGCCCATCCTGCCCAGGCACAGACACTGCCACCACCACCACCATCATCATCATCATCATCAGGCATCATTTTGTGCTGGGGGCTCCCAAAACACCCCCCTGACAGCAGCACAGCCCTGCACAGGCTCTGTTACCATCACTACAGACCAGCCCAAACACCAACGAGCCAAGTGCAGCTCTTTGATTTCCATGCAATAAAATGGCTTCTCAAAATTCCAGCCAGGCAGCCATGCCATCCTCCTTGGGCAGAGTGTGTCCCAGGGAGAGAGGGGTGCTCACCCAGCCTGCTCTGGGCTGGCACACCAGGGCATGCACGTTAGAACACCCAGCTCTTTTCCACAAATGGCCCAGCACTTCCTGCCAAGGATGTTTCAGGCACAAGGCTGATTTTGATCTTAAAGACCAAAGAAACATCAAAGGGAAAATACCTGTGGGTATGCAGCAGTGCTCTAGAACAAGCAGGGGCTCATGAATACCAGTTGATAAATATTCTGTATAAATATTGAACTGCTGTGTGCAGGTTCCTCTGAGAGCCCACCTGAGCCCTGCAGCTCCAGGGACACCTGGGAGCACCTGGCCTTGGCTTCCAGCAGAGCCCAGGCTGCCCCTGAGGCTCAGAACCCAGCTCCTGTCCCATCCCAGGGCTTCCCCTGACACCCACCTGGGACTGTGCTGCTGCCTTCAGGCTGGGCTGGGCTGAGATGGGATTTTGGGTGGTGATTTTAGGCAAAGGCAACGCTGGGGACGTGGGGCTGTGAGCAAAAGTGAGATACAGCAAAAACAATCACAGCTGAAACCAAAAGGACAATCACTAAAAATGGCCAAATTTCACCTGGTTTCTCAGCAAAACGTGCAGCAAAAAGCACAAGGCTTCACACAGCTTCCCAGCCAGGACTTCCCACAGAATTAATTTTGGTTTCTCTTCTGCACTGCTGCTCTCAGATGCAGCCCAGGAGCAGAGGGAGTGCAGGGTTTCATTTTAAACTCTGCTCTTCCAGGCTGGCACTCCCAGCTCTCAAGAGCTCTTTGCAGTTGCCTTCACAGACCAGCATCATTTCTAATCTCACCCTGAGCAAACGCTTGTAAATCTGCTAAATGACTCCAATTTGCAGTTTTTCCCCTCTCAGTTTGCTGGATCACTGTCTCAAACAGTTTCTCTGCCCAGTCAGATTTTCAAAGCAAGTTTATAACACGAGCATCTGTTGATAATCTAATAAGTCTGGAAAGAAAATATTCCTCTTTTCCACACAATGCTGGGAAAACCTTGAAACTTGTAAACAAGCAGGGGATGTGACAGCAGCAATTGGTTTCTGTTAACAGCAAAATACAAAGGAAGGAAAATATGAGTAGAAAAAGCATCTCTGTGCATATTTAATATCGTTTTTGCAGCAAGGCACTTTGATGAAGTTTGACTCAGTGTTGTAATTAAAATGTTCTGTAACGGTGGTAATTACCCCATCAGGTAAGGCACAATGGATGGCAGAGCAAACCTACAATATAATGATTATTTCCAAGTTGCATCTCCATTTTTGTGCATTTTAAGCACCTTCCCTGTGCCTGGGGAAGAGATTTTTAACGGGGTCCTGCACGTGACAGTGCAGCCCAGCCTGGAACAGTGGGATTTTTGTTACCTTTGCTTTTCCTTCTTGATAAACTGCAGCCTTTTGAAGAGAACTAATTCTAACAGATCAAGTGATGAAATTTCATCCAATTAAACCCCACCTGAGCACACCTTGATGGTGCAGAGCGAGGTGGGAGACAGGGGCTTCTCCCAGTTCCCCCCACCACAGAGCATCTCTGCCTTCAGGAGCACAAAAACTCAGGAAACTTCTGGAAACCCACCCAGAACATCCCAAACGCCACAGAAATGACAAAGCCCTTTCACTTTGCACACAGTCTTGAGGCACATTGACCTTGGGGTGGTAAAATTTCCTTTTTTGGGGGAGGAATGGGGTGTTCAGTCCTGTATTAAACCAAGGTAACATAAAGCACCAGAGTATTCCTGCAATTCAGAGAATTCTGGGGTTTGGAGCCTTCAGAAAGCATTTTGAGCACTGCAGAAGATGAATTATCTCCCATTCCTTGCATCAAACCCTGATGTCATGTCTGGAAAAACACAAAACCCTGTCAATTATTTCAGGTTCCAGCAGTCCTTTGCGAGCTCGTCCAGCAAGAAAATAACCCCTTTCACTTTGGAAAGGGGCAATAAAGATGATGGATGCTTTTTGGAGTTTATTTTTGCTGTGTCCATAAACATTCCCCTAATAGCTCATCACAGCTGACGAGGAGCTTGGCGGAGCCAACTGCTGCTGACTGAAAATATCTGACAATCTTTTTTTCCTCCCAAGCTTGCTGTACAGAAGCAATATTTATATTTGAAAAGCACTCTCCTGTGATCAGGAAATAAATATATATATATTTGTCATAATTAACACAGGGCCCCACCACACAGGCACTGTTAATGAGCTTTTATTAAAAAATCCTATTTTAGTCCCTTTCACTCCAGGGGCACCAGGAGAGGCCTGAGATGTTTCTCTGGCACACTTCATTTTCCCCTACACACCGAGAAAATGAAATCACTGAACCAAATTCAAGGCAAGAGCTGAGGAATCATCCCCTTGATTTTCCTTATGACCCCCAGGATGCTCCCGAAGGCAAAAGAGAATCCCAGAATTGTTTGGGTTGGAAGGGACCTTAAAGCTCATCCAGCTCCTGGCAGGGACACCCTCCACCATCCCAGGATGCTCAGCCCTGAATTCCTGCTCTCCTTGCTAAAGATCATTGGAATGGCTTTAACTAAGCTGCTTTTGGAGAATTATTTTTCATTACTATTGTATTTTTAAATAAGTTTTTATCTTTCTCAATAAGTTTTTATCTTGCCAAATGGCTTTAACAAAGCTGCTTTTGGATAATTATTTTTTCATTATTATTGCATTTTTAAATAAGTTTTTCTCTTTCTAGCCTTAAAGAAAATCACACTAAAGGAAATGAGACCCACCCAAATGTTGATGCTTGAGAGACACTCTGGAGGAAAGAAGAAGTGCAGCATTTTAAAATGCCACCATTTATAGTGACACCTGGATTTCTGGGAGTGAGGAAAAGGTGAAAAACATCTTTGAGCAAGTGCCACCCCGAGCTGTACATTCAGAGGGGACAGACAAGAGCCTGATGACTGTTCCAGGCAAGGGAACAGCCTGATAAAAATGGGATCTCCCAGCTCTGCCCTCTGGAATCTGGAAAAAGCCTCAGTCAGGGACCCACCACCCTCCCTGCCGGTATGGGACACAAAGTGCATTTCTGGCCACAAGTGATGCTGATGGACTGAATCCCGGGGCTCCCTCTGCCTTTAACCATTCCCTGCCTTGCTCTGAAGCTGAGGTGAGCAACGTGCAAGGCGAGCACGCTGCTGTCACTTAGCAACCTGAAGCAGGGCTTGGAACAAAGATCTTTATTCCTGCACCATTTACCAGCCGTGCCTGGGCAGGGCTGAGGTTTGGGGCATGGCACAGCCCCAGCCCCTCCTGCTGCTGCTCCTGCCTCTGAGCTTTTCACCCACCCAAACCTCCTCAACCTCATGGCAAAGGGCAGGAAGAAAACCAATAAATGAGGCCAGCTGGCATTGTTCTGTGGCTGTTTCAGCCAGACAGCTCCAGTGTGCCCAGAGCTGAGTGCTGAAGCAGAGAGCAGCTCCCTGGCTGCCCAGACAGACCCCATCAGCTGCTCTGCCTTTGGAGGGGATCTTGGAATCTCCTGCTCTCCCTGCTCTGGTGGCCGTGCCCAAGGACAGGGCAGCAGATCCTGCTGAGCCCTGGGGTGGAGGAGCTGGAGCCCAGGTCCCTCCTTTTGGAACCCAGGACATCCCTCTGGCTGCCCTGGAGGACTCGAGATCCTGGCAGGGGGCTCAGAGACCTTGGCACGGAGTCACAGACACCTGTGCCTTCCATTTCAGCCCTTGGAAACAATTCCCGACTTTGTGTGAGGAGTCACCAGCCACAAGGGTTTGGGTTGAATGACAGTGAATTTGTCCCAGGGTGAAAAAGCAGAATTTTGGGGATTTAGAATGGGGGTTCAGGAGGCAAGTTGGAGCAATCTGGGTGTGTCCTGTCCTTATTCTCCTTCTTGTCCTCCATCTCCTGCTGGGATGGTGGCACTGCTGGATTGGTTTAGAGTAGAGACAGACTGTCTGACACAGGTGATGGGTATTGGGAAATTATTGTAAATAAAGCACAGGCAGTTCTTAGTATAAAAAGCCAACAGCACCCCAAGGGCAGGGACTGTGCCCCAGCCCGACCTGCTGGACAGATCCCAGCAGGGCAGAGAAGGAATGGAACAGATGAGAGAAAATAAACAGCCTTGAGAAGCAGAGCTGAGGAATCCCAACTTCTTCTCCTGTCGTGGGGCTGGGAGTAAAGAGACTTTCAACACCTCAGGAGCCATTTCAGCCCCAGAAACCCGAGAGCTCCTGACCCATCAGGCTCCCCAGCCCTGGGTGGGAGCTGGGAATGCTCAGCACTGGGCTGTGAGTGCCCTGGGGACAGGGGCAGCTCCAGGACCCTGCAGCAGCTCCTTCCTGGCCAGGTGAGAGAGCCAAGAGCCTCTGCTGACTGCTCTGCATCTTCCTCCTGCCTGAGCCAGGCATGCTTAATTACTGCCAGCTTTAATTACTGTCCCGGGCTCCCAGAGGGCTTTAATTCTCTCAGATTTCACATCTCATCCCCACTCCTTCCCTGCAGCAGCTCCAGGACACCTCTGGGCTGGAGCAAACTGAGGATTCCCATTAAGAGAGTGAACCTGGTTAAACTGGAAATTTGGGGTGCTGCCTGCTCCCCACCACGGGTGGAACCTGCTTTAAGGGCAGCTTAAAACCAAGCATCCACCAGAAATGTGTCATTTATTGTGTGCTAGAAATAAATGCTGCTGCCCACTGCTCTCCCTTCTCTACTGGAATCCTCCCATAGAGACGAGGGGAGCCAACTGAGATATATCCCTGGTAAAAAAATTAACATAGGCAGGAGAGTATAAAATTCAGAGAGAAAAATGGAAAAGGGAAGTAAAGAATGCACAGCCATTAAAATGCCTAAAAAGCCAAATTTGCCTTCTAAATCAGGGAAACACTCTGGATGACTTTTACCTCTTAAATCCCATTAACCAAACTGAACAATTCAAAAACCAATGAGAAAATGTAAAATAAATGCTATAATGTGGCAGGGCAGCCTGTGAGCCCTAACTACAAAGCACTGCCTCTGATAAAAACTTAATATTCTAATTCAAACTATTATTATTATTATTGCTATGTTTCTGTCTTGGCAAAACCCATTTCTTCTTATGTATTTTTAACAACTTCAACCATTTCTTCTTATGTATTTTTAACACTTTCTTATGTATTTTTAACAATTCAATTGTTAAGGACAATCAAAAATGCCATATATGATCAATGATTCATAAAAATTAAGCCTGAGTTTGTATTTAAAATGTCACTGCAAGGCATCAGTTCACTGCATTTTGCCAAGTCACAATGAAGATGAATTTTAAGATGAAGTTTTCCCACACAAATATCTGGATACACTTCATGGGGAGTGAAAAAAATTATTGTTGGCCTCATTTTATAATGAAACAGAGACAGAGAGGAGCTACCCAAAACACAGAGCTCTGACAGCAATTTACAGGCTTTATATGCAAGTGGAGCTAATCCTGTAAGTAGACTTCCTTCAGGAGATGGGAATTAGCTGGCATTTGAGTTCAGATGAGAAATCTGGAACTGTCTGGCTTCACTGTGAATAAAGGCAGGGAGTTTGAGGGTGAGGCAGCAGAAGAGCATCAACACCTCACTGCTAAATCCCACTGCAGCACAAGCCCAGCAGCTTTGGAGGTGGCCAAATCCTGCCAGGGCTGTCCTGGGAGCGAGCAGGATTTCACCAGGATGGTAAAAGTCCTGATTTCACCAGGATTTTTCACCAGGATGGTAAAACCTGCCTGATTTCACCAGGGTTTTTCACCAGGATGGTAAAAGTCCTGATTTCACCAGGGTTTTTCACCAGGATGGTAAAAGTCCTGATTTCACCAGGATTTTTCCCCAGGATGGCAAAGCCTGCCAGATTTCAGCCCCACAGGAGCAGTTCCCAGCCCCTGAGCATTCGTGATCTCCTGAAACCATGAGCCAGCCCCATGGAGAATGGCCCTTCTTGGATCATTTCCACTGGGTCTGTCAAGATTTTAGCTTTGCCCCCAGTGGGACTGGGATCTGCCCTTGTTAAACTTGGGATTCAGAAAGTTTCAGTCTAAAAGCCAAACAGGAAAAATTTCTGAGTGAAGTGCTTGGAGCAGAACCTGGAAAGAGGCACCAGAGCAGGAGAGCACAACCACAAACCAAACATTGAGCCCAGCACAGATGAGCAAGGTCACTGAGAGAAGCATGACCAGGCCATGCCCAAATGCATTTTCCTTTTGCAATCCCAATTTATGGGTGGGTTTTACCCATCAGATGGGCAGAGGGTTGTGCCACCCCTGGAGGTGCAGTGCTGTGCCACACGTCCAGGGGACCAAGTGCAAGGAGAGCCTTCCTTGGAACCATTCATCACACAAACACACAGCAGGAAGCACTTTCCCTTACAACAACATCAGTAAGGCCATGTTTAGTTTCATTTTGGTGAGATTAAACAGGATTCAGGCCTTTTGGGAATCCACAGGAGCCCCTCCAGTGGCTGTGGAGGGCCTGGGATGAGGCTCGTGCTGCTGCCACCCCCACACCAAGGGAAATGGGCTCTCACCCAGCCAATTTCTATTGCTTAAATTAATTTTCCACACCTTAACTATGAAGATCTGCAAAGAACTCTTCTCCTCCCTGTCCTCTTAAAACCCTGTACACATTTTCCCTGGATAAAATGTGCGAAACACTTGGCAGGCTCAGCCAAATCCCAACCTGGCAACACCCTACAGGTTCACCCATGGTCTCCTGGCACCACTGTTCAAAAACTCCCTAAACATAATGTCTGAAAAAAAAAAAAATCACAGGTCAAAAATTAGACAGCTTCCAATTTATCCTTACCTCCTATTCACTTTTGCCCTTCAAAAGAACTCAGCCCTGGGGAGCTGACAAATAAAGATAAATTACCCCTCTGCAGCGTTCTCTCTAACTAAGCCATTGTGGTGATTAAATGAACCTCAGAAGCCAAATTCAGCTTTGATAGCTGAAACTGGGGGGGATTTTTTGCATCTTTACAAATGCAAAGCTCACAGCTTCCTGGGAGGAAGGGCTGGATTCAGGGAAGTTCCTGGGTTGGCATTTTGGGGCAGTTACACATTGACCTTCCTGGCTCAGTCACGAGTGATGGGTGCTGGGGTAATTGAGGGATGCATCTCTAACTGTGGAATAATAAAGGGTCCAGGCTGGACAGGGCTTGGAGCAACTTGGGATGGTAGGAGATGTCCCTGCCCATGGCAGGGGTGGAATGGGATGGGAATTCCAACCCAAACCACTTTGGGATAAAAGCTCATTGAAGGTTCTCCCTCTCCAAGGCAAACCCTCTTCCAGGGATGGGACCTGTCACAGCATCAAGGACACCAAGCCTGGCACTGATTCCTCTTCCTCACTGCTTAAAAAGAAACCCTGAAAAACAACTGAAAATAAAAAGAAAACAAAAAAAAGTTCAGAGAAAAAAACTGAAAAATGCTCAAGCTGGTTTAGCAGGAAGACTGAGAGATGGCTTGATTATACGGCCTTGATTAATTTTAGGGGGAAAAAAAATCAGTACTGGAGGGTTCTCCCATCTCACACTGGAAATTGCAAGGGGAATAAATGGCTGGATGCTGGAAAAATTCAAATGAGAATGTCTAAGTGAACTCAATCAGCACAGACAACACCAAGCTGAGGAGCAGTGACTCCAGCAGCTCAGGGTGTTGGAACCAAGCCTGGGTGCCTCTAATTTTGGACCTGTCACTTCTCTACAAGAAATGCATTTCTATGCACAGGTATTTAAAAAGAAAGCAAGAGAGGAAAGTATGCAGGTCTGCACACTTATATATTATATATGTATATT
>JAYDZK010000032.1:1593501-1618947 GCA_034509185.1 Euphonia xanthogaster | reverse complement strand
CTCTTCCGATCTGACTCATTGCAATTCTACATTTTTTTTCTCATTGCAATTCTACATTTTTTTTCTCATTGCAATTCTACATTTTTTTTCTCATTGCAATTCTACATTTTCTCCAGACCAGCCATTCTTCAACCAGCACTCCAAACCAAAACTCACAGAAACATTTAAGGTGACTTAGAGCTGCAGCAGGAGTTATGCTTTCCTATTTCCCTTCACACAGCAGAAAAATCACCTTTCCCAAGTGCTGGAGGACTCTGTGCTCAGCAGACATCCTGCTGAGGGAGGCTGCAACTCCCAGGGCATCCCCAGAGGCAGGCATGGATCATCCCAGGGCTGAGGAGAGCCCATCAGAGCAAGGCTTGTTCACTTAAACACACACCTTGATTTGCTCTAGGGAGGATTTGTTAAAAATCAGATTCTTCACTTCCACTTCCTAAATATTGATGCCTTCCCAAACTCTGGTCCCTAACAGCTGAGTTAGCCACACTCCATCGAGCATCCTGGAGGAAATTGCCAACTTTGAACCTCCTGCTTCCTCATAGATCACAGGGAGTTTTTCTCTGTTTTTTTTTTTTTTTAAACTGGATTTAATTAAATATTGAGTAAAGTGCCACAGCCATCCATCGTGTGCTTTCGAAGGAGAAATTCAGGGATGCACAATTATTTTGTTCCCTGAGACAAGGAAGAGTCAATATTTAATGTGCCATGAAGGATTTATAAAGAATATATCTTGCAGGAGAGATAAATACGAGGAGACATCTTTATCTCCCTGGGTTGATTCAGTGTCCATCTTTGCAGATTTCAACTCCTTTAATTATGTGGAGAGAACAGAAGGAATGTCAAGGCTCTGGATGAAAATGCTGTGCCAGGACAAATTCCAAGAGCTTCCAGAACTGTCCCAGGGACCACGGAGGAAGGGAAGGAGTTAAGGCAGAGGAATTGTGACAAATTTGGTGTGAAATGGTTAATTGATATCACAGGAGAATGAGGAATGGGAAAGGAAGGGTTGGGTTTCTCAGTGCAAGGGAAATTTGATCCACTCATGAGCAGAATGGAGGTTAAGAAGTGCTCTTTAATTATAAAAATATACTACAAGTGTTTTTATAGTAAAACAGAATGAGCAACTGGAAATGAGAGGGAATTAAGGTGAATCTGTAACTTGTTCAAGGGGCCCTAAATACATCCCAGGCTGGGAGAGGACAGGTCAGGAGATTGAGGGAGTTTTGCTGCAGGCTCCCCACTCACCTCCTGTGGTTACACAATAAATTCCAATATTAAAGAGCAATTCCATGGGTGATAAGGAAATGGGCTCACTTTGCCATTTCTCCTGACTTTCCCTCCCTTTGAATGCACAGAAATAAATGAGTAGGAATACCCTTTTCCCTTTTAGCCCATTTCTCAGGGGTTTGGCAGTGCTGGAAAACCTCTCTGGGAATCAGTTCCTGACCAAAAAGTTTGTGTCCATCCAAAAATTCCTCAGCTCCAGAAGAGTAGATCTGCTTTGGATGGAGAGCAAACAGTCCTCCTCTGATGAGAGAGCTGAATCAGCATCACTGAACTGCCAGCAGAAATCCTCTGTGCTGATCAATGGATTGCAGAACAAAGCCCTGAGCTGCAAATTAAGAGGCACCCAATGCCCAAAGGGACACGAGGCAGTGGGACAGCCTCAAGGTGCAGAAGCTGCTTTCCAGGTGACCCCATGCTGGAATTACCCTGTGGTGGCCAGGAAGAGCACAGCACATACAGAGAATCAGGGAATGGTTTGGGATGGGAGGCACTAAAAGCTCATTTGATGCCACCCCTGCCATGGCAGGGACACCTCCCACTCTCCCAGGTGCTCCCAGCCCCAGTGTCCAGCCTGGCCTTGGACACTGCCAGGGATCCAGGGGCAGCCCCAGCTGCTCTGGGCACCCTGTGCCAGGGCTGCCCACCCTGACAGGCAGGAATTTTTTCCTCATGTCTCACCTAAACCTGAAGCCATTCCCTGTGTCCTGTCCCTCCATCTCTTATCCAAAGTCCCTCTCCAGCTCTCCCAGAGACCCTTTGGGCACTGGAAAGGGCTCTAAGGTCTCCCCAGAGCCTTCTTCTTTTGAAAATTATTATTATTATTATTAATATTATTATTCCTATTACTGTGAGAATAAACCCAAAGACCAGCCCAGCTCTGAGCCTTGGCATGGCATGGGAAGGAATTTGCAGGGCATTACCCAGAGCCACGTCCTCACAGAGGCAGGAGGGCTGAGGGGCTGCATTCTGCTCTCCAAGCTCATTGCCTATTTAAAAACTGTGGGGTTTTATTTCTGACTAAGCCTGGAAACACAGGATCTCCAGCCTGGAACAATAATAGCTTTGACTCTGCCTTTATATAGGTCACGTTGGGAGGCAGGCACGCTCCCCTCCGTATGCCAGGAGAAAATAGCACTTTTTGACACACTGCAACAACTTCAGAGGGGAAGAAGAGCAGAGCAGCCCCCCCTCCCTGCTCCCACCAGCCTGAGGCACCGATCCCAGAGCAGCTGTCAGAGGGAAACCCCATTTCTGGAGAGCAGCACTTCTTCCTTGTGCTATTTCTGGAGGCAAGCACCTCGGAAAGGCAGCTCTGCACAGCACAGCCAAGCCAGCAGCTGAGCTCAGGAGCCCTCAGCAGCCCACAGAGCTGCCCTGAGCCCCTGCTCCTTCCCCTGCAGCACTCAGAGCAGCCAGAGCTCCCTGCTGCCCACGGGCAGGAGGTGTGAGATGGGCGTGCTCTGGAGTGGGAGCCCCAGGATAAGACAGGAGCATCCCATTCCCTCCCTGATAAAAGCAGAGCTGCCTGAGCTACCCAGGGCTGAGGGTCAGGGGAGATTCCTCTGCTCCCAGCTCAGCACTGCTGAGAAGGGGATCCAGCTCCACATCCTGGGGGAATATCAATATCTGTCCTTCAGAAAAAAGAAAAAAAGGGTGAATGATAACTCTTTGCCTGACGCCTGCATGATGAATTTGTGACCCAAAAGCCCTTTGAGAAGAAGGATTGGCCTCAAGTGGGCCATTAATATCAGAGCATTGCAGCTGTGTCAGATGTTACAATATTTAAATGAATAGAATATCACTCCTTCTACTTAACCAAAAGGATTCTGTACACACAGAGCAGGGATGGGGCTGCACAGAGAGTCTCCATTCAGGGACAGCCCAGCCAGGCAGGGCACAGCCCCTCTGCTCCCCAGGGCAGGGGGGCACAGAGCAGGCACCACAGGGCTGTCATCTAAAATCCCACTTGGGAGCTAAAATTCCCTTCAAGGAGTTATTAAACCAGAAAATGGCAATGATCTGACAGTGTCCCAGCACAACAGCCCTTCATTTGCACGAAACCCTTGGTCAGAATGCACTTACTGCCAGCATATCAGTGCACAGGGCCCTCTGCAGTTCTGCATGGCAGCACCAGTTGGACAGCTCTGGGTTATCTCCAGCTCCTTGACATGCACTGGAGGCAGGGCTGGCAGCTCCAGGGGTGTCTGGAGCACGTTATTAATAGCACAACAATTCAGAAGCTGCAAGGAGCACAGCAGATTCCCTGTAGCTATTTTTAATGTCTTCCCAGGCATCCCCCTCAGTGCCAGCCAAAAGATAAACTTGTTTTACTCATTATCAGCAGAGGAATCCCAGTGACCTTCAGTGCTCCAGCCTTACCTGACTGCACCAGCAGCTCCCTGCTACCTGCACAGGCAGCACTCAGCACCCCCAAGAAGGACAGAGGGCTCCAGGGTGCCCCTCAAATGCATCAGCACTGCCAGAGCCAGCAAATAGCAAAACCAAGCCCCTCCCAGGCCCAGCTGAGGGTGAAGAAATAAATAATTCCTGGGGTTCTTTCCCCAGCTGGGTGCCTGCCCTGCCCAGCAGCTCCAGCAGGCTCCAGGGCTGGCCCTGGGCAGCTCTCAGCCTTGGCTCAATCCCAGCCAGGTGAGAGAAATAAAGAATCCAGCCAGCCCTCAGATGTTTTGAGCTAAAATAAAAAACAAAAAACTCCAGCCTGCAGTCAGAGCCCCTGGGAGGAACCTCCCAGACAGCATCAATGCAGGTGCCCCAGGAGCAGCTTCACACACTGCACCTAAACACACCTGGGCTTGTTGTGACCTAAAGGTCAGCTAGGAAGAGGCAGGAAGAAGTGAATTTTCACAGACACACAGGCACTGACACCCCCTGGGGATCCTGGCTCACTCAGGGATGGCACTGCCACGTCCCTGCTGCTCCTGGGCATCCCAAGGAGGGGATGCTGAGGGATGCTCACCCTGCAGAGCTGCTCACAGGGAACCACCCCATCCCAAACCCAGGATCCTTTCTGCTGCAGTGCCAGTGGGACAGTGCCCACCCAGCCTTTGGGGACAAAACTGGACAGTGTGCAGAGCCACTGAGCCCCGTGGGGACCTGTGCCCTGTCCAGGGCAGGGGGGCGACCCAGGGAGGGCTCTGGGGGCAGGGCTGCTTCCCCAGGAACACAGACTCGGGGCCAGGCTTCCAACAACCAGCTGGGCTTTCATGCCATGAAATCCTGATCCCAGAGGATCCTAAAAAGTCCATGATATCCTGATCCCAGTGCATCCCACACACTCCATGAAATCCTGATCCCAGTGCATTCCCCACAGTCCATGAAATCCTGATCCCAGTGCATCTCACACACTCCATGAAATCCTGATCCCAGTGCATCCCACACACTCCCTGAAATCCTGATCCCAGTGCATTCCCCACAGTCCATGAAATCCTGATCCCAGTGCCTTCCACACACTCCATGAAATCCTGATCCCAGTGCATTCCCCACAGTTCATGAAATCCTGATCCCAGTGCATCCCACACATGCCATGAAATCCTGATCCCAGTGCATTCCCCACACCTCCTTGCCCTGGCTGGGGCTGTGCTCAGGGGTCAGAGTGACCCTGGGGACTGCAGGGAGCTCCTGGCTGATTGCACATCCATGCTGCTCTCCCTCCTGATGGGGAGGTGCTCAGTGACACCTTACAGAAACACTGCCTGGGAAACCCTGGAATGTCAAACATCCCACTCTGGACTGCACAGGGCTGTGAGCCTTCATTTATTCCCTAAAAAGGAGGGGGTTCCTCATGGCCTGGTGATCTTTAAATCCTGTTGTTCAAAGGACAGGGTGTCAGAGACATTGTGCTGCTCTCATGGGGTGGTTATTAACCACCCCATGAAGGCCAGGGGTATAAAATACACAATTTCCCAGGGTGTTTCCCTTGGGAGCAGAGCTCAGGGTGTGAACTCCACTGCCAGTGGAATGCAGGTTTTAATTAAGTGCATCATTGGGGAAAGGCAGGATGCAAAGCAACCTGGAGCAAATGTCACAGTCCTTGGGCAGGCTGGCACACCCTGCTGGGGAGGGGGACAAGGCACTGCCTGCAGAGTTATCAGAATGCAACTTTCAGAGGTTAAATAAAAACAGATTAAAAGTCCTTCTGGGCTAGCCCAGCAGCCTGTCCTGCCCTTGGCACTGGCAACAGGAGGGGTGTTTGAGGCTATCATCAGAGCCAGACCCATTACAGAGAAGCACAGAAATCCATCCCCAAGCAGTGAGCCCAACCATCCCCAGCACAGCCAAGGCCACCCCTCAGCCCTGTCCCCAAGTGCCACATCCACACAGCTTTTAAATCCCTCCAGGAACGGGGACTCTGCCACTTCCTCACAGAAACCAACTCTCAAGATCAAAAACAATTAATTCCCCTCCCCAAAATAAAAAAAAGGTGAGAGCATTTTGCTCTGAATCAAGCCAGACTGGCCTGGGATAACACAAATGAATGAAAGTTAGAGCTTGCTGGGTAAAAAAATCCCATTTCAGTTCAAAGATGCTTTCAAAGTGTGACCCCCCCAGAGCCACCCTGGCTGTGCCTCAGCCCAGGCACTGTCCCTGTCATGGCTCCACGTGAGAGGGAGTGGATATGCCATGTTTGATATTCCTGAGGACACAGACATCCAAGGGAAAATTGTAAAAGCGAATTGTAACTCAGCAGAGAGGCCCAGGGTCAAGGAAGCAACACAAGAATGCAATAAAATGGAGCGAGAATTAAATTACTGCAAGCAATTTCTACATCTCAAGAACTGATGTAATGACAAAATCATAGGCATGCACCAGTATTACACAGAAGTTAAGACTGATAATACATCTTCATCTTTAATTTCTCTTAGATTTACTCATCTAAATGAGCAAACGCTTGGAATTTGGCCCAGATCAGGATTTCAAGCCAAGAAAACCTCAGGCTCTGGAGCTCAGTGGCTCTCAGCTGTGCATCTTGCATCCTGCAGGAGACAGGATGGAGGGTGAGGAAGATGAGAAACCCTCCCCCAAAATTCCTTCCAGGCTTCATTCTCAGACCTCTTCCATTCCCTCCTTCTTTGGTCTCCTCTTGCCCATTTCCCAGCCCCAAGTGCCTCTCCTGGAAGGAGCCACCCCTGAGGATGAGGAGCCCTGGGGAGGGGGCAGAGGGGCATTCCTGGTGGGGATTTCAGGGCTCCACTCAGAGAGGGGCAGCAGGGGCAGGGTTCTCACCCAGCCAGGCCTCCTGGGCTTGGGATGTCTTCCAGGAGGAGAAAAGTTACAGGGTGAACTCTGGAGAGAAAACAGACTTAAAATTAGGTTTGGGGTTTCAAGAAGAAGGAATGGATGAGCTTGTTTTATTGGGTTATATCTGAAAGCCTGCAGGGCTGGAGGGCTAAAATATGTGCTGCTCCTTTCCTTGACAAATGGTTCATATTTCCTTCAGAGTTGAGTTTCTGCCAACAGTTCCTGTACCACAGGGTTAAACTTCAAAACACAGAGCAGCAAAAAATGTTTTTTTTGGTGGTTCCTTGAAGACCTATAAAACACGGGCCAAAATCCACCCATGAATCAAGTTCTTGAGCACTTTGCTCCTCTGAAAATTCATCTAAAATCTGCACAAACCTGGGCTTGAGCACAGCCAGGGGAGCCATTGCTATCATTTGATAGCTAATGATAAGGCTTTTATCCCCAGCAGGGATTGAGAGGATCAGGAGTGAAATGGGTTCCTGAGGATGCTGATTTGAACCCTAACCTGATAGCTGACCCCAGAGCCCAGGAGAGCCCAGTGATTTACAGCTCACAGCCCTCAGGATGAGCCTTTTGTCTTTGGAGGGACGGGGCTTAATCATAACTGCAGGGTTCTCTGGTCAGCCCTGGAAATGGTTCCTAAACCTGGAGCTGTGATGCTCATATTGTCCCTCGGAGCCAGCCCTGGGGGTGACACAGCCCAGGGACATCAGCCCTCCTCCTGCACTGGACCCACACCCAGCCCCTCCCAGCTGCAGCTCCCAGCCAGCAGAGGTGGCTCTGGTGCTTGAGGTGTCCCCCAGCCCTGCCAGGACCCCCAGAAGCTCCAGGTCCAGCCCTTCCATCCCCTCCTGGTGCCTGCCCTGTCCCCGGCTCCCCAGGCTCCCTCAGCCCAGCTGGGGTCCCCCAGGTCCCCACTTTGAACCCAAAGCTGTGATTGATTCCCTGGCCCCCAGCCCCAGCAGGACCAGTGCCAGACATCCCCAGATTAACCCCTGAGGCCCCAGCACTGAGCATCAGCCACCTGAGGGTGATTGTCCCTAAATGCACCCGAATTCACAGAGCACTCTCCAATAAATGCCTTCCCTGCCTCTGTGGTATTTTTGTAAGCTGCATCTGAAGTGCCTTTCTAGTGCATCCTGCCATAGAGAATGAAGGAACACCAGACATGGATATAACACTGGAACAGATGCTCCTACCACCCAAATGAATAATTTCAACATTAATTCAAAACTCTTTGGAGCAGTCAGGATGCCAACATGCAGAGGATTCTCAGCCCACGGAAGAGAAATTTCATGCATG
This sequence comes from Euphonia xanthogaster, assembly GCA_034509185.1. Classification (NCBI taxonomy): domain Eukaryota; kingdom Metazoa; phylum Chordata; class Aves; order Passeriformes; family Fringillidae; genus Euphonia; species Euphonia xanthogaster. Next base: position 1,611,096 of record JAYDZK010000032.1, on the reverse strand, counting down.
CAGGTAAAGGCAAACTTGGTTTTCATCAGCACCACATGAACTGAGTTCCTATAGGTCAAATCTATAGCAGCTGTTTCTTACATGAGGAAAGGTGTAGGTTTTATCTCCATTTTGATATCCAAAGCTAATTCCTGTAAATGCCATTAGTTTTGGTGCCCTGATCAAATTAATCCCAGTTCACATTCAGCAATCAAACCTTTTCAGTCAGATGCTGGGAGCTAAAGAAGGGGCTTGACTGGGGTTTGGAGCCGTGGGGATGGAGCCCTGCTGGAGCCAGCCTGGTGCCTGACACAGGAGCTCCCTGGCTGCTCCCGAAATCCCTCACCAACCCCTCTGGGAAGCCCAGCAGTGATCCCCTTCCAGCAGGCAGCTCGTGCCTCCCTCAGCCTGCCCAGAAGGTTATCACACTCAGATTTCTCTGAAGCCATCTCCTTTCTGTTCTCCAGGTCAGACAAACAGCCCAGACAGGAATCCAGCCCGTGCTGCTTCCAAAGGATGCAAATTTCCCTCTCCTTCTCACCCTTCCCCAGCCGAGTACAAAACTCTCATTAGCTGCCCATTATCCCAGCACCAAGTCAGAGGAAGAATCCCTGCCAGGTGCTTCAACGGGCTCAGGTTAGATGCAGGGAGAAAGGATTCACTAACCCCAAAGGAAGGGTTTGGGTTTTATCCGGGTGCTCTGGCCAAAGGCACAGCCCTTCCACTGCCATCCCAGCTGCTTCCCCTCAATTCCAGAGGAGTTTCCTCATCCCAGGAATCTGCGGAGTGATCCGAGCTCAGGGAAGAGTGTGAGGCACAAGGACACTCCCTGCCCTTGGTGTTTGATGGGGATCAGAATTGCAGAAGTGCTTTTGGTTATTGGCTGCTGTCAATCAATGGCAGCCCCAATTCTAACGACAGCAAAGAGAGCACGTGGCCACCCATAAATTTACAGGGATTGATTTTCACAGAGCAGCACAGCAATAGTGCAGACTCCCATTCAAGGAGCCCTTATTAACCAGGCAGGCTATGCAGCAGGAAAACACAAAATTGCACTGAACAGGAATGGAATCCCCACGGACCTTCTCCTTCCCCACACATTTTAGTTCAACATCGATTTTTTATGTTGAACAAACACATCATGAGGCTGAAATGAGATAGGTGGATTCATCTTGAGCCTTTTTCTGCTAAAAAAAAAAAAAAAGAAAGAAATGTCTAGGAACAAGGTGAGAGAGCGCTGTAATTACTGCTCCAGGATTCATTTCATTCATTTGCAATGCAGCTCCCTCCTGACCTTCCTCCAGACACACCACAGTACCAGCCTGGCTTACTCCACCTCCAGGGGGGCAGCAAGCTTCAGGGTACTGGAGTGAACTGGAATTGAGAACCTGCAGTTTTTATTGCTGGCTTTACTCAGTATCTCTTGCCTCTCCTTTTCTCACAGCATCACCCCAGGAAACAGCTCTTGGTACAGGGCAGAGGGAGCTGCAGGAAGGAAAGGGTCCTGGTTTCCATCCACAGAATCCTGGGGGAAACCTGGAACACCACATTTGTCTGCAGCTTTGCAGCAGTGAGCTGCAGCTCACAGGTCCTGCCAGGGCAGGAAGGATGAGCCACCTCGCTGGTCCTCAGTGACAGCAAAATGCACTCGGGTGCCACACACTGCTCAGCTCCTGTTTGGCTCCCAAACTGCCCAAATATCAGCAGTTACTGAGGAGGAGGATGGGGACAGTGAGGCCCAAGGAGTCCCCCCCTCCCAGCACTGCAGCTCCAGCTGCTGACACCCTCCAGCACAGGCTGGGTGCATGGGGCAGGTCCTGCACATCCTCCAGCACAGGCTGGGTGCAGTCAGGCAGGTCCTGCACATCCCCCAGCACAGGCTGGGTGCAGTCAGGCAGGTCCTGCACATCCTCCAGCACAGGCTGGGTGCATGAGGCAGGTCCTGCACATCTCCCAGCACAGGCTGGGTGCATGAGGCAGGTCCTGCACATCCTCCAGCACAGGCTGGGTGCATGAGGCAGGTCCTGCACATCCTCCAGCACAGGCTGGGTGCAGTCAGGCAGGTCCTGCACATCTCCCAGCACAGGCTAGGTGCATGAGGCAGGTCCCCAGGCTTTTGGCATTCTGTTTTATGCTCCAGAGAGTGAATTAATCAGGAAAAAGAAAAGCAGCAAACCCTAGAAAGCACCAGACATTTCTAACCTGAGTGACAGGCACCGAGCACTGGGAGGGCTGGAACACAACCAGTGACAAACACAGAGGAGCTGGTGGCCCTGGAGCAGCCTCAGCATCCCTGAAGGGTCACCGTGCTGGATCTGGAACTGGGTGGGTTTCATACCATGTTTGCCTCATTCTGCAGCTCCAATTCCTGCAAACTCTAGAGCAGGCAAAGCCTCGTTGTCCTTGCTGCCCAAACCCAGCCCAGCCCACCGAGCCACTGCCACCCAACCACCAAACCAGGACACACTGCCAGCACGTGGCTCCTGCTCTCCCAGCACATTCCCACCCCTGCCCAAGGCAGGAATGATCCCCTCCTGCCCCCAAGAGCCCCAGCAGAGCCCCTTCCTGCAGCCCCTGGGGTGTTTGTGGGCACAGCCAGGGCTTTTTCCCCTCTCAGGACCTGCAGAACTGAGCCAGGCCAGGGATCCAGCAGACCTCAGCAGCACAGCATCCCTCTGTAGCAGAGGGAACAGGCTTTATTTTTAGGAGAGCAATCCTTTCTTTTGTCACTGAAGTGGAGTTTTAAAATGTCTCTCTTGTAAATGTGCCAAAAATAAGAGCATAATTTATTCATTTCCTCTATGTGCATTTTGTTCCTGGTTATCTTTCCAACTCCTTGGCTGCTGTGAAAAGTTAAAAAAGGGTAGAAAAGGAAAAAAGCACCTCTAAAGGTTAAAACTTTGAGCCAATTTCAGCTTCTACATACATTAGAGCAGTGTATTTTTCATTCATTCCTCCTGGTGACATTTCAAGCTTTGTTACAAATCAATCAGCATTTCCAAAAGCATTTGGAGAAGCAGGAAACTATAGTGGCTACAAATCCTACAGCATCTATTATTCTTGCTATTTCACTCGTTTGGATGAAAAACATTTCAAAGGTTATTTTAAAAGAAGCAAAGATTTGTCTGAAGTTTCAGGACAGACAAAAGACTTCTGTGCCATGTTTCAGCAGCAGAATAAACTTTAGCAATACACACAGAATTTATTTCATCGTGAATTTGGTCAAGCATTCTAAAGGATAGAGCCTGGAAGAGAGGGAAGAGATACAAATAAAGCAACTCTCTATGATGTGGAAATACTGGGAAATAGGGAATGTACCTAAAAGTCATAAAAGACAGATTAAAAGTGGAGGTTCTGGAAGCTTCCTTCAGTGTGGTGTTTATCACCCAAGGCCACAGAATCATTAAGGATGAAAAAGACCTTCAGGATCATCAAATCCCACCTTCACACCACATCTCAAAGTGCTGCCCCCACTTTTTGAACACTTCCAGGTGTTGAGGTGACTCCAGCCCTGCCCTGTGCAGCCATTCCAATGCTCACCCAGCTCTTTCAGGGAAGAATTTTTTCCTGATATCCAACCTGAACCTCTGCAGTGCAACCTCAAGACCAATCCATTCCCGTGCCCAAGGAAGGAGCAGCTCAGCTCCTGACAGCAGTGCTGACAGCCCAGTGCTGTGCCAGGGGTGTCCCTGGCAATCCAGCCCAGCTGATTCACCTTCCCAAGGTGCCAGGAGCAGTGCCAGGTGTCCTGGGGGGTGGGACACGGGGGCTGCCCTCAGCCTGGAGCTGAGGTGGGCACTGGGCTGTCCCTGTTGTGCCATGAGGGGCCAGCACAGCCCCTCTCCCCGTGTCCCACCCCTTGTCACCCTGGGCAGCCCCACAGCCAGCCCTGCCCTACTCCCCATGCCGTGCCATGCCATGCCATGCCATGCCATGCCATGCCGTGCCACACTGCTGCAGTGCCAGCAGGAGCAAGCATGCCTGTGCTGCAGGCAGAGCCCTGGGCAGGCAGGGAGCAGTGCAGGTGAGTGGGTGTCCCCACTGGCACAGCCTGCCTGCCTGCCTGGGCTTCCATCAGGGACTCATTGCCACTGTTTGTGTGGGAAACTCCAGGGCATCCACCATCAGTCAGGATCAGAGAGGAAACTGTGCCTGGGAGAGGAACAAGGAGGAGAAAAAAAACCCTCAAGCCTGCACCCTGCCAGCCTGGAAAGCCCTTGCTGCCATCTACCCATCGGGTACCCACTTTGTACCCACTTTGTACCCAGCAAGGCTTAGTGCTGGGTGGGCAGAGCAAACCCAGCAGCCCTGGAGAAAAGGAAAATCCCTCCCCAAATGCCACATCTCCTGGTTTTGCCCAGCCCAAGGCAAGCAAAAGCGGCTGGAGCCCTGCTGTGCCCAGCCTGGCCAGCAGAGCACGGGAGCAGGACAGAGGTGCCACGGGATGGATCAGCTCCAGCTCGCAGCCTGTCACTCCTGGTTACCATCGTGCCCCAGGAGGAGGGAAATCCGGGCTCAGAGTGCCATTATGCTCTGTCTGGAGCCTGGGGAGCAGCAGGGAGGAGGCTGGGAAGCTCCTGTGGCAGCGTGGTGAGCAGCTCTTCCCGCTGGCTGCCGCGCTCTATCGCCGGCCAGGAGCCGTGTACAGATCCCAGCCAGGACAGGACTGCTGGGAACTGTTTGGGGTTTGTGCCTTGAGCTGCTGCATTTCCCAGCATCAGCCTCGTGACACGGTCATGGCAATGGGGAGGTGCCAGCAGCTCACATCCCCGGCAGCAGACACAGAGCTCAATGTCACAGCTCACTTGATGAGTTTTTGGAGCAATCACACAAAGCAGAAGCACACTGGCAGTGGTTCCATGCAAGCACTGTCAGCACAGGCACCTTGGGTTAAACAATGCTGGCTCATTTCAAATCCCACACCTGCTTGTGAGCCTTAAACACAACACACAGAGCTCCTTCATTGAGCTTAGAACTTCCTAGCATCTCTCTAGATGCACTTTTCTGCAGCTCAGGGAGTCATTCCAGCCAGGCATTAACACACAGACCATTGCTCTGTTTGTCTTTAGTTTTCTAATTCTCATATAACTTTTCTGCTGACCAATCTCATGGCTCCTGCTCAGCTCCAATCCCAGTTCTGCTGTCTCTGAGCCCTGCCTTTTGCAGCTTTCCCAAAACCCTCTGATTTTATGGATTCCCACAAGCTTCCCAAGCCAGGCTGGGATGGAGCTGCCCTCGGCCCCAGGGGGAGATGGATAATGAATTTGAAAGGGACACGAGGTCACACAGCAGAGCTTTGGGCTGGAAAATGCCAGTTCTGGGCATTGCTGTACAAGGGCCCCAGCCCTGTGGCAGCTCCTTCAGCCACTGCCCTGGGATGGTTCTCAAACCCCCACAGACAGATATTGCTGTGGAAATCAAAACAGTTCTGCTTCCAGCATTCTGTAACCTGTCCAAATGGATGCTCTCACATCCCAGGCTGTCTTTGCCTCTTATCCAAACTCAAATGAGAAAGAAATTCCACTCTGCACCTCATGACTCAACAGGAGGGTCTGCCTGACCCTTTTGGCTCTTTAGTCTCTGTGTAAATCACTTTAAATCAATTCTAACTCCATTTTCCTTTGCAGAATTCATCCATGCAGTAATGAATAAGAGTAAAACTAGCCATCAAACTTTGCTCAATCACACTCTGACAATTTTAAATTAAATCTCCTTCTGCTCATACCTTTGCCTGTGATTCTTTAGGCAACAGGAGTCACTCGTCTGTGACACAAGGTATGGGCACAGCTGAAGCAGCTCCACCACCAGCAATGGGTAAAATAATGAGAACTCAGGGTTAGGAGATAAACTAGAAATTTAAAAACTCTGCACAGATGCCTCCAGCAGGTTCCTGCTTGTCTTTACGGTTTCATCAGAGCTATTTCTGTTCCAGGATGTTATATTTGTAATATTTATTTTTTTTTATTATGTAGGAAACAGCTTATTTGATCAATTTGCCCTATTTTTCTGTTCATGAATTTAGTGGGAGGTGAATCATTTCCCTGGGTTTACTAGAAATTACCTGCCAGATATAATTGCAGTAAATAAAACTCTCTCTGGAGCTCAGGCTTGTGTGGCTCAATACAAATGCCTGCAATTACTGCATTTGTGGAGCATGAGCTCAGCAGAGCTGGAACACGGGGAAGGAAATTAGTCTGGGGTCTTAAAAGGCACCTGAGGACTGCAAGTGCTGTTCCCTGGCAGCTGCTCAGCAGATCCCCGTGGATATTGTGCTAATGCTGCCTGGCTGTGCTGGGCACTGACCTGTGCCTGCTCCCTGCACATCCCCGGCTGCTGGGGAGCAGGGATGTCACTCCCAGGCCTCCACAAAGTGCCCAGCAGCTGCTCAGTGCCCCTTGATCCTTCCCACATGCAGCAGAGTTCTGATCTTTCCCTTGAATTTACTCTTTTCTGTCATAGCTTGAGCTGCCTCAGACACTCGGTGCAACCAGGTGCCCCCTCCTGCAGCTGCAGCGCCTTTGCCACTTGCTGAGAGCTCTGGCTCACACAGACACCTCTGAAAAATCCTCAGGTTCTGCTGAAATCCTGTGTGTGACCTGCAGGGAGGGCTGGGGCAGGGGCTCAGGGCACCCCTGGCACCCCAAAATCCAAGGAAAAGCTGCATTTGTGCCTGCAGCCTTTGCTGTCCCTCAGGACCCTGAGATCAGCTCTGATGGGTGGGGGCAGGAATGGATAATGAGGAATTTTTGCTTATTAAGGAAAAGATTTCTTTGGGAAATGTGTCCCTGCATTTCTCTCATCACTGCACAGTAAAATGCACACACGAGAAAGGCAATTTCCTACAAGTGCCAGTCTGCAATTAAAAAGAAAAATCCCTTTCAGTGTTATTCCTAATAAATACTGCTTTCAGATGCTGAGCAGAATGGCTGGGAAACACTCTGTGTTCTTTATTGACTTCCCAAAGCAAAAGCCTCCAAATCTATCCCCCGGCAAGAGCCATCTCTGAGGTTACAGATCCCTGCACTCCCATTGCAATAATCCCTTTCACATTAAAAAGTAATGAGCTTCATCTCATTTGCAGATTCTTAAAAGCACCGAATGCTGTGGTCACTGGGCAATAGGAGCATCTCATAAATGGTAAATGAAAACAGAGCCTTCTTACCTTCCCCCAGCAGCAGGGCTGAGAGCTGGGCAGTCCCACAGGGAAACAGGTTCCTTTCAGGAGGCTCTCATTCCAGAAGGGCTGAAATTCCTGCCCAGGGAGGCTTGTTTGGGGGAAGACAGAGGATTCTGCAGGACATTTAAAATGTTTGTTTCACTACTCCCATCTTGATAAACCTCTCTATAAATGCAATTCTTCCTTGTAGTGGAGAAGTGCCAGAGCTCCTGGTAAAACCCAAATCAGTCATTTTTATGGGGAACCTGCACAAATGCCTGTTTCACCAAAGAGGAAATTTGGGAAGCATCTACAGCTAAACAGAACAGAGCAGCTCACTGAAATGGGTGCCTAAAGGCAGCTGCAACCAGAGAAATGAGATCTATAATACAAGGCTTTGCCAAAAAAATAGACTCCTCTGTTTTCCCCCCTCTTCCTAATATACTTGTGCACTTTCTTTTGTAATAAAACCTCCCTAGAACAGGCAGTCCCTCATTATGGATCTGTGTGTGTTGTGCCAAAGCTGTGGTCCAGCAGTGAGGTTACTGCAATAATGTGCTCAGGACATCAAGAATAAACCTCTTTTTTTTTTTTTTTTTTAATAAATCCATAAGTCTAAAAGGCCTTTAAAATTTAGTATATATGAAACCAATTCAATTTTATAGGAGCAGGGTGCATAGGAGCTGCTCTTGCAGCCATCTTATCATTCCTCAGTGAGGGATAATGCCCTGTTAAGTTCTAGTAAATGCTTTAAAATACTCAGGAAACTCACAGATATTTTACCATTCTGTTGGGTTTCACCTTGGCCTGTGCTCTGGCATCCCTCATGTACAACCAGGGCTCCTGTTGGCTTCCTGGCATGGACTCCCAGGTCAAAAGCAGAGGGGTTTGGGTAGGATTTTGGCAAGCACCTGCTGTGTGGGTGCTCAGTGACCCTGCTGGGATGGTGGACAGCCACCCCCAGGCCCAGCACACACAGACAGAGTGTGTGTGAAGCTCCTTGGCCAGCAGGAGCTTCCACGTGGAAGCCACGGGCAGCCAGGCCAGGGGGAGGCAGCTCTGCCCAGCCACCCCCAGGAGCACCAGCAGCACGTGGCCACAGTTCCATCCTACCCAAAATAAAACCAACCCTTGAAGGTATTTTGATGACTCCCAGGGTTGGGTGATCAGCCAGGCTTGGGGTGGTAACACCAAATCTTTGGGTTCAGCTCTGCCACAAACTTCTGGAGTTGGGAAAATACATTTTCTGCTCTGGAGGAGTTAGTTCTCCATGGACCAGGTGGCCACAGAAGCTGCTCCATCCCTGGAGTGTCCAAGAGCAGACTGGACAGGGCTTGGAGCAGCCTGGGGCAGTGGAAGGTGTCCCTGCCACACCAGGGGCTGGAATGGGATGGGTTTTAAAGTCTGTCCCAACCCAAACCATTCCATGATCCAATATCAGCCTCTGCCACGGATGGGGATGGGGGGATGCTGGAACACAACACAACCATCACTGGTAGACTGTGAAGTGTCTCTGTCCCTTGGAATAAAACCATTAAAACCTCAGTAAAAGAGGAGCAGGACAGGAGCTGGAGGGGCTGCAGGGAGCTGGGGACAGCCAGGGGCAGGGGGGGCCCTGGGAGCAGCCAGGGGCTCCAAGGGCTCCTCTGCTCTGGGATTCAGCAGCACAGCCCTGCTCTGCAGTCATTCCTGGGACATTATCTGAACACAGAACATTCCCTTGGATTGACTTTACCTCATGGAAAAAAAAAAAAAAACCTTCTAAGAGTTCCTGCTGCTTTTACAGAATACTTGTATTTATTTAGTACAATAACTGGAGATCTGTTTGTTGGTTGGGTACAAAGGCATTTCCTAGGGCCCGTGTTTTTACAGTGGGATGAGAACAGCCCCAGAACCTGTCTGTCTCTCACAGTTTCTACTCTGTGTCAGGAGCAGCACGAAAATGAACCATTGTTTTAAATTACCATGCCTGAAAGAACCCATATTTTTGTTGTCAAAGTCTTAAATTGACTCTGCCGCAACATTCCATATGTTCTCTTGCCTTAGATTAAAAGATCAGATAAATTCTAATTTCTGCAGCTGGGGTTGTGTCCCTCCAGCTGCCCTTTTGGAAGAGCTGTGCTCCAGCCTGGGAGCTGCTCTGGCAGAGCTGCCAGGAAATCACAGAGAGCATGAGCAGGGTGAGAGAGGAAGAGGTGGCTCAAAGGCTTTGTCCTCCATGGTCAATAGCACGGGAAGAGGCTGTGCACATGTTCATTAGCTCCAGTTTGCAGCCTGAGCTGTGTAAATAGCAGTTTAATAACCTTGGCTAGTGAGCTGTGGTGGGAGCAGGGGGATGGATGCAGGGGGAGCTGGGCTGGGGGTGCAAGGACCAGCCTGTGCTGCCCCAGGTGGTGCCACGTGAGCAAAGCTCAGGCCCTGCTGCACTTCTGCTGCCTGGGCAATGAAACCTCTGGCTCCAACAGGAGCTCAGTTATGCCCAGCATGTCAGAAGAGCCCATCAATCCAGTCTCCCCCCTGTGAGAGCAGGAGAATCACAGAATCCCAGCATGGTTGGATTGCAAGGACCCTAAATCCCACCCAGTGCCACTCCTGCCATGGCAGGGACACCTCCCACTGTCCCAGGTGCTCCAGCCCCAGTGCCCAGCCTGGCCTTGGGCACTGCCAGGGATCCAGGTGTCACCATGATATTTTATGAAAAATCCCTTCACTGGGATTTCTTCACCTGGGAAGCCGGGAAGCTTCAGCTTCTCCATGTTTTGCTCCCCTGGAATGTGATTTGGAGAATTGTTTACCCAGCATGTGAATTGTTTGTAATTAATGACCAATCCCAGCCAGCTGTGTCAGGCTCTCTGAGTCAGTCACAGGTTTTTATTATCATTCTTGTCCAGCCTTCTGATGGCTCCTTTCTCTTTCTTTAGTGTAGTTTTAGGATATCATTTTCTTATAATATCATAAAATAATAAATCAACCTTCTGAGAACATGGGGTCAATTCTCATCTCCCACCTCGTCCTGGGGACCCTCCCAACAACACCACATCATCCAGGGGCAGCCACAGCTGCTCTGGGCAACAAGACAGAAACACTTTTTGACCTTTCTGATTCAACACTCCATAACCCAAAGGCTTGGGGTGCCCCTGAAGCCACCCAAGGCCATGGAGAGCAGTGGGTGTTGGGCTGAGGCTCTGTCCCAGCCAGGCAGGATGAGCTGGAATCACTGTGATTCCCTTTGGGAGGAAAGTGTTGCTGCTGCTGCTGCTGATGGAAATCTCACACACAGCTCTGCACTCACTGCTGAGTGCATCCTCAAGCATTCCCTCTCAAAACAGGCGTGTGAGGAAGAGAAAATTCCTACAAAGGAGCAAGGAAGAAAAATTCCTACAAAGGAGCAAGGAAAAAAAATCTCCTACAAAGGAGCAAGGAAAAAAAATTCCTACAAAGGAGCAAGGAAAAAAATTCCTACAAAGGAGCAAGGAAAAAAAATTCCTACAAAGGAGCAAACTCCTTCCATGCAAGGAGCACAAGGGGGTCTCACTGCCACCACCACTGCCAGGAGCTCTCCTCCAGCTCTTCCATCCCTCCATCCTCACCCCTGGATTACAAACAGCCTCCCCCAGTGCCCTACCCAGCCAAGCTCAGAGGCTGCAGCTCAGCTGATTAAATTTGTGCTGGGGCCAGGAGGAGGCTTTAACGTGGAGCTCAGGGAAGCAATCATGCACCTGAAGGTTTCCAGATGCCCTGGGGACATTCTGGCTCCATCCTCCTGGCCAAGCAGGTTTCCAGGGTTTATGCAGGGAAAAAACAAAGCAAGGAAAATAACACAGCAAAGATGTGAGATCAGCTGTTGTACAGCTGAAGTACACAATTTGATTTTATACCTCTCATGTGGTACCTGCTCTTCACAGAAACATGCCAGGTCAACTTTTCTGGGTGATTTTAATTATCAGGGAGAATGGTTTGGGTTGGACCTTTCAGATCATCTCATTCCACCCCCCTGCCACGAGCAGGGACATTTTCCTCTGACTAATTAGAAGATTTTTTTTTTCCTCTGACTAATTAGAAGATTATTCATTGGTATCAAAACACCACATCCAAGAAGGTTTGCAAGACTCAGCTGAGTATTGATAATTTATTTGTGTTTATGTAGGACACCCAGCAGTAACATTGACATTTCTAATGGGTTTGGAGCATTAGACAAACAGAGGGATTTTTGCCTGCTTAGCATTACACATTATGCATCTGTCCTACACTGTGCCAGCTTTCCCTGCTGCTGGATTTTCACAGTGGTAGGAAATAACAGGGATAAAGGGATTAAAAAGCAATGATTTTCAGTAAAGCCTTATAGGACATGTCTGCTATGATCTCAGCTTACTTGTCTTCTCTACACCAGTAAAACACTCTCATAGTAGACAGATTTATGGCTTAAATGCAGACAAGTGTGTAAAATAAATATTTTGCTTATAGCTTCCACACCCTTTCAAACATTCCCTGTGATTGTAATGGCTTCTGAAGTCTCTTTCCAAGGGTGTGATTTGCAGTTCAGAAGTTAAAATCAGGGCCCTCCTCTGGCCTCGGTGCCAGCTAAAGGTCAGGATTGAAGTGTGGTGTTTAGCAATTCCAAATAATTGTATCCAGACTTCAAACACACCAGGCTTTGTCACAGCTGCCACACAAGGTCAAACTGAATTTCAATTCTGTTTATCTTTGTATTAATAGAGCTGCAGCTCAGGCTATGCCATGTGAAATACAGTTCTCAGAGCAGTGCCTGTGCTTCCTCCCAGGGAGGAAGACCAAAGGGGCTCTGGGGACAGAGAGACTTCATCCACAGCAGGCATGAGAGGGAAATTCAAAGGCTGTGAGCCCTCATTTCACAGAGAGGAGCAGTTTCACAGCTCAGCTGAGGCTGTGCCCCTGTGTGTGACAGACCCAACAACTGAATCAGCACCTCCTGAGTGAGAAAACTCCAGGTTCCTCCTGTGACAGCTCCCTGTGTGCTCATCCCAGCCCAGGGATGCTCCTGTGAGCTCCAGGAGCTGTCACCCACCCACGCACACAGGGCACAAGCTTACAACTGAAATGATTTCTGTTAGAACAGATTTACCAGTGCACCTGCCCCAGGAGCCCTGCCCAGCCCCCAGCACACACCATCTATTCATTAATACACACAAGTCCCCAAACCCCCACTGTACCCACTGACCATGAGCACAAGATTTGTGTTGCACATCACTGACTCCTTGAGTGAAATGGATTTTCAGCAGCCTCTGATCCTTCCCCACGTGGGGGAAGGACAGAGCAGCTGCTTTACCTGCTTCCCCCTCATGCTGCTTTCTCCTGAGCACAAACCTTTGACCTTCAGGCTGCTCTTTCCTGAGCCCAGCCTCAGAGGCAGGCAGAAGGCAGAAAAGGATGGGCTTGGTGTCTCTGGGTTTTCTAACACGTCACTATGCAGCAGACATACAGTCAGGACATTAAATATGTAAGTTTACATGCTGCAGAGGAATTTCATTTGTTTCACACTAAATCAGGAAACAATCCTCAAACCACAATCACTGGGATGTGGAATCCAATGTTAATGCACAGAAATACTGAGCCAAAAAGATCGGGGTTTGCCCAAGGAACACCCAATTAGGGATTTCTCTCTGCAGAGCAGATCTGTAGAGCTACAGATGTCAGCTCAATTCCTCATCAGGTCCAGGAATTCCCAAGTTAATTTCACACTAAGAAGGTTCCAACAACACAGGAAAAAAACACAGGAAAGACACAGGAAAAATAGGGAGACACAGGAAAAAATACTTGAAAAGAAATATACTTAAATATACTTGAAAAGAAAATACTTACAAATACTTAAAAAGAAAAATACTTAAATATTGAATTCTTTGACATGGTCAAAACACAGTGGAGAGCTAAGGGTGAGAAAAGGGGGCCAGAGCTGGTTTTTGAGCTGGGCATATGGGAAGCAGCAGCTGAGGGAGTGGGAAGAAAGAACTCTCTGCTGCCCAGAGAAGCTCCTTCACATCCTGCTCATGAGGAATTGCAAGTCCAGCTCTTAAACCTGAGCCAAGCCTACACGTGGGAGAGCTGCCCTGTCTGGCACACCTCTGCTGCAGGGGGGCTGGGAGCTGCAGGGGCTTGGCTGGAGGCAGGGCAGCATCACTTCTGCCATCAGGAGATGCAGAGCAATGATCCCATGGCTGTTCATGCATCAGCACACGGCAGGACTGGGCTGGACAGGAGCTCCATGCTCCGTGTGGTACCACACTTGCTTTTGCAATAAACACAAATGATGTGCTCACAGTGAAACTCCTCAATTGTCTTTAAGGAGCTTTGGCTTTCTAAGAAGCTTTGGGGGGTTCCTTGCAAAGTGATGAAGTGAGATTGGAGTCCCTCCTAATGAAACATTCACACGACAGATCATTTGGGGAAAGATACATCAGCCACAAGGAAAAGCTTCCCAATGAATAATCCATGAGAGAAGTGGGATGGAACAGAGTGTGAAGTGACTGACCTGCTTCAGAAACACTGCTGGGTGTTGTTTTAGCTCCTTGTTGCACAATTCCCCACATAAAACCATCCAGATGTTCCCATCTGCCTCCATACTGTCCCTAACAGGAAGGGAGACCCACGACAGGCTGGTCCATTTCTCATGGGCCACACATGGAATTCCAGGGAGCCATCCACGGGGAGGGACCTTCCAGGACACAGCCAAGCCTGGAGCCCCTGCCTCTGGAGCAGCCCTGTGCTGCTGGTGTGCCTGCTGCTCCCACCCAGATGTGTGTGCAGCCCATGCTGGGCACTGGGCACAGCCCCAGTGCTGCACCTGCAATGGCTCCCAGCAGTTGTGCATGCAATTATTGCACCCACACGTGTCACTGGGAGTGCATTATGCAAATAGCCACTAATTGAGGTAATTGGTCATTGGCTTGCACAGTTACTGTGGGCAGTTTGTGCTGTGCTGGTACCTTTCTGAATAAATCCAGCACATTCAGGCAGTTCTGACAATCAGTGTCCACATCCAAAACCTGAGTGAGGAGAAGCCTCACCAGGCTCACCTGGCTGCCAAAAAGTGTGGGGCACGCTGAGAACCTGCTGGCACAACACACAAACTGCAATTCCTCCTTCTCTAACTCACACCTCAGGGAGTGCCATACTTCTCCTCCAAAAATTCTCACTGTTCCAAACTGAGTCCACAGACTTACTCCAATCTCCCAGCCATCAGGAGCTGCTGCTGAGTGGACAGAACAAGATCTGGACCTCTCCAGGAGCAAGTCTCTTTAATTTCCAGCAGTGCCCCTTCTACCTGCCATCCCCACTTGCCACCACTTCCCAGGCTGTGTTTCTGGGTAGATGGCACACGAGGATCCCCGGGCACAGCTCGGGGAAATGGATTATGCACACACTCAGGATGTTAAGCAGCTTAATGGCAGGATGTCTGCTCCAGGGAGAAAAGGCAGGGACGTGCCTGACAGGGCACCCAGGGCTCCATTGTTTTATTATTTAAGGTGTATTTAGACCCTCTTAAAGGTTCAAAGGCCTGCTCCCCAAAATGTCAGGCACTGTACAGACCCAAGCCACGTCCCGGGCAGGAACAGCAGCAAATGTCACACTCCTTTCACAGCACTTTTGAGACACAGGTGAACCAGGAAAGCAGCTGAATGTAAAGACAGTGGGGGAATAAGGGGATGAAGCCAGAGGGCACGGGAGGAGAGAAGATGAGAACAAAGAGGCAAACAAAAAGCCCACACAATGGGAAATCTCCTGTTTTCCTGAGACCTTCTCTTTTAAGGCTGCTTGAGCAGGAATGTTTTGGAAGAATAATCAGGAAAGTAGTGGCAGAGGTTGTTTCTCGAGCAGTTCATGAAAGACGACACAGAGAGGCAAATCCACTGCCCTTCTGCTCAGTGCAACCCCCCCTAACTCCAGGAGGTCCTGCAGCAGCTCCTGGAGCTGCTGGTACCTCACAGCCTGGGGAGAAACCCTGGCTAAGCCACCAACTCATTTGGCTCCTTCCTGCACCAAAACACTCATTTGCAGCCTGTAGGGATGAAAGATAAGTTTTAACTTCCACCTCAACATTATTCTCATTCCCGGTGTTTTGATGTTGTGAAAACTGCCAGGAAATGAAGACACCAGCTTAAGGCTGTAAAATTTTAATGCTTGCTGTATTTCTCCTCCTTTTTTTGTTTGCAGGGAGGTTTTAGGTCCATCAGGTTTATGCCTTTCAAGGATGAATCTACTCTGCTAAGAAAGTGAAAATAAATTCCCTGCCCTGAAACAAAGCCCTGAAGCTGTTCAAAACACTGGGTTTTCCAAGAGGCATCTGCTGTTGCATTATTTCCTCATCAGGAGTAAGTGATAGATGGGGAAGGAGCATCCGGACAGATGAGAACAGCCCCTGAGAAAGGAAAAGTGTCTTTTTGGACAACATCGATGAGTTCCTTCTGAAAATTCAATTTCCTTATGTATGAAAAATGTCACTTTTACTGTTACCCAAGTGACCTTCTGGGTTCTCAGAAAAAAAAAATCATTGCCTCAGGAGGAAATCTGAAGCATTAACTGCAAACCGTATTTGCTAGGTATTTAACTTATTGTTAACTCATATTAAAAAGTGTTAAACCAATCTTTAAAATAATTTCCTGAGAAGGTACCACTTCAGGAAATGCCTGGAGGAGGTGCTGAGCTCTGCCTGTCATGGACAGCAGGGCCTTTTCACCCAGGTTGTGCTCAGCAAACTCTGCCCATGGGATTGCAACACTGTGCAGAGCAGGAGAGTGAAGAATATCCCGTGTGCTTTTGGGGGGCTGTCAATAAAAGCACCACAGAATTTCCATGACCTTAATAAAGGGCACAGGGATGAGGCAGCACAGGAGCGTCCTGCCACAGGTTTCCTTTCTGTTTCCTTTCCTTTCCTTGGTTAAGTGAATAATTAAAAAAAACAGGAAATAAAGATTTTACGGTCTGAAGAAAAGCTGATTTTTGTA
The DNA here is from genome assembly GCA_034509185.1 of Euphonia xanthogaster. Taxonomy (NCBI): domain Eukaryota; kingdom Metazoa; phylum Chordata; class Aves; order Passeriformes; family Fringillidae; genus Euphonia; species Euphonia xanthogaster. The sequence goes on along the minus strand of JAYDZK010000032.1, from coordinate 1,594,983 downwards.
TCACTGCCACAGCTTCAGCCACAAGCTCCTTGTGCAGCACAGGCTAAAACTGCACCTAAGATGCAACGTGAGGATTCAGCCAGGGCACCCTGGGAACCCAGCCAGAGAAGTGGGTGAAGACCAAGGTCAGGAGAAGGAAAGGTGGGGAAATGTGTCACTCAATAATTGCACACTAAGGTATGTGGGAATGGAGACAAGACAGAAAACCTGAGAGAGCAGGAAACAGAGCAGCTCAGAGGGCTGACACAGACAGCTTTAGATCCTCGAGTTTCAGGCTCAAGTGACTCTTATGGTTCACAGAATCATGGAATATCCTGAGTAGGAAAGGACCCACAGGGATCATCCAGTGCCACTCCTGGCCTTGCACAGACACCCCAAATCCCACCCTGGGCATCCCTGGGAGGGTTTTCCAAAGGCTCCTGGAGCTCTGGCAGCCTCAGGGCTGTGCCCATTCCCTGGGCAGCCTGGGCAGTGCCAGCACCCTCTGGGGGTGTAAGTCCCTGTCCCCTGGGCTCGAGGTTTGCCTCTCTGCAGAGCACAGAAACCCAAATGTTTGAATCCTCACAGGCTGCAGAACTTTCTCACTACATCTTTTTGTCACTTTGAATGAAACTTGAAAACATTTAGAACCAGGACTCAAAGGGCAGGTGGGAAATTACTCAGCAGGTTCATGCTCTGCCTTAGACACCGGGTGTGTATGGTGAGGGTGACCCTGCTGATGCCAGCCCCAGTGACCTGCAGAGCGTGCCGGGGACGTGTGTGCCACTGGAGGGGGCTGCTAACGACCGAGCCCAGAGAGGGAGCCCTTAACTCTGTTAACTCCAGAGCCTGAGGATGGAGGGGTTGTTAACTCTGGAGCCTGAGGATGGAGGGGTTGATAACTCTGGAGCCTGAGGATGGAGTGGTTGATAACTCCAGAGCCTGAGGATGGAGGGGTTAACTCCAGAGCCTGAGGATGGAGGGGTTGATAACTCCAGAGCCTGAGGATGGAGGGGTTGTTTACCCTGAAGCTGAAGGATGGAAGGTGCTGTTAACCCTCGAGCCAAAGGATGGCAGGAAGGGATGTTCACCCTGGCTCCAAAGGAAGGGAGGGAGGGACACTCCCTGGGATCCGAAGGAAGGCAGGGATGCTCCCCTGGATCCAGAGGAAGGGAAGGATGCTCCCCTGGATCCAGAGGAAGGCGGGGATTCTCCCCTGGATCCAGAGGAAGGCAGGGATGCTCCCCTGGATCCAGAGGAAGGCAGGGATTCTCCCCTGGATCCAGAGGAAGGGAGGAAGGCAGGGATGCTCCCCGGGATCCAAAGGAAGGGAGGGATGCTCCCCGGGATCCAGAGGAAGGCAGGGATGCTCCCCGGGATCCAGAGGAAGGGAGGGATGCTCCCCGGGATCCAGAGGAAGGCAGGGATGCTCCCCGGGATCCGATCGGTGCCCGCAGCAGCCCCGGGCGCGCACCGAGGCCGGGGGCGGGGCCGCGCGGGGGC
>JAYDZK010000032.1:1564966-1582222 GCA_034509185.1 Euphonia xanthogaster | reverse complement strand
GATTGGCCATTAATTAAAAACAACCAACATGAGACCAATCCAAGATGCACCTGCTGCATCCCACAGCAGCAGAGAATCATTGTTTACATCTCATTTCTGAGGCCTCTCAGCTCCTCAGGAGAACAAACCCTAACAAAAGGATTTTTCATAAAAAGTGTCTGTGACAAAAGCCTTCCCTTAAACTTGCCCATCTGCCCCAGCCAGCCTGCAGGGATGCCAGCCTGAGCTCCAGTGGTGCTTCCATCATCCACAGAGTTCCAGCCCAACCTCCAGCTGGAGGTCCCCTCTCCCAAGAGGCTCCTCACAGAGTCACAGAATGGGTCAGGCTGGAAGGGACGTCTGGTGCCACCTCTGTGCTCCAGCAGGGCCATCCCAGAGCACGGGATTGTGTCCAGATGGCTCTGGAATACCCCTGGGGAGGAGACTGCAGCCCCTCTGGACAGTGTGGTCAGGGAGTGGTCACTGCACTGGGAAGTTCTGCCTCATGCTCACCTGGAGCTTCTGGGCATCAGTTCCTGCCTGTTCCTCTTGTCCCTTTGCTGAGGGACACAGCAGAGCCTGGATCTGCCCTGCTCCCAGTCTGGATTCCATTTCCCAGTTCCACCTGAGCCCTCCCAGTTCTCCTAGCTGGCACAAACCCTGCTCCAGCTCCCTGGGCAGGGCTGTCCCACCCAGCCCAGGCTGCAGCAGCTAGGACAGGTTTTCCTGAGGGATGGGGATGGGAATGCAGGAGCTGCACGAGTTATTAGCAGAACAGACAATTTTCCAGCACACAGCTCAGGTACTGAGGCTCAGCCTGGGGAAGAGGGGAGGAACGGGGGATCAGCGTGTGCTCCTGGCTCTCAGCAGCTGCAGAATAAATTGCTTGTCTTAGCCTGAGGTAATTTCTTCATGTATCTGATCCTTCCAACTTTTACCTGGGCACACTCGGTGCAGGCAGCTCAGTGCCAACCAAAATCTGGGCTGATGCTGCTGCAATATGCAAGAAACCCAGCAAGAATGAGCCAGGTGGCTGTGCCCAGGGAGGATGTGCTGTGGCAGCAGCACTGTTCCAAAATGCACCCAGATATGCATGTGCAAACAAGAGTGTTGCTCTTTTCAGCAAATTTTAATAGTGACCATTAATACAGTTGTCAGGGAAGTGACAACACTTTGTTTTCCTATTACCAAGCAAAAATGTGTAATATCTGTTCTTTTTAGTTGGCAGGTTAAGTGTGAACACTTTTAATGAACAGTTTACTTCACGCTTGTCCCTTCATATTTTCCTCTTCCTGCACTGGAGGTTTGAATGCACTTTTTATTCCAATCACCCCCCCAACCTCACTCTTTAGGAGCCACCAGTAAGGCTGTGGTTGGCAGAGTCCACCCACCCTCTTTCCAAGGAGAACTGAAATGAAGGATCTTCTCCTCCATAACCAAACACCCACCCTCATGGGCCAAATAAATTCTCAGCATTGACCATTTTTTAGTACTTGGGTGGAAAGAGAAGAGTTAGAACCTCCCCAAGGCAGTTCCAGGATGGGAGGCAGGAATGATGCTCCTGTTTCTGCCCTCAGGGAACAGGAGCAAGCCCATGCCCCAGGCAGCTGCTATGGGTTTGCTGGTGACAGAAATGTGGCTTTTTTTCTGCTCTGGATACTGAGCAGTGCCACGGAAAATGCATTTAATTAGCTCGGAGCAAAATAATTCCCTCCATATCTCTCACATAAAATTAGCCATTATTTCTGCTGATATCAAGTTACCAGCTGTTACAACTGCTGTTGTGGGCTGGAACAGCAGAAAATAGGAATCTAACAAATGAGAGGGAAGGCAGGGAATGCTAAAAGCTTTCCTTCACACCCTCAGTGCCTGTGACACCAAGCACTGCAGAGGTGTCTGGGATCAGTGCTGCCAAGGCTGGAAGGCTGAGAATCCTGGGGAGCAAAGGGATGGGGTTTGGTGGCTGCTCTGCTGCCTCTGGAGCTTTGCTCAGGGCTCTGCATGGGCTTTTACACCCGTGGATTTTGGTTTTAGCTACCACAACACCCAAGACTTGGGTTGTCCCACCTGCTGGGGCACGTGGGGCTGCTCAGAATTCACTCTTTGGTTACCCTGCAATGTCATTTCCAGCTTCATCCAAGCTGCCCTTGGCTGGGAGACACCGAGGAAAGCAATGTGTGGGCTGTTTCTAAATTTGCAGTCAAAGAAAATTAAATCCATTTGCAGTAGAAAATAGGTACAGAAGAGAATGAGCCGCTAGGAACTTGTAAAATCATATATTTACAGTGATCATAAACCCAGAACTCTGGTCAATAAACCCACAAATGCCTTCTTAGCAAGGATGAACAATAACTGTAACGTGCAAGTAAGAGGATATAAATATCCAACAAAGAAAGATCACATTTGATTTTATTTTTTGCAACATCTAGACACACTCCTACATATTCTAAAAGAACCTTTGAAGTGTTTTTCAGGCAGTTTGGTTTTTAAAGCATTACATGATTCATACAGCTACATCAGGGCTGAAGCAGTAGTAAAACATCATTAGGGCCCTCAGCTTTGTAAGGCTCCAGCTCCCTTCTCTTCATCCCCTGAGAAGCTGCAGGAGAAATTCCACAGGAAGGAATTTTGGGAGCAATGCTCCCTCTTTGCTCCAGAGCTGGAGCAGGGGCATGTCCCTGTGTGAGGGGACAGCCCACGGGCACCTCCTGTACCTGCCTGGGGGAAAGCACTGCCTGCATCACTCACTGCAAAACGCTGCCCATTGAAAATCTGCAATTAAGTCAATTAAACTTCAGATCCCATCAATTTTCCTAGAATTGGCTGGCTTGGGTCAGCTACAAATGTGTTGCTGTGCAGGGAGGCATCCATCAGAGTCAGCACAGCTCAGCTGCCCCAGCCTCCTCATCAGTGCATGCTGACACATTCCCTGCTAGCACAATGCCATTAGGATTTATTTTTAATGCAGTCTTAGTCAATTCTTCCATCAGTGGGAAGTTACCTGGGGAGGAATGTTGGTCCCACAGTTGGTTTTTCCCCCTCCAGCAGAGCCTGCTCAGCTCTCATTCAGGTCTCAGCTGCCAGACAGAAAATCTGACTCAACAGGGTCAAATGTGTTCTGGGTGCCGTTCCTCTTCCCCTTCCTCCAAAGCACAGCCACAGAATAACAACATAAAAATAAAGAATAAAATTGCTGTTGGGTGTGTTCTACCTACAGCACTACATCATAATCCAAACTAAAACATGGTAATTTCATTATTTAATATGATCAGATTCAGAAGCAAGTGTGGTACAAATGGGATTCCTGTCACCACTACTCAGAGGAGTATTTTAAACCCATTGTAGAAGCTGTATTTAGTTTTAATATTTTATACAGCACCATCTTTTGTGGGCTGTGACTTGGTTGAAGCTTTGCTACGTTCTCATTGAAAAAGATGTGATTTCACCACTGTGTTCTCTCAGATATCACAGAGTCACAGAGTGGCTTGGGTTGGGAGGGATCTTAAAGCCCATCCAGTGCCTCCCCTGACACCTTCCACTGTCCCAGGTGGCTCCAAGCCCCATCCAGCCTGGCCTTGGACACTTCCAGGGATGGGGAATCCACACAGCACAACCTGATTTAGTTACAGAAAACCCCAAACCTTTAGTTTGAGAAGCCTCAACTGCACTCACCAGAGGGATTTTCCAATGAAGGGAGAAGGAGAAAGATTTTAATTGGAGATTTTCCTGGAATATGTGTTCAAAGCCTCACAGTACACCAGATGTTCTGAGGTGCCTGGACACAGCTGGGTTAATTTAAAGGCACTCTTGCATGAACAACTTCAGGCTAAGCAGATACAAATGTGGGGCTTACACAGCAAATTGGAATTGTGGTGAAGAGTTCATACCATCACAATGCAGTACAAGCAGCTGAAATAAGGGCAGTACATTCATTTAATCACATTTATTGTTATTGTTTGGTGCTGAGCTGGATTAAATCTAAGCTGTTATCTGGAACTGATTTGATTAACTGGGATAAATTTTGGCAAAGTTCATAAGCATTTAGCTTCAAACTTCTAAACCAGCAGCTTCCTGAGCCTTAATTCCACCCGGCTCAAATCCCAGCCTTGGGGACAGGGGTTGGGCAGTGATGCTTGTCTGAGACCTTGCTGTGCTCACCAGCACATCCTCCACCCTCAGCACTCCCAAGCCACTCAAACTGCTCCTGCAGGGTAAATCTGAAAGGTATCCATCCCAGAGTTTTATTTTTAGACCACTCACTTTCTTTCACAGATTTCTCATGTAGACCCCAAGAAAGAGAGAGTTCCAAACCCTATATAACTTCCTTACACCAGGTTGAGGTTTTTGTAAGAGATTACTGTTAAAATAATGATTGTTTTCAGAAGAAACTAAATAATAGATGAACTGTATATGAGCTGACCATAACATATACCCTAATCTGCTTTCAGGACCATCTTCAGGCACTGATTTACAGAAGATTCTAAAACGCTGAGGAGCAGCTGAGAGTCTTCCGAGCATTTCTTAACTTCACTAAACTCAGAAAATCATCTTTCACCTTTCTGGATGTCCAAGCCTTTCACCTCAAACGTCAAGCTTTACGTTTTCTGCCTGACAGGGGATCACCCTCTTCCTCCGTGGGGATTTTAGGGGGCTGGGGAGCTGAACCCCCCTCTCTGGCCAGCATGGCAAAGGTTAGAGTTGTTTTAACTCTGTGCCAGTTGGTGCTAGAATTGCTAATGAATTCATTAACTGAGTCTTCCATACAGAGCAGTGAATGTCCACAGCTTTGTGTCTGTGAAATCAGGCCCTGGTTTACACCTCAGTCAACCTACAGGGAAGCCACCACAGTTGACTGCAACGACCTCCGGTTAACAAAAATCCCCAGCAACCTCTCCAGTGACACTCAAGTCCTCCTGTTACAAAGCAACAACATTGCAAAGACCACAGACGAACTCCAACAGCTCTTTAATTTAACAGAGCTGGATTTTTCACAGAATAACTTCACAAGTATCAGAGATGTGGGGCTCTCCAACCTCACTCAGCTCACGACTTTGCACCTGGAGGAGAACCAGATCACAGAGATGACTGACTACTGCCTGCAAGACCTCTGCAATCTGCAGGAGCTCTACATAAACCACAACCAGATCAGCAGCATTTCTGCAAACGCATTCTCTGGCCTGAAAAATCTTCTGAGATTACACCTCAACTCCAACAAATTAAAGGTTATTGACAGCCGTTGGTTTGATTCTACTCCCAACTTAGAGATTCTCATGATTGGAGAAAACCCAGTGATTGGAATACTTGATATGAATTTCAAACCACTCTCAAACTTAAGGAGCCTGGTTTTGGCAGGTATGTACCTCACAGACATTCCTGGCAACGCGCTGGTAGGCTTGGATAGTCTGGAAAGTCTTTCTTTTTATGACAACAAATTGGTAAAAGTTCCTCAGCTTGCGCTTGAGAAAGTTCCCAATTTAAAATTCCTGGATCTCAACAAAAATCCAATTCATAAAATCCAAGAAGGGGATTTTAAAAACATGCTCAGATTGAAAGAGCTCGGGATCAACAACATGGGAGAACTCGTGTCCGTCGATAGGTACGCGCTGGACAACCTGCCTGAGCTGACGAAGCTGGAGGCCACCAACAACCCAAAGCTGTCTTACATCCATCGCCTGGCCTTCCGCAACGTCCCCGCCCTGGAGAGCCTGATGCTCAACAACAATGCCTTGAATGCAGTCTACCAAAAGACAGTGGAATCCCTCCCAAACCTGCGGGAGATCAGCATCCACAGCAACCCGCTCAGGTGCGACTGCGTCATCCACTGGATCAACTCCAACAAAACCAACATCCGCTTCATGGAGCCTCTCTCCATGTTCTGTGCCATGCCTCCAGAGTACCGGGGACAGCAGGTGAAGGAAGTGCTGGTGCAGGATTCAAACGAGCAATGTCTTCCAATGATCTCTCACGAGACCTTTCCCAATCACCTGAACCTGGACATCGGCATGACGGTGTTTTTAGATTGCCGGGCCATGGCAGAACCTGAGCCAGAAATCTACTGGGTCACCCCTCTGGGCAATAAGGTCACCGTGGAAAGCCTCTCTGATAAATACAAGCTGAGCAGCGAGGGCACCTTGGAAATCTCCAACATCCAGGTTGAGGACTCTGGGAGATACACCTGTGTCGCTCAAAACATAGAGGGGGCTGACACGAGGGTGGCTACCATCCGGGTGAACGGAACGCTGCTGGATGGCACCCAGGTGCTGAAGATCTACGTTAAACAAGCTGAATCCCACTCCATCCTGGTTTCTTGGAAAGTCAACTCCAACGTCATGACATCCAATTTGAAATGGTCATCGGCCACGATGAAGATTGACAACCCTCACATCACCTACACCGCCCGGGTCCCGGTGGATGTCCACGAATACAACCTCACACATTTACAACCCTCTACAGATTATGAAGTGTGTCTGACAGTGTCCAACATCCACCAGCAAACACAGAGATCCTGTGTCAACGTCACAACCAAAAACGCGGCTTTTGCGCTGGATATTTCTGACCAGGAAACCAGCACGGCCCTGGCAGCGGTGATGGGATCCATGTTTGCTGTCATCAGCCTCGCCTCCGTCTCTGTTTATATTGCTAAAAGGTTTAAGAGAAAAAACTACCACCACTCATTGAAAAAATATATGCAAAAGACCTCTTCAATCCCCCTGAACGAGCTCTACCCTCCACTTATTAATCTCTGGGAAGGTGACAGTGAAAAAGACAAGGATGGCTCTGCAGAGACCAAGCCGACCCAAGTCGACACATCCAGAAGCTATTACATGTGGTAACTCAGAGGATATTTTGCTTCTGGTAGTAAGGAGCACAAAGACTTTTTTGCTTTATTCTGCAAAAACGACGAGTTGAAGACTTTTGTATTTTTGACTTTGCTAGTCCGTGGCAGAGCAGTGAGGACAGGTGGATATTTCAGGATTTTTTAGTATAGCGTATCGCAATGGGTTGACACAAATGGCAGCTTCACCTAGCGTCCACTCCTCTGTTCATTTTATTATTTTTTTCCAGGTTTTTTTTTTGTTTGTTTGTTTGGTTTTTTTTTTTTTAGTTATTGTGCTAAACTTAACACTGTCCTAACTCCAGTGCTGAATAAAAAGAAGGAGGGGCTGGGTGAGCCCGTGTTCCCATCGCGGGGCAGCATCGCACCGAGCTCACCCTCAGTTTTGGACCTGCAGTGAACTAGGTTTGTGACCCTGGTCTGAGGACTCTACCCCGAGAAAAGGAGACCCTGAATGATGTTAGTTGACTGTGCTGTAATGTTGTATCAACTGATTTGAATGTTTTTGACTTTCAGCAATGAGGTTTCTTTTTTATTATTATTGTTTTTGTAGTAGTTGAAGGCTTAGGTAAAGCTAACAGGCAATAGGAATAAGTACATCCAATTTTTTAATGTAACAGACTAAATGTTAATTGTTCTTATTCTTTTTATTCTATTTAGTAGACACTTTTGAAGAATTACTAGAATTTTGTTGTGTTTAAATCACCAACACACGGTGTTTAATGAAGGCAGAGCTATAATAAATTTAGTTTTGTTCTGATGTTTTTAATTTAGAAATCACAATAATGTATTGGGTTTAGACGTCACTAGTTTGACTGGTGATCATGTTTTGACATAAAATATATCCAAAATGTTACATAAAAAATATCATGGGGGTTTTTTCTTGATGAAATGAAGTTCCAGGTTCAGGTTTTTTATGCATTTATGTTAATAGCAGTGTTTTCTCTGCACTAGAGGCAAAATATGGAAAAATAATTTATTGAGAAGAATGTCTCAGTATGGCTTTTGGACTGAGAGTCACATGCAGAATCAAAACTGTTTGGCATAGGGTACACAGCAAGAAGAACTCACAGAGTGTGTAACAGGACATTTTCCTTTTTGTATTCTTTTCTGTTTATATTTTGAGCTAAGATAGAAATGAAGCTGACATTTAGCTGTCATTACCATCAGTTAGGACAAAAAAAAACCTCAGTGCTACCAAACTGAAATAAACCAGTTGAATCTTGGAATATACTTGAAAAGAAACTTATTCAGATTAATGTTCCTCCAAAAGCAGAAATTAAGATTAAAACTACCAAGCCAGTTCCATTTGGTCCAATTCTGAACTGTATTTTTTACAGGCTTAAAATGAATCCGTATTCTGGGTATTTTCCTGAATTTCTGTGGTAAAGGAGAGCAGCAGTGGTCTGTGTGCACTGGGTACAATATAAAGGCATCATTTTCAGCTGAACCTATGGAAGCCTTGTGCGTTGTCTTTTCTGAATCCCTGGCAGTTCTGCACGTGAGACAAGAGCAGGGTGGGCTCTGGGGAACACGGGGTCAAATCACACAACACCCCTCAGCAACAAGCACAGCGTTTTCTACACTTGATCACCACTTCCAATGTGCAATCTTTACATATTTTTACACACCAAATAAGTTCTTGGTAAGTAAAAGTTAATTGTTCAAATCACACACATGCCTGGGGCTGTGTGAAGTTTTTTAACTCACTGGCTTCTCAAATATATCCAAGTCCCCTTAAAATTTACAGATAAGCTTCAAACTTCTTTTTCCCTGTCTAAAAGTGGAGTTACCAGCATTGTTTTACAGACCAGCTGCCTTGGTACAAAAACTTATCCATCCATCCATCCCTTGGAGCACCTGCCCCCTTGGTCTGTGCTTCCACACGAGGCTGAGTGAAAGTATTAATTATGCATTTCCATCAAGTATTTGTGCTGCTACACACAAGCTTTCCTGTGTTCAGGAGATCTCATACATTTTTAATCAGGTGACAATCAGATGTTGAGGTTAGGCAAGTGTCTTTTGATCATGGAGAAGAAACATGGTGAAATCATTTCTTCATCACCTTCTCCTGCATTTGTTTTTAATGTAAATGGGGCATTCCCTCATGCTGCCTTCTCCAGAAAAGCTTCAGAGCAATAATTATCATCTGGTCTATATTCTATTCTAACCTGAAAGCTGCAGGCACAATGAATTAAACCAAGATCTCTCCTGCAGCAAAGGTTCACTCTGCTTTAGCCAGAGAAAAGGACACAGGACAAGGTTGGCCACAGAACGCTGGCTTCCAGCTTGCATGACATCAGAAAATTGTCTTTGGAAAATAATGGATTGAGCAGGCGTCAGAAGGTGCAAAGCAAAGCCCCTTTTGCATCATCTCCTCAGCTGCCTGCAGCATTTTTCCAGGGTCATGCAGCTCTGCCTGAACCCCCCATTGAACTGGTGGAAGAACAGAGCACTTTGGGTGCAAGGTGTTGGTTCCTCAGGGGCCACAAGCTGACCTGTGCATGGGGCTGCCCTCCCCAACAGCCATCCTGCTCTCCATTCCTCTGCCCCCATCCCCACCCTTGACTCCAGACAATCTGGGGCTCTGTTTGCCTTCTGAGCAAGCCTGGACTGACCTCTCTGTGCTGGTGGACACAGAGCTCACCAGCTGCTCTGGGGGTGTGTGTGTGGCTGGATCTGTTTTCACCTGGCTGTCCTGGCAGCTGTGGGCAGCTGGGATCTGTTTTCACCTGGCTGTCCTGGCAGATGTGGGCAGCTGGCATCTGTTTTCACGTGGCTGTCCTGGCAGCTGTGGGCAGCTGGCATCTGTTTTCACCTGGCTGTCCTGGCAGATGTGGGCAGCTGGGATCTGTTTTCACCTGGCTGTCCTGGCAGATGTGGGCAGCTGGGATCTCCTTTCACCTGGCTGTCCTGGCAGATGTGGGCAGCTGGCATCTGTTTTCACCTGGCTGTCCTGGCAGATGTGGGCAGCTGCAGAAGCACAGTCACTGGTGGAAGTGAAGGTGACAGGGACACAGGGCCATGGGGGAGGACAGAGCCACATTCCCCAGTGGGCTCAGCAGCCTCCAACAGCAAGAAAGGCAATGTTTAACACGTTCCTTTCCACTGGGGAATAACAGGCCCTGTGTTCCCTCTCTCTTCTGTCATTTATCATCTTTTTAGAGCAGTGCTGTTAGAGGGCTGCAGGGGAAAATGGCCTGATAAGAGGCACACACTTGTTGGGATGTGCTGATCTGCAGGATTGCAGGGAAACTGCTGCAGCTGAGTCCTGGAGGGAGCTGCAGGTCACCAGAGAGCAGCAAAAATCACCTTGTTAAGGCAGTGCATTCTGCACACACAGCCACCTGTGCTAAGTATTTCCAGCCTTTTAATCTGACCCTGCAGAATTCTGCAGAGATCCCCTGGATATTTAAAATCTTGCTAATAAAAGAATAAAAAGTGGGGAAGAGATTAATCACATGTGGCATAAAATCGTAGTAAATAACCTTCAACCTTGTGCTAGCAATTTCATTGTGCTTGCAGTTTATGGTGAGCAAAAATAAAAATACTCTAATTGCCTTCAAAATGTATTTGCATCTACTCTGCACTGAAGACAAAAACCACCCCAGTTTGCTCAGAATCAGGGATTGAGACTGGCCACTTGGAAAACAGGAGGGGAAAACCACTGTTGCCTTTCATTTGGCTTTTGGTTCAGAGAGGCTGTGTAAGAGCAGATATTTCATACCCAACTAAACTTCTGCACTGTCACTTCCCCTTGGTTGCCCAACAGTAAAATATTTCAGTCCCCTGAAGAATAAATTACCCAATCAAGTGTGGGATGCAGTATTTTAGCTAAACCCACTTTTCATCTCCTCACCTAAATCATATTTTATTGGATTGAGAGAGTGTTTTCACCCACAACCCAAGACTGACCCAGGACATGGGCTTGGAATGAGGAGCACAAACTCACCAATTCCTTCACACAACCTCCAGCCCTGCCCAGGGCTACTGCCTGGGTCACTAAAAGGTGGCCATGGAAAGAGCAGCAGTTTGGGACTCTGGCTCCATGAAGGGGTGAAACTGGAAATATTTCAGGGAATCTGGGATCCAGAGAGAAGGGCAGAAACTTGCCCCATTGCCCCTGACAATCTGGGACATCAGCAATAAAAAAGAATTTGAGTTCAAATCATGCAACTCCTTTTGATTTGTGCTGGCAACCTTGAAAATAAGGCTGAGGACAACCCACTGCACTGGAATCCCTGAAATCATTGCCATAAACACGTGAGGGCTTTTCTGGCCAGTCTCTACCACAGCTGTGCCCTGCATGGGCACAGGGTGAGTGCTTGGGCACACCTGTGTCCATCTCCCCGTGCTACAGAGCACCAGTGTGGATGTGCCCAGCAGGAAAAGCACAGGAATGTGGGATGGAGCAGGGGGGAGCCATCTCAGAACCCCCCAGAGCACCAGGAGGGGCTGCTGGCAAAACCTCTGCCAGTTTTCCTAGGAACCAGCTGAACCCCAGGGCTGCACTCCACGTGCTGTGCTCCCTACAAACTGCAGAGCAGAGCTTATTCTGCTGATCAGGGGATCACAGGAGGAGCACCTGCAGAGCCTCGGGCTCAGGTTTAGTCTGAGCACAGCCCAGAGAGCCCTGTCCCTGCCCCTACTCCTCCTCTGCCCAGGAGAAACATCAGGCTGGCTGGAGCCTGGCTTGGGGAGCGATGAAAGGAAGGTGCAGGTGTTTAATGCAGCACTCACAGCACTCCCAAGGAGCTCCTGCAATGGCAGGAGCTATTTAAGGCCGTTTGCAAGTCCCTGAACAGCAGCTTCAAACAGGCTTTGTGGGGAATGATGCTGTTAGCAGTTAGTGAAGTGCTCCCTATGCTCCCCCAGGGGGAAGTTTTGCTGCCATGCATCCCTCAGGACTGATGCCAGAGAAGGGGATTCTGTGGCTTCCACCTTCTTTCATGTCAAGGCTGATGCTGATAGCAGAGCTACCAACCTTCAAGGTTATCAAGCACAATGAACTTTTCCTGAGCTGTTTATCAGAAGGGACTGGGAGAGTTATGCTCCAGCTTTCAGTTCTATTTTAATGGAATCTGGACACCTCATTCCCTTTTGGCCCAATTTGAAAATCCCATCTTGAAAGAGTTCTCAGCTGGTTTGCTTTCCCCGGTGATTCATTCTCCTCCATGCAATTGTATGAATTGAACTTACACAGGGGCCCTGATCCTTATCTTCCCAAAGTCAATAAGGACTGCACTGCTGCTCTAGGTACCAGCTCATTTCCACAGCCTTCTTCAACTGCCTCTGAGTTTATTTAGGAGACTGCCTTGAGAGACAGAGATCAGGAAAAAGGCAGCAAAAAAATGGACCAAAAGAGATGTCACAAACCATGTACAAGGGCATGTTCTTTCTTTCTGGGCCTTTCCTGTTTATTTCTCCCATCTTCACCTTTTTAACCAAATTTGATTTACTTTATTTTTTCCTGGGATGAACCCCTGCCAAATTTCTGATCCGTCCAAATCTCAAGTAGATCTCGTCAGCAAATCCAAGTAGAAATGAAAAGCTAGCAAGTAAAAACAAAATCCAAACATCCCCTACAACCCATCCATGCCTATAGCCTACTTTTTAAGTGTAGCCACAATAAAAATCCATTCTCTGAGCAAATAAATTCTACACACAGCTCTGCCCTTCCTCCCTCTGCTGAGGTAAAAGGATGGCTCATGTTTCTATTAAAGATCCACAGCAGCACAAACACTGCAGTTACCCCAACATAAAGAACAGGACCTGGATCAATACAGGCAAGGAACCTTGCTCTCCCCCTGACACACTGAAAGCAGAGCAGCTTCCCAATCCCTCCCTGGATTCTCCCCTCACATTTATCCAGTCAGCAAACACGAGCCTAATAGCACGAGCTCAAGTGATCAGCACAGATAAAAAGATAAAATAGATGCTGTGACTGTTTTGCCTGCAGCAAATAATTTAAAAGCCATTTAATAATTCAAATCATATGCAAAACAAGATACTGTAGTATTTAATATCAAGTTTTCTTATCTCTATAGGGAAGTCAGCACAGAAACCATCAGTGCTGGGTGGCAGAAGCCACTGGATAAACGGAATTAAAGGGTTAATAATACTCCAGGTCTTTTCATCTAAAAAGCCCAAATATTCTCCAACACTTATGAGCCAAAGGTTCCTTCTGCTGCATGTTCCTTGGCCTTGAGAAGTTCCTAAAGCCCAACATTTCCAAGTCTCCCAGCACCAGCTGCTTCAGCCCCTGAGTCCTTCTGGAAAGCACCTCCATCCCTCTGAAGAGGCAGCACCTCCCAGATCTCAGCTCAAAGCCAAGAGCTGCTTCACTCTCTTATCCCGTCACCTTCTGAGAGGGGAGAAACAGTTTACCCCTAAAATCATTAATATTAATACTTTCCCAATAGTCTGTGAGATTGCTCTAACCTCTACCATGAGGGAAAGCAAAGTTGTCAAGGAATGAAAGGGCGAATAAATCCTCCCCAATTCATCCTGCAGATGAGGTCTGGAAAACCTCCAGCCTCTCAATCAGCACATGCATGTCCCTGATTTACTCCAACTACTCAGAGCTACACAGAATTCTTATTTCATTTGAGGTGAGTGACTGATGGCTGGGGCAGGAGCAGGGTCAGCAACCATCCCAAGCCCTGCCCGTGAGGATTTGTTGGAATGATGGCTCCTCTCCCTTCAGCAGGGACAGACTCCCAAAAAACCTCAGTGGGCATGAAAGACAGGAGTCAAGCTGCTGTTAGGGAGCAAAGCTGCATCTGAGGAAAAACCAGGGACAATTTCCAGGTTGATAGACCTTGAAAAGATGACAGCATTTGGGAGAAGCTGCTGGGAATGCTGGGGGTTCCAGGCGGGGAACGTGAAGCAGCTCCAGTCACGGTGGTTTGTGTTTAATGCCCACAAGTGATAAATCTCCTTTGTAATTTGAATGCTCCTAAGCCTACCCACTGCTCAGACTTTTATTAATTCTGAATTCACTGTGATGAACTCCTGGTGGAGAGGAGCAGCACCTGGACGTGCAGAACCCCAAGGTGTTTGCTATGAATTAACCAAACACCCACCAAAATCTGAATTCCTTCTGATTCCAGTCCTCCTGTGACAGCTTCTGCCCTAACGTGGCTCCTCGTTAGAACTAGCAACTGTGCAATTAACTCCACACTCAAACACAATTTGCACTGTGACAAAGGACAATCTTGCTCAAATAAAGATTTCAGAGCTCCACTTGCAAGTGGTACATGTCACAGAGACATGGCTGGGTGACTGATGAGATTCTTGCTGCTTCAATTGTAATTCTACCCAGGAAAATGCTGTCCTTCCATGGAAAACAGCAATAAATCACATATGCATATTCCTGTCATGTGAGGCAGGTGGAAAAGTGCTCTCAGTACAATAATTCTGGTTTGATTCTGCATGTATTTCTTTCTCTCCTCTCTTTTAGTGCCATTTACACCATGGCAGAACTCAAGAGAAAAACTGAGGAAGTTTGGATCGTGGAAAATCATCAGCTGGAAGGGATCCACAGGGATCATCCAGAGCAGCCCCTGGCCCTGCACAGACACCCCAAATCCCACCCTGGGCATCCCTGGGAGGGTTTCCCAAAGGCTCCTGGAGCTCTGGCAGCCTCTGTGCCCATTCCCTGGGGAGCCTGGGCAGTGCCCAGCACCCTGTGGGGGGAGAACCTTTCCCTGAGCTCCAATCTAACAAAAAGAATTACACTCTGGATATGGAGTTGCCATTTCAAAAACAGCTAGCATGTGTAAATACCATCAAGCTTCAGTGCCCCAGGTATAAAATGACTTTTTATGGAAACAAAAAATCCATTACAATTACACAGAAAAATAGGGAATAAAAATGAGCCAACACTGGAACTGGGACACATGGACAGGATCTCACTTGAGTGAAAATGCCATCAGTAATTAACAGCTCCTGGGAACAAGGAGCAGTAAACCCCTGGCTGGAGTGAGAAAGCTTCATTACACCACTACAAGACATTTAACTCCACATAAATAGAAAATATTTACATCCTCCTAAGTATATAAGTAAAAAACCCTAGAGATAAATAAAAACTGTAGAAAAATTCCTGCTGGAACCAGTACTGGGTGTGCCACACTTCCACACCAGGGCTGGCAGAGCTGCACTGCTCTGGAACAGCCAGAATTGGGATTTATACACAAGAACTGCCTGCAAGATTTTCCTGCCAGAGGTACAACACCAGGACATTGTGACTGTGACGGATCTGTGAGGAAAACCTCCTTGGCAGGTTTGCAATCTGCTGGAATTCTGGGATTCCTGGAGTCAGGCACGGGCTCCCGAAATGCCAGCGTGGCCCAAGGGCAGCCTGAGCTGAGCTGTGGGAGCTGCCCCAGCCACATCCTGCACAAATCAGCCCCTGCTGAGGGAGGAAATGTCACTCTGGAGACACAGAACATTCCCTGGAGGCCGGGGGAAGGCAGAGCACCCCCGCTGGCTGGAATGACATTCCATAGGATCACGGCAGGGATGGGGTTGGGTGCACCCTGAGGAACACCCAGCTCCAGCCCCCTGGCCCTGCAAGGTTCCACTTGCACCTGTCCAAAAACCTGCAGGCAAAGCAAAGCACTGGATCCAGCGTGTTGGAGCAGATCCACTGGGATCTCCTCTGCTCCCATTCCCTCAGCACCCCCTCTCCTACTACATCTTCATCTTCTTCATCTTCATCTTCTTCATCTTCATCATCTTCATCTTCTTCTTCATCATCTTCATCATCTTCTTCATCTTCATCATCTTCTTCATCTTCATCATCTTCATCTTCATCATCTTCATCATCTTCATCTTCTTCATCATCTTCATCTTCTTCCCTTCCCACTGACAACAGAAAAATCATTCTGCTTTGGGCTGCTGAAAGTATTAATGGTACAAACAGTGGATTGAAAATCTCCCAGAGGGAAACAACTCCTGATCAGTAACTGCAGCCCCAGCAGAGGGGAATGAGCAGCCTGGGCTGTCCCTGCCCCTGCCAGGGGCTGGAGCTGGATGGGCTGTGAGGAGCCTTCCAACCCAAAACACTCTGGGATTCCACGTCTCACACGAGCACTGCTGGGAGAAAGGGGCTGCCTGTTCAATACAGCCCAGTGACAGCCAGGATGTTCCTCACTGTCCCATGCCCATGGGCCCACAGAGAGTGGGGCTTGCTGTGATTGCTCTTGAGCCTCTCCAGATCCCAACTTCTTAAAATCTTTGATTTTTTAAATTCAATTTTTGATGAAATGCAATGCTGCTGTTCAGCTGTAGAGCACACGCTTTCACTCTGCATCAAGCCAGGCTGTGACAGGCACTAATACCCAGAATTAGTATGCAGCTAGGAGTGCATTTAAATTGATCCCAAATTGCTATGGAATCCTCTGACAAATGTCTGTCAGGAGGCAGACAGGACCCAGCCTCCATGTGCTTTGGCATATTGCCTTTCTACAGGTTTTAGGTCACTTCAAGACAGAAATGGTCATTATCTTTTCAATATAAAATTATATAAAAGTTTCTAGGTGGTTCCAGTATGTCCAATTATCCATCCCCTGGCATCCTCTCCTGGGAAGAGTGTCAGTGAGCAAGGATCTGTCATTAGCACCATCACTGCACCAGAACAGTCACTGTCAGGAGCAGCTCAACAAAACACTTGATGCTCTTTCATGGTGAACCACCTCCATCCTCTGTATCAATTAGATAAAAAGTATAAAAGAAGTGAGGCATTAATTAGCAGAATGCAGTTGCTGCGTGCCCCGTGCAGGAGGGGAGAGCAGGGGAGGAAAGCAAACACCACGTGCTGCAAAAGCTCTGGGGGAGGATTTTTACCCTTCCTCTCTCTTCCTGGGGCAGCAGGTTGTCATTCCTGCTCCACAGAAGGGGAGATAAAAGCTTTACCTGTGCCATGAAGAAAGCAGGAGCAAACAGGGCACAAAGAGCCAGGGGATGGGCACAGCCCCAGCTGTCCCAGGGCCCAGCAGCAATGCAGGGCAAAGGTGCCAGGGCTTTGTGGCACACAGAAAGCCCAGCACTGCACACAGAGCTCAGAGCTGGGGACAGCTGGATGCTCCATGGACAGGAGGGCACTGCTGGGCAGGGGGGGAACAGCCCCAGCCCCACGCTGAGCTCGGGCTGCCATCACCCCAGAGACAGCTGTGCAATAACCCTTGAGAGTGCTGGGGTGGAGGGACCTTGAATCCCACCCAGTGCCACCCCTGCCATGGCAGGGACACCTTCCTGGCACCCTGATTTTTTAAGGTTTTCTACGCCTTCTGATGTTTGCATTCTTGCAACGAACTTTCTCACACTTCATGTACACAGCTCATTGTTTTGCATTCTTTTATGGAGGAGGAGAGGTGGCACTGTCACCCTCCAATCCACTGTCACTTCTGGAAATCTATAAATGTTGGAGTCAAAAATTA